>OZ035838.1:7508862-7593862 GCA_964034765.1 Knipowitschia caucasica | reverse complement strand
AGTGTCTTGGTGTGAAGTGGATTCAAACGGAGCTATAAATAATGCAGACGACTGGAGGAGCGTGACCTTGAACCTAGAGCCTCCACAGAGTCAAAACATGTCCTGCACTTAAAAGTATTTGTTAATATTCTTCTCAATTTATGGACATTTATCAACATTTATGGACATTGGTCTCTGCCCTTTATGGACCAATGGCTCTATGTGTTTTTATTGTAGTATTTTTTGTGTTTGAACTGATTGATTTTCTGATCTGCTGTTGGCAAATCGACAACTTTGTAAAGTCCTCTGAGAAAGCTGCTGTTGTGATTTAGGGCGATACACACACACATTGAACTCTGCTGAGAAAGATTTCCCCTATACTACTAAAAAATATGCACAACAGGTCTGAATGTAAGGAGAGAGTGTGTGGACGGTCATGAGCGGATGGTGAAGCTAAGCTGGACAGGGCCTGGTTAGTACTGTGATGGGAGACCCGGTGGGGCGGCTGCGGCTGTAAAGTGCCAAACCGTGGTAGTGACTTTAGGCAACACACTTCACCCACATCAGAATGAGTGTCGTGTGTGTGTGTGTGAATGGTTGGTGGTGGTGGGAGGGGCCGATGGCACACACTGGTTGCCTCACTTCTGCCAGTGTGCCCCAGGGCAGCTGTGGCTATAGTACTGTGTTTAGAGTGAATGTGAATGATGTGAAGAGACTTTGAGCACCTGAAAGATGCTGTATAAACAATGAATACAGTATTATCAAACAGGAAGTAAATCATTATTTTTGAATGGCCAAGTATAGTAATATTTATAGTAATATTTTGGTAATTTATCTAAATGGACGGATGAGAGAGATGCTGGAGGGTCTAAGGACACTCTCCATTCAACCACATTTATGGCCCTTATTAACATTTATAAACGTTGGTCTCTGCTCCTTATGGACCAATGGCTCTATGTGTTTGTTATCATTGCATTTCCTGTGTTTGTGTGTCGGGGAATCAACAGCTTTGCAAAGTCCTCCCAAAAAACTGCTGTTGTGATTCAGGGCGATACAAAAATACACTAAAATGAATAGAATATCTTGTTGAAGTTGTTTTTATAGTGTTTTGGTGATGAGAAGCCAGTGTCCTTCGCTCTGAGCTGTTGTTTGTTCACTTCTCCTCGACTTGTGACTTGTGTGTGTTGTACGTTGTGTATGTACTGTATGCGTGTTGTAAGCTTTAGTCCCCCCTGCTCTCTGAACATACCTCTCTGTGAAACAATAGTACAGTGAACCTCGTGTTTACAGTGAGGGAGGCGCCTTTACGTAACGTGGCATTCCTGCTGGAGATTGTGTGTCCGCGACGTCTGAGGACTGCAGCTGCTGTGTCCAGTCAGAATACACACACTCTCACACTCACTCACACACACTCACACACCGGAAATTAACAGCTCCAGACCCAGAGCCGGGATTACCCAGTGCAGCGTGGATAGTGCCGCTGCTGCAGACCTGGGTAGTAAGATTCTGGAAACTTTCCACGGTAACTTAAAGGAATTCACAGATAATGTTTTAATATTGAAGGTTGGCTCTTCATAGGGAAAGAATACGTTAGCATAATCTTGACTAAAACAAACAGGTTTCTGCAAAAAGTGATAAAATAGGATGTAATAAATGCTCACATCAAGTGTTTTTTGTATTAAGAGTACATTCCTGTCTTAAAACAAGATTTGGCGATGTCAATACAGTCACACTATTTTTATTTTTTTGCCACCATCTTCCTCCTGCGACACATGCAGCTCCTCAGCACTGATTGTCAAGGTTTAGCTACAAACAAAACCAACTTCAGAATGTTGAATAAATGTCACTAAATGTACTTATTGATCCTGGGAACGCCTAGGATTCCCCCAGATGACCTGGAGGAGATGTGTGTGTGTAGAGGGAAGTCTGTGTCTCTGCTCAGACTGCTGCCTCTGCAACCCAGCAACGGATAAAGCAGAAGGGAATGGATGGGCTGAACAGAATCTGAACTAGCATCATGGTGGTAACATGTTTGGATGTAGTCATACAGAGCAGGAGCCAGAGCAGGAGCCAGAGCAGGAGATAGATTTTAATGTTTATGATTTGCTTGATATGATGTGGGTTGTGAGGCGCTTTGTGTTGCCTCGTGTAGGAAAGGCGCTATACAAATAAAAGTTGATAGATTGAACTCACTAGTTGCTGGTGCTGAATCAGTTTTCTTCTATCAGTAGTTTTCACGTTCATCTGTGTTTAGCTTCTGTCACATCTTCAAATCAAGTGACAAGTCTCTCCATCTGTGACATGTTAGGGCCATATGAACCCACAGGACTCTGAGGAGCACAGGGACTGGCCTCCTGCTGGTCCCGGGGTCTGGACTAAACATGCGACAGACTTCCTGAAAATGTGAGACAGGCTTCTTCTCAGACAATGTTCAAATCCAGGTTAAAAACAGTTCTGAGGGATTGTGTTGCCTTGTGTGACGGCTTCTGTCTTGGCCTTTAAAGATCCACCAAGTTTGAGATGAGAGGATTTACACAGCCCATTGTGCCGGCTCCTTAGTTGTATATTTAAATTAAATGATGTTTGCTTTTCGAACAGGACTGAACGTGCAACGCTAAGAACACAATGGACTCTGGCTGAACCTAAACATCCAGTCAATTAGAAGAGTGCATTTGTCCATTGTACTGCAGAGAAAACACTGCCCTGGAGCTGCTTCCATCTCTTAAACTGTTTTATATAGATCCATACTGTCTCTTCATATAGTGCCCAGTAACAATAACAACACAAGTATCCTCCAGATGTAAAATTGGATTATCAAAAGTGCCATGTTAGAAGCAATGAAGGCTTGTGGAGAATTAGTTGGTATTTCAAGCCTCACAAAATATAGTTCAAAATGTCTGTATTGCTCCATGTGGCTGAGAAACTTTCCTTAGTCCATTTAAGTCTGAAGGTAAAGGTGACAGTAGTGAGAGAGAGGGAGAGGGTCTGAAGGTAAAGGAGAGAAAGAGAGAGAGAGAAAGAGAGAGAGAGTCTGAGGGTAAAGGAGACAGCAGTGAGAAAGAGAGAGAGGGTCTGAATGTTAAGGTGACAGTAGTGAGAAAGGAAGGCAAACGAGACATTAGTGAGAGAAGAGAGAGAGGAGAGTAAGAGTGAGAGAGAGAGTCTGAATTAAATGGAGACATTAGTGAGAGAAGAGAGAGAGGAGAGTAAGAGTGAGAGAGAGAGTCTGAATGTAAAGGAGACATAGTGACAAAGGAAGGCAAAGGAGACATTAGTGAGAGAAGAGAGAGAGGAGAGTAAGAGTGAGAGAGAGAGTCTGAATGTAAAGGAGACATAGTGACAAAGGAAGGCAAAGGAGACATTAGTGAGAGAAGAGAGAGAGGAGAGTAAGAGTGAGAGAGAGAGTCTGAATGTAAAGGAGACAGTAGTGAGAGAAGAGAGAGAGAGAGTAGGGAGCCAGTAGTGAGAAAAGAGAGAGAGAGAGTAGGGAGACAGTAGTGAGAGAAGAGAGAGAGAGAGTAGGGAGACAGTAGTGAGAGAAGAGAGAGAGAGAGTAGGGAGACAGTAGTGAGAGAAGAGAGAGAGAGAGTAGGGAGACAGTAGTGAGAGAGGGAGAGAGAGAGAGAGAGAGAGTAAAGGAGACAGTAGTGAGAGAAGAGCCCATGTATGGAGGCTGTAAACACTCTTTGTTTACGATGTCGGAGTTAAAGGAATTCAATGCGATGTTCTCTCTGTACGGACAGAACACAGCATCGATCGTGACCACTCCATCCTCCCTCTGTCCCTCTGTGACTGTGGAGCTGGATGCAAGTAAGATGGAAATCACACCTGTTTTTGTGTCTTTATCATCTGCTTTATGTCCATGCCCAAGCTACAGGAACAACCCTGAATAAAACATATACAGTCGTTCAAGTCTTTTAGTTTCAGATTTTGTCCCTTTTCTTTATGTTCCTTGATTTGGTCTGAAAAGAGAGATTGGATGAAGAAAAACGCTCTCATCCAATACCAAACAAAGTAGCATATATTCCGGACTATAATAAGCCGCAGCTTTTTTCCTGCATTTTGAAGGCTGCGGCTTATAGTGAGGTGCGGCTTATGTATTCATTTTTTCAGTGGCAGTAGACCGACAGAATCGATAAGTGCTAGACAGAGGTCCAGTTCATTTGTAAGATTAAATACAGTTTCAAAGTCCTCACTTATAATATATTTGTGTAAATATCTCCTTATAATAAATTGTTTTTTGGTTCTTTGTTTAGACCAGTAGATGTTGCTCCCTAGTTTTCGGTCATTGACTCAGTTCTTACTCTTTTTACTCACAGTTAAAAGAAGACATGATGATTTGAGTGACTTTTTTTTTTTCAATGTGAGACAGGTGTGTCTTACAATCCAAGTACAATTACAACATTCCAATTAATTCTAAAAAATTATTGCCTGCGGCTTATAGTCCGAAAAATACGGTATTTAAATAGTCTAATATCGGCTCCTCAATGTATGCTTTTATTTTTGCTTTTTGCAGTATATTGAACGATTGAACACAGTAAAAACTAGTTGAATTTGTCAAATAAAGGCGACTCTTAACGCCGATAATAACACTTTTGATTTCTGTCAAACCTCCGTCTAATCCACTGGGGATTACAGGAGAACAAAACTAGCTAGAAACCGACATTTTTTTGCTGATGGAAGAAGGCAGTCCAATCTTTCAGAATCTGGGTTCATATTTCACATAGTCATAGCACACAATATTCTGTGGGTCTCGAAAGTCAGTAAAATCATCCGAAACGGCTGGCGGTCAATGAGTTAAAGGACTAATTGAAATCTATAAAAATACGACGCATTATTTGTGTTTTTACGTTTCATGTTTGGACCTCAGTAGTGAGAATTGGAACCGAATGAAAGAAGGTCAGGAGCTTCCAGATTCATGTATAAATTGGACTATTGTGGTGTTGCGTGGAAGAATAAAGTGGTTGAAAACACGCAGCTATAACCGTTGTAAACCGCTGCAGCGTAAATGATTTCTGACTCACGGCTCAGAGTTTAACCCCGGCTTCAACTCCCACGGCTAAAACAAAAAAACATGTAAATATGACTCTGCTCCGTGTTGGCTGAGGGGGAGAGGAGCACGAGACCTCATCGATCCAGGTCACCGGCTTTTGGTTTGGGATTTTGTAGGTGTAAAGGCGAGGTTATTTGTATACAGTTCATACACAGGGCCCGTCAAAGCCCTGAACAAAACCAGAGAAAAGATCAGTTGGTTTTGCAGCTAAACACAATGGTTTTTTAACCTGAATTTGAACAGTGTCAGAGAAGAAGCCTGTCTCACATTTTCATTTTCAGAAAGACTGATTCAGATTTTTCATGATTCAGACTCTTATATCTTTAATGTTAGACTCTTGTGAATGTAAAGCTCATTGGTCCAGCTGTGTGTGGGCTTCGTTTCCGACGTTTGTTTGACTACAGCTCCTAAAATACCTGGATGTATTTCAGCCCCGAGAGCAGAGCGGAGGAGGAGGAGGAGGAGAGATAGTTTTAGTACAAACAAACCATTAGTGAAGAGGAGAGGAGGTGGAGGAGGAGAGATAGTTTTTTTTCATTTCTAACCATTAGTGAAGAGGAGATGAGGAGAGGAGGAGGAGAGGAGGAAGAGGAGGAGGAGAGGATGGACAGGCCTCCTCTACCTCGCCGTTAGTCACTGTGTGGAAACGTGTCAACAATGGGGAATCAAAATAAAGATGAGGTGTAATCTCTGCGACCCGGCTCCAGATAAAGCGGAAGATCATGGACGGATCATTGACATCAGAGGATAGAGTGATACACGTGTTTACAAGGAGAGAGTACACGTTGATGGTACAAGGAGAGAGTACACATTGATGGTACAAGGAGAGGGTACACGTTGATGGTACAAGGAGAAAGTACACGTTGATCGTACAAGGAGAGAGTACACGTTGATGGTCTCTCTCATCGATGTCTTTGGTTTAGGTTTTTGAAATGTTCTGATCGTTCAAACCAACACATGATAAACACTGAACTCATGCCTTTCTCTGGTCTCTAATCTCGGTTGGTCTCTAATCTCTGTTGGTCTATAATCTCAGTTAGTCTCTAATCTCAATTGGTCTCTAATCTCGGTTGGACTCTAATCTCAGTTGGTCTCTAATCTCGGTTGGTCTCTAATCTCGGTTGGTCTCTAATCTCGGTTGGTCTCTAATCTCTGTTGGTCTCTAATCTTGGTTGGTCTCTGTTGGTCTCAAATGTCTGTTGGTCTCTGGTCTATAATCTCTGTTGGTCTCTGGTCTACAATCTCTGTTGGTCTCTAATCTCTGTTGGTCTCTAATCTCGGTTGGTCTCTAATCTTGGTTGGTCTCTGGTCTCTGTTGGTCTCAAATCTCTGGTGGTCTCGGGTCCTTGTGCTGCAATAGTTTTTGTGGTGGATTTGAGAGTGAGATAAGCCTCTAGCTAATCAGAAGATCAGGAGAGAGACCAGTGCAGGGACCAGAGAGGACAAACAGGAGAGAGACCAGTGCAGAGACCAGACAGGACAAACTAAGAGAGAGAAAGACCAGTGCAGAGACCAGACAGGACAAACCAGAAGAGAGAGATCAGTGCAGAGACCAGAGAGGACAAACAAAGAGAGAAAGACCAGTGCAGAGACCAGAGAGGACAAACAGGAGAGAGACCAGTGCAGAGACCAGAGAGGACAAACAAAGCGAGAAAGACCAGTGCAGAGACTCTGGACCAGAGAGGACAAACCAGAAGAGAGAGAGCGAGCGAGACCATTGCAGAGACCAGAAAGAACAGACGAGGAGAGAGAGACCAGAGAGGACAAACCAGAAGAGAGAGAGAGACCAGTGCAGAAACCAGAGAGAACAAACAAGAAGAGAGAGACCAGTGCCTTAGACCAGAAAGGACAAACCAGGAGAGAGAGAGACTAGAGAGGACAAACCAGGAGAGAGACGAGAGAGGACAAACCAGAAGAGAGAGACCAAGACATTTCTTCAAAATGTGAATGACTATTTCTGTTAATAACAAATAACAGTAGTATCATTTCTGAGAGGAAAGAAGTTACAAACCCCAGCTTTAACCAAACATACATTATAACATTGAGCCGAGGTATCAGAGACTCTCCCCATAAATCCCACAATAATAATAATAATATTGTGTTGTTTTTGACGATTATTGTCTCTTCTAACCCATTTATTCTCTTGTGATTTGCCTCATAATGACTTCATATTCGAACGCATTTCATTTTTCAGAGTTACTGTATTTCCCGGCGCCGCTCTTGTCGGCTCGACCATTTTGCCAGTTAGCAGCTCCGTGGTTATTTTTAATCCGTGGCACATCGCCCAGAGACCACAATCTCTCTCCTCCTCAGCACGCTGCAAAATGGAAGCTTTTCCTGCTAATACCACAAACCACACTGCAAAAACACACACAAGAACACACACGACCAACAATACCGCACTGGACTGTGTCACGTTTGGGCTAACGTCATAAAAAGAAGTAATTTCTTCTGGTGTTTCTATCCGGTCTCTTTTGGTCTTTCTCTCTTTGGTCTCTCTTCCTGGTCACTCTCTCTGGTCTCTCTCTGATTTCGCTCACTGGTCTCTCTCTGATATCTCTGGTTTCTTTCTGGTCTCTCTCTCTGGCCTCTCTCTCTGGTCTCTCTCTCTGGCCTCTCTCTCTGGTGTCTCTCTCTGGTGTCTCTCTCTGGTCTCTCTCTCTGTTCTCACTCCGTCGTTGCAGTTAAACTGTTTTAACCTGGATTTGACCATTGTCAGAGTAGAATCCTGTGTCACATTTTCAGGAAGACTGTTCCAGATTTTAACTGCATCAATTAAAGGTTAAAATAACAAAAAGTTTTGGCCAGAATAGTCAGGGAAATATATTTTTGAAAGAAACGATAGAACTAGTTTATTTAAGTCCACATTATGCTGGATTTATTATAAAATGCAGTGTTCTAAAGTCATGTGAAGGCTCCGTAGATTAAGTTAAAGCTGGGGTACCTCATTTTCAGCCCCCCCCCCCCCAAAATTTGTTTTAGCTTGCTCTCAAAACAGTTGCTTCTGTCACTAGTTTCGAGTATGTTTGGCCTCTGTCACAACTCAAGATCAGCTTTTTCAGACAGAAAAGTGACTAAGAGAGGACCAGCCTCACTCAGCCAATCAGCTCTAAGCCCAAAGAGTCAGAGAGTGACTCACAGGGATCTTTCTCAGTATCTACAAGATCACATGTTTAATATTGAGATGGAGACTCTACATTTACAGGCTAAAAGCAGCAGTCGTCTCAGGGACTTTATAAAGGTGTCGATTCCTCAACAGCAGATCAGAAAATCAAACACAGTAAATGCAATGATAACACACAGGAGCCATCAGTCCATAGGGAACGGGATGACTGACGCTGTAGACCCAGGACTGAGGCTGTAGACCCAGGACTGAGGCTGTTGATCCAGGACTGACGCTATAGACCCAGGACTGAGGCTGTAGATCCAGGACTGAGGCTGTAGATCCAGGACTGAGGCTGTAGATCCAGGACTGAGGCTGTAGATCCAGGACTGAGGCTGTTGATCCAGGACTGACGCTATAGACCCAGGACTGAGGCTGTAGATCCAGGACTGAGGCAAACAAGCAGGACAATAGGACAGCCGGTGAATAGCAATGAACAGACTACAGCTGAAGTCCCAATGATGACAGATAAAGCAGGAGAGAGGAGAGGATAGTGCTGGGACCGTATTCCACCTGCGATACAATACATTTAAGCTTTTTCCATCTGACAACATTACAACACTCAAATTATGGACAACGAGACTATTTTTGTTACATGTTTTTAGTCTTTAATATCGTTGTGTAGTATTTCCTGCAGCTTTTACAGTGTGTGTGTGTGTGTGTGTGTGTGTGTGTGTTAATGGAACCATGGTCTTATCCGATGTGTTTGCATGGATTCCCCTCCGCAGCCTCACATAACCTCACGTCTTAAAGTCTCTGACCGCGGCGCTGGTTAAACTCTGCAGGAGACTTGCCCGATTTCTTGTGTGAAACTATCGCTCTCTCGCACACAAATGCGGGTACTTCTCTTGTGTGTTTTTTCGGTTTCTGCGTCGACACAAAGGGTTAAAGTGTTGAGCTTCTCTGTGGAGGTTGATCCAGCGTGAACTCAATGGCCCCAGCGCTGTGTCCGCCTCCACAGCGACACCTGCTGACGGGAGAGGGCAAGTGCACGGATCAGGGAGAGAGTTGAGACTAGAACTGTAATAAACCTGGTTATAAACGTGCTAATGTGGATTAGTGAATTGTCCATCCATCCAAACATCCATTGTCTTCCGCTTTATCCATTGCCGGATTGCAGAGGCAGCAGTCCAAGCAGAGATGCCCAGACTTCCCGATCCATCCAACCAAAAATACAATGCATGAACTTCTTGCATATTTAGGATCATTGTACACCATCAAGGCCCATATTTAACAAAAATACAACATTATTGGCCTATAACTGCACCTGTAAATAAACGACACCAGCTAGAGTAAGTCATTTTCTTTCCACATCACCTCCTCTCCTGAATATTGAGATAAATGAACAATAACTCTATACTAAAATAAAATAACATCTCTAACTTTAGCATAATAAAGAAGCAAGTATAAAATCTCGAACTTAGAGATTCTCCAGGCCTAATTCAACTGTAGGACTCCCATAATTCTGGAACTACTAGAACGACTGTAATTTTGATCGATCTCATTTCAAACCAATAGAATTCTGAGATTTTACCAGATGTATCAAAAGTAAGTAATACAGCTGGTAAACACAATATCACCAAATCCAAACCAGTCTTTCCTCCTGCTGCAGTCTGACTGTGACTGTAGACATGAACCCTCTCTGCTTCTTCTTCGGGTGAGCTGTGAGCATAGGAGCCGTGTTGTTGATGTGGGACATATTTTAGCAGATGGAAATCAAAGATAATTGTGCGAAACAGTGAGTGTCAGGAGTCTCTCTCTGCAGCTGCTCCTCACAGTTTGGCTTTAGGGATTGAACCGGTTCTCTCTGTCGCTGCTTCAAGAAAACTCATCATTAATCATATTTAAAGACAGACCCCGGCAGTCAGCAACTTGTTCTGTGTAGTCCTTTGGCAGATGTAGCAGCTAAAAATAGTCTCTCCTTACTGCCAGTGAATATTTGTGTCAGAAATCACAATGGTGGAGGCTGGTGTAAACTAAATCCTCAACTGTAAATGTAGTGCACTGGTGACTCCTGGTGGTCACAGGGAGGACTGCAACTTCATACTGCAGCCTGAGAGTCATGACAAGAACCAGGAAGTACCATCACATCCGTCCTGGTCTCAGATCTCTGCTTCCGGTGGCTCAGAGAATAGGCTTTATAGCAGCTCTGTTTGTTATAAGTCTCTCCATGGCCTTGCACCAAAGTCCATCTGTGACATGTTAGTACCATACGACCCAACGCTGAGGAGCACAGAGACTGGCCTCCTGTTTGTATAGGATCACATTGTTTTCAATACTATCAACAATTCGTAATCTCGCATAGGTCCTGGAGCAGCCACTTTCTCTTTATTTCCTTTTATTTATTTATTTGAGAAAGGAGGAACAATACATATTAATGACAATTTTCACAAATGTAAATATGCCAGATTATAGCCTTAGGATAATTTCCATCTGCAGACCCCCAGCAGGTTAGTAAAAACATACAGATACACTATTTATATACAGAGAGACAGAGACGGGAACAGTTATTGCATCATGTTAGAACAAGCAGCAAGCATGCAAAGCACAATGTAGAAAACAGAAACACATAATCTGGATTGCACATGCCCTGACTAATATTTCACTGACCCGTATTGCACCACTCTATATTGCACTGACCCTCATTACACTGACCCGTATTGCACCACTGTTTATTGCGCTGACCCTCATCATACAGACCTGTATTGCACAGCACACATTACAATGATAATCGTTCCCCTTTTTGCAATGCACCAGCTCCGTTCCACGTCTGTTTTATAATCATGAATATCTAAACATGATCACATGTTTTGAGACTTCAACCGAGCGATGAAAAGCTTGTGGTATCATTTTAACTGATCTTTTGATTGTGATCTGGAGCGTATGTTCTGCCTGCTTCCTTGCTCCCCACACTCTGGATTTATTTATTGTATTTATATTTGTGTTTATTTTTATAGGACATTGAGTGTTAAATTAACTAGTAGCAGGGATTGTAAATACATCAGATTGTAGCTTTTTGAAAAGGATTAAAGGATTCTGATTTTCGGAGCTAAATCTGTAGTCCCACTCACATTCAACCCGCACCTATGATACATGATTGTGCTGGTAGGGGAAACCCGAGCACCTGAAGGAAACCTACACAGACACAGAAAGGTCTGGAGGTGGAATCAAACCCGGTAGAATTAAATAAAACTGTAATACTGAGCGTCCATATCCTGTGTGTTGCAGGAGGCCAGTCGGTGCCACAGGACGCCTCCCCCTCCACCACCTGCCCACCCGGCCCCCCCACCCCCGCCGGCACCAACGGCAGCTCCGACGTCATGGTGAACTTCGACCCTGACCCCGCGGACCTGGCCCTGTCCTCGGTGCCGGGACAGGACGCCTTCGACCCGCGCAGACACCGCTTCAGCGACGAGGAGCTCAAACCGCAGCCAATGATCAAGAAGGCCAGGAAGATGCTGGTGCCCAACGAGCAGAAGGTAACTCACACACTTTGGCTTTGTTTCAGGCCACACATTTCTGACAATTTTAGCCAGAAAAAATATGGTCAAAATAATGTCTGAAAAAGGAATAGGCAGAAGCTAAAGCTTATAGACGCCTACTCTTTAATTTACTCCATAATAATGATTACTTGACTCCAGGACCGAGGCTGTAGAACCAGAACCGAGGCTGTAGATCCAGGACTGAGGCTGTAGATCCAGGACTACCACTGATCTCTTGTTGATGAATCAACAGCTTTGTAAAGTCCTCTGAGACAACTGCAGTGGTGATTCAGGGCTTTCACAAAAAAATAGTTCAAAAGCAGGAACATGGAAAGACCAGAGTAAAAACCCATGATTAAAGCTGTATTAGGCAAGGCAAGTTTATTTGTGTAGCACAATTCATACACAAGGCAACTCAAAGTGCTGAACAAAACAAGAAAGCATTAAAATCATAAATAATCACAGAACATTAAAAAGAAAGATAAAAATATAAAAGCTGTAACTTAAAAGCTGTATTAAAGCTGTATGGATCTCTGTGCCTCCACTCGTCCTTCTCTCGTGTTGGAGATGTTTCTCTCAGATAAATGTTTAGTGTTCGGGAGCAGCTGCAGCTCTTGAGGCGTCTGCAAAACGAAGCCAGCTCTAAAATAAATCATCACTTCGCTCATACCACTTCGACCGCAGTGTAATATCCAACCAATTCCGCATGCGACCCGGCCTCAGATTTATGCTCGAAATCAAAACTACGAGATCTAGAGTCATTTGCCTAATTCTCAATTTAAGGCAATAATCATTCCCCATAAACCCCCAGGGGTTTAGATGAGGCAAGAGAAAGAATGCATTAGAATTTTTTTACAGCACAACTTTCTAAAGAACATTATAACACAATTAGTCAATCCAACCATTTTGTTATATTAAGATTAGGACTAAGATTGGGATCCTTTATTTGTCTCACAGTGGGGAAATGTCAGTGTTGCATCACCAGTTACAGAACAGTAGGAATGAGGAGCACACAGCACAAGATAAATGAACAAAAACTATAGAACCTCTAACTTTAGCATAATAAACAAGCAAGTACACAATATCAAACTTCAACCTGATAAAGAAGCCAGAACAAAATCTTCAAGAGAGAGTCCAGTGAGGGAGAGGGAGAGAGACCAGAGACCAGGGAAAGAGAGACTAACTAGAGAGACCAGATAAAAAGAGACTAAAGAGAGACCAAGGAAAGAGAGTCTGGCCAGAGAGAGGGACTAGAGAAAGAGACGACCAGACTGAGAGAGAGACCAGAGAGAGACCAGAGTGCGACCAGAGAGAGACCAGAGAGAGACCAGAGAGAGACCAGAGAGAGACCAGAGAGAGACCAGAGAGAGACCAGAGAGCGACCAGAGAGCGACCAGAGAGAGACAAGAGAGAGACAAGAGAGAGACCAGAGAGCGACCAGAGAGAGACCAGAGAGCGACCAGAGAGAGACCAGAGAGCGACCAGAGAGAGACCAGAGAGCGACCAGAGAGAGACCAGAAAGAGACCAGAGAGAGGCCAGAGAGAGACCAGAGAGAGACCAGAGAGAGGCCTGATTGAGACCAGAGAGCGACCAGAGAGAGACCAGAGAGAGAGACCAGAGAGAGAGACCAGAGAGAGACCAGAGAGAGACCAGAGAGAGACCAGAGAGAGACCAGAGAGAGACCAGAGAGAGATCAGAGAGAGACCAGAGAGAGCACTTCTTTATTTTATGAGTAGATAATGAGACCATAGTTGACATCTGTTGACAAAGATGTGGAACTCTGACTGTTTTAGATCCATGCTGATTGTTCCAAAACTTATAGAAAGTAACCAGAATCTGACTTTTGACACTTACTACAATTTCCATCCAAGTTCCCAAGATTAACCACCTTCCCTTCAACATGACGTTAGACTACAGGCTCTTTGGAGTTCTGTGATGTCACATGAACGCAACCTTTCATACATCTAGTTTAGTTACATACATTTAGTTTTTCCCACTGGATATTCTTAGTTGCTCCTGTGCTTAGATGTTAGCCGCTGTTAATGCTTACAGAGACATGTATTGCTGTTACTGAGCTCTTTCTCTTTGTCCTTCCCTCATCATCATCATCATCAAAAAACTGACTCTCCTGTTCTCTCATTGTCTTTCTCTCTCTCTCCTTCTCTCCCCCCTCTCCCTCATTCATCCACCACACACCCCCAACGACATGCCGCCCAACCCGCAGGACGAGAAGTACTGGAACCGCCGCGTGAAGAACAACGAGGCCGCCAAGAGGTCCCGGGACGCTCGGCGACTCAAAGAGAACCAGATCACCGTCCGAGCCGCCTTCCTGGAGCGAGAGAACGCCGCTTTACGCCAAGAAGTGGCCGACATGCGGAAAGAGCTGGGCCGCTGTCGAAACATCATCAACAAATACGAGAATCGCCACGGAGACTTGTGAGAGAAAGCGAGCGAGGAGAGATCCAGCGATATTTTTTTCCCCCAGAGATATACAAAAGGGGTGCGCGAGGCCAGCCCTGATCACAGAAGCACTTTAGTTGGAAGGAGTTGGAAGCTGGAGAGGTAGACTTGTAATAAGCGCGGCACCGCATTGGGCTTAAACGCAAGATCAAGTTGATTTTGGGGGCGATGTTTTTATACCAAGCCGATCACCAGCATTTGTAACTCATCTCTGCATACATGGAAATGCACACACTTTTATACAATGTCAGGCATGGGTTAACAATGCTCAGCCTGCCAGACCAAATTTCCAATGTTTCTCACACATAAATGTATTCTTTATGTGTGGACATGTGGCTCCGGTTGCACGCAGCACATAGGGATTTTTATACTATAATTTATAAAAACTGGGGGTGCCTTAAAGAAACCTCCAAAAGACCGAATCTAGCCCACGGGCCAGGGTTTACCCACCACTGTCTTATATAGTCTGCAGTCTAATTTATCATGGAAAGGAGTGGTTTCTCTTAGATATTTTGAATATGTTGAATGCTAAGCTAACTGTGGCTAAGTGTGATCGGTCTTAAAAGTGTAATTTTGATCGCGAGTCTGTTTTAAGCAATCAATTCTACTCTTACGTTTCTGTTTGAGATATTGCTTCCATCGTTCTTGTCTGATGATGGCGGCAATATCAATCCAATAGATTTATCGAACTGCTTTTGCATAGAGTTTCAATGCATTTGATTCTTGGGAAGGGGCAAAGAGACTAGTTCAAATAAGAGGTTCTTTTTTCGTCCAACAGTGGGGACATCTTTAGTTCAGGCTTGAGACTCAAATCATTGCACATTTTGACCAATTGGCGAATACTTAACTCAAGGGACGGGCAGATATAGGTTTTTCTGCCAACACCAATATTAAATGAAAGCATTAATAGAAACGTATTGATATTCTGTTCTGTATGTATTGTCTTTGACTGTGTAATTACATACAGAACATCTCATCTTGCTCACAAGTAAACTTAATTATTGCCCATCCCTTAATAGCTTTGTAAATATTGCTTTATTCACACAAATTCCATGTATGAGAGGTTTTTATCCATGGCTGGAAGTGAGTCGGCCAATTTTGACTCGTCCGGCTGGTCACATAAGTACTGTATTTCTATAATCAGCTACAAAGTGTGACGTCATGCTACAATACACTTCCGGGTCAGACGCTAAAGCTAACGGGCAACAGAAGTCCATCTGCTTGATTCTGTGTTATATTGACATTCAATTGTTGTTCTTTTTGGACAAAAAGGAACATAAACAATGTCAGAACTAAGCAAAATTTGACTCGTAAACGCTGAATGACGTCCCACTTCGCAGCCTTGTTCCCCATACACATCGGCAGCTGGTTGTCAGAAACATCGCCCTCTGGTGGATCTTTTCTCGTCTGCGCTTGCGTCCGATGCGGCGTCGCGTTTGTCTGAGTAGTGCGTCTCCCGTCTCTCAACTTTTTCCCATACACGGTGTTGAACTCACAAGAAACCGACAAACACAAAAAACAATTGTCACATTTTTAAGGTTTTTCAAAAAGGCATGGACACACAAGTGGTTCCAATGTGTTGTTCTTTTCTATGAATATGACACAGAATATGCTGAATATTGACTTGTATATTTTTGCGATATATATTTGGGTGGAGAGAAGGCAGGAACGCGGTGGCAGGGATTACGTCCATAGAGAGATTTTGACATAGGATTATTAATGTATATTTTTCTAACAGCAGAGGTATAGATGCAGAGGAGCAATTTGGAGAACACCTTTTGTATATTTTATATAAAGGGGGAGGGGAGCTATATGGACAGCCACAGGGCCACACATAGAGAAATTCCTCCCAGCTTTTAACCAAGTAACAACTATTTTAAACAAGGCTGGATGGATGGAAGTTTTTTCAGAATGTATCAAGGCTGATTCAGGTAATTTTCAGACAGAATCTTAGTAATGATTGTTTTCGATGGGCCGTATTTCGGGCAATGGTGGAATATGACTTTGTATAGTTTTTACAATATTTCTCTCTGTTTTTTTGTTGGTTCTTCCTTTTGGTTCTGTGTGGGTTTGAAGTCAAAAATATTGGGGGATTTGAAAAGACGAAACAGAGAGAAAATGTAGAATTGCACCAGGATTGAATTGCATAGTGTAAAACCCCATTATTTTCATATTATTGCAACCTTCAATTTGCAATAGAAGGCAGGAACTTTTAATTCAATCACAAATTGAGTTCTTGGATCAATATTGTACTTTTTCAGTTCTTCCCGATTTCTTCAGTTCTTCCCGATTTTAAGGTTCTCACAAATTTTAGGACCAATATAAAGATAGGAACTGTTTACTTTTATGACATCAATCAAGTTTTGCAATCACATCACACAATTGAGCGTGGAAGTGTGAGGAGCTTCAGGGTCGGGAAGTAAAATACCATTTTCTACGAGGCTCTATACATTGTGTACACAGTCTTCAACTTTGTAACTGCTGTGGTGATAACGCAACCTCAAAGTGAAAAGTAGAATGTTTTTGTTTAGCATACACCGTGCAGAGAGACTATACAGTCTAACTAACAAGCTGTAGAGCTAACACTGGCACAATTACAGTAATGTTAATTAATGTGTGCTGTTGCTATTCAAAAAAACTAATACAAATGTAAGCAAAAATCGAGTTTTGGAAAAAAATGTTTTAACTGCAATATCTTATCTAGAACTACAATACCCAGAATGCTTTGTAGTCTCATGAGGGTTTGATTGGTTGAGACTAACACCTAGGTAGCCACACAGACATATTCTAATGGTGAATGTAGAGCCATGATTTCGCTTCAAACCCCGATGTGTTATTTTCACCAAAAATAAACTCTCCTGCTTGTTAAACACCTGTTTCCAACTCGCAATGCCTCAGGAGATATGGAGTTTTTATGAATCAGGAAGTAATATGTACAGAGCCTTGTACCTTTAGCCTTTTATTCAACATTACATCTTCTTTTAGAATTTAAATCAAACATTTCATGGTCACAGATTACTGCATAGCTGATTAGCACTTGTCTTTGTAAGATTTTTCTTGTGGCCTCATAGAAAATCAGTTTTTGCTTCCGGACTTTAGGAAAATGGACCGGGAAAGGCGAGACTTTGAAGCTCAATCCTGCCTGGATAAAAACAAAACCATCTGCTATTATTTATGACTGACTTGAATGCGTTTGGCGTCGTTTTAGCTTCTTTTAAAATCAATTTCTCTCTGATTCGTCATATGTGAATCCTGAAAGTGCAAATATTGAAACTATTGTTGGGTAGACTTTCTCCGACGTTTTTAGCATGCACTCACCCACCTAGACTTCGATGGTGCTCATTTTATCCCCCCCAAACACAACAGACTAAACTGCCTAAGCATCCTATCTTTCTCTTTACAACTCTTTATTTCATTTGTGTTGAAAATTCAATGGATAAATCGTGTATATATATATATATATATATATATATATATATATATATATATATATATATATATATGATTTATACACTTGTTATACCTCTCCTTAAAGGAATAGTTCACCGTTTTTACATACTGACATATGTTCTTACCTTACCTTAGACTAGTTAATACGTACCTGTCTGGTCTTAGTCCGTGCGCTCTGTCACGCAAACGGAGCAAAAACTGGAGCACATCCGCAGCCTCCTCTGTATATTTTGTAGCACCAAAAGGTAGCTCCCGCTAGAAGCTACCAAACTCTTCCAAGTGTTCCCTATTAAATGTATATAGTTACGTGACGTGTTACACTGCAAAGTATAGTAACACAGAAATGTAACAGTCGATTTTCTCAGCGGATAAAACGGGTACTATATTGTGAGGCGTAGTAATCTGAGGGGCGCTACGTCCGCGCGCACTAACTAAGTTAGTGCGCGGACGTAGCGCTCCTAACTTCTCTGCGCACTAACTTCTCTCCGGAGACTTCTCTCTCGCTGCTACTGTGTGCACTACAAGTCACGCTGCTTCTATTGACGGAAGTGAGCGAGAGAGAAGTCTCCGGAGAGAAGTTAGTGCGCGGACGTAGCGCCCCTCAGATTACTACGCCTCACAATATAGTACCCGTTTTATCCGCTGAGAAAATCGACTGTTACATTTCTGTGTTACTATACTTTGCAGTGTAACACGTCACGTAACTATATACATTTAATAGGGAACACTTGGAAGAGTTTGGTAGCTTCTAGCGGGAGCTACCTTTTGGTGCTACAAAATATACAGAGGAGGCTGCGGTTGTGCTCCCGTTTTTGCTCCGTTTGCATGACAGAGCGCACGGACTAAGACCAGACAGGTACGTATTAACTAGTCTAAGGTAAGGTAAGAACATTTGTCAGTATGTAAAAACGGTGAACTATTCCTTTAATGCCAGACACACCCCTTCTATTACTGTACCATACAATGCATTACCCCATTTTCTCGTACAATAGATATATATGTGTAAATGATATATGCTTGAATTATTATGTAATTAATAGTTGTAATATACATGATTGATTATAATGGGAAAACTCATTGGGAGTCCTTTGTTAGTTTTTCTCAGGTGTTTTGTCTGAAAACACATTCTGAATAATGCAAAAAAACTGTAATAATATGATTTGATTATGAAATACGTGCTTTAAAATGTACTTTATGTCAGAAAGGGGATCCTATATACAACATTATTTCCCCCTTTTTGTATATCTTTGTTTTCTTTATGGTAAAGGTTCATACAGGACCAACTAATCGTCCTTCTAAGCCCCACCTCCACCCTTATTCAATATTCATATTACTACTATGTGAGTATACTGTGAGTTTGATGCCAGAAATGTCAAAAGTTTGTGAAGAAATTGCTTAAAAAGAACATTGTTTCTCTAGTGATGCTAACCGTTGCTAATGCTAACGGCTAGCATAAGGCGTAGCCAGTACAAATCATGCTAGTCATTCTTAGCCAAAGTAAAATGGAAGATTAGAAGCCATAACTAATAATTACAACAATATATATAGGGGGGAAAAAGGGGATGTTAACGTCATTCTAAATCATAGCAGCTAGTAAAATTGCTAGAAGGCCAAATATTTTTACTACTAACAAAACATATATTTTCACTAGACAATAGACAGATTTTTATTTATACGACTATACAACCTACCTTATAATAGAAACAACCAGTAGGCTACCTGAGTCTATTGAATTATAACTAGGATATTAGCTATTTATGGTCATACAGTTTTTTAATGGCTGAAAACGGAACAATATAAGTTGGTAGAGAGAACATTGCGGTCCTGGTAGCCATTTTATTTTTACAAAGTTGTAGTCCAAACCATCAAAAGTTAACTAATTAATGTTGTTTTATGCCGAGAAGGATAAGGTAAACAAAACAAATGGGCACAAAAGATTAGCGGAATTGGTCCTCCCGGTTCTGCACAGTGATCGAGCTCCCATGATGCTTTGCGGCAAATACTAACAATGCCTATGTGGCTCTCATGCACAGAGTAGCACAGGCGTGTTCTGGCCAATCAGGCGCTGCGCATCAGAGCGGAGCTAGAGCGGGAGGTAAACGAGCAAAGTTTGTTGCACTAAATAAAGTGTGGATTCAACTGAAGAAAACCAATGGATTTAACCAGATTAAAAGTACAAGATGAAAAGGAACATTGAAATCCCCTCAAAATCCGACCTTTATGAAAGCTGTAGGTCTCTGGCAGCTGAGATCAGAAACTTGCATTATTCTCAAATGCAAATATCGTAAATTACTGATATCAAACCGGATCAAAATCCAAAATGGCCGCCAAAAAGCCATGTTCTCTTCGGTCCCTTTTGTCACCTATACTCTTCCTGATTCAAATTAATAATGAACAAACAAGACTAAAAGCTGTTTATCGTCATGTTGTTTTTATTTTTTAAGTTCGAGAGGACCCAAAGATGGCGACCCACAAAGTGAAATTAATTTGTATGTCGTGACAATCGTGAACTGGGGGAGGGGTTTAGTCCAATGGTTGATTTTAATGACTTTTAAACGTGTCTTCTTTGTGTAGAAATGGCAACTAAACACTTTTACTTTCTTTCTTTGCTAACAACCCGTGCTAACCCCGTCGATGTTGCTGTTATCAAGTTTTTTGTTTCGACTTTTTTCCTCACAATGACTTTTACTTGATTTCCTCAATGAGCCTGTTCAATGGAGACTTTACAAAGCCACAGGTGCATACTGGGAGTTGTAGTCCAAACCATCCAATATATATATATATAAAATATATATTTTCCCTCATTGTCGTTTCTGTCCACACAAACTGGAAGTCTCTCTCGAAGCGGCTTTTTTTCTTTCGACACCAGATGTTGCGGATCTTTAAAGACTTTTTGACAATGCTATCTTTCTATGTTGTACGTGTTCTGGACGTGATTTTGGGAAAGTTCGTTTGGTGCTCTGGTTTTCGCTTGGGGCAGCAGCAGTAAAAGTTTTGCTGCTGTACAATAAAAAAAAACAACGGCATTTGCGGGTATCACACAACAACCACGAACATTTCTCAACCAGGATCTTTCTCAGTGACGTCCCCAGCCTCGTATGTTGTCCCCCCCGGTGGATGCTAAGCTAACTTCTTGTTGTGACTGTTATAAAGAACTACAAATCCCGTGAAGCGGCACGAGCCCTGATTCCTCACCAGTATTGTGTGCTGTCCACAGGGGTGATGGCGTTTTCCTCAAACACCAATAAAACTTATCCTTACTCACTGACAACGTCCTCACTGCCTCCTCTCTTCTTTGGTGCTTAATGTGTGTTTGCCAAGTTTAAAGAACAACTATTGTGCTATATTAGTATTCATGCATACCTTATTTTATAGTTTTTAGAATATAAAGTTATTTTGTGCATACGTACGAAAGAGAAACCTGACCTGGATGTTAAGAAAATTAAATTGCAGCATTAGTGCCCCTGTCCCCTACAGACTGAGCCAAAGTTAGACATTGTATGAAAAACAATCCTGCTTCGGTCGCTTCATAGATTTTGCTCAAAATCGCTCCACATCATTTGCACACATGTAGCATCAAAAGTTAGCAACAGACTTTTGATCGGTTAAACGGTGTGCAAGCAGCGGAGCAGCAAATGTTTACTTTTTTCCCTGACGTTGACAATTTCAAATTTGCTACTGTTTACTGATACAAAGTCTTATTAACACCTGTTGAGCATTATAGGGAATGCAGTCTCATTTATTATGATTTTTTAGCAGCCAATGTGGTTCCTGCGAGGGCCCCTAATGACGTCATGAAGCTTAGCACCTGTTCTGATTAAATAAAGTGACAGATTCCACGACTGGAACACTGGCTGCTCGCGTCTTTTGATGGATATCACAACAGGTTATGGGCCCAACACATTGGGAGAAAAGAGTCCTCCCCCATTTGGAGTTGCGTGGGCTTGCTGGGACGCTGTGTTCAATGGGGCAGCTGAGGATGTTGAGGATGCAAGAGCTGCAGACGCCGGGAGGAATGGACAGGTGTATGCAGAGTTGGTTCAAGTTTTGTACAATAAAAGTTTGTCGCTGATTATGAGAGAAGCGGACGGAGAAGGGCGCAAGGCGTTGAAGATACTTCGCCAACATTATGCTGGCAAGGGAAAGCCGCGTGTAGTGAGTTTATACTGCGAGCTATCAGCCCTCCACATGCAGAGCAACGAGACTGTTACAGATCACATTGTTCGCGGCAAGACAATATTTGCAGCGTTGTCAAGGGCAGAAGAAAACAAAAGTGATGGTCTGCAAGTTGCAATGGTGGTGAAAAGTTTGCCCTACTCCTTTAAAGTGATTGTCTGGAGTTTGTCAGAAAGAGAGATTCTGATTGGTCTACGCCTACGTTTCCGTAACACTTTTAAATGTTAATCAGAGAACACATTATACATATACACTATCAATACACATGCACGGAGGTTTTCAGAATTATTTGTTTACGTTTTAATGAAAAAAATAATGTTTTTATGCACAAAAAAGCGATTGCGGCAAACCCGGAACAAGCTATTATCATGAATTGCACATGTGCAGATAATCTGATTATGGATATAGGTTCAGTATATAAATGATTATGGATATAGGTTCAGTATATACATAAGTACCTCAGCGCAGATGTTCAGAATTCTTTGTTCAGTTTTCATGCAGTCCCAGAGCCTAACAGAGGCCTGATTCGGAGGCTCCGCAAAAACAAACAACTGAGCGGTGCGGCGAGGGCCGTTCGACGCCGCTTGCGGCTTTAATTAATTTTAATATTGCTGTTTTTATACTTTATTACTCTTATCATTATCATAATCTTTATTATTATCATTATTACTGTTATTATCCAATAATTATATCCAATTATTGTATATATTATTATTATTATTTATATATTATTATATTATATGTTTATATTTACTATTGTATATTTACAATTATTATTATATTATTTATTTCTGTGTATGTATGTATATATGCATGAATAAATATGTGTATGTGTGTAAATATGTATGTAGATATACACTTTGTCTTTCCTTTTCCTCCGTCTTCTGTACATAAAAGGTTTCTGCCTACCTACAAATGTCATGAGCCACACTCATTCCCATCCACAGTCACGCACACACACACACACTCACTCACGCACACACACACTCACTCACGCACGCACACACACACTCACTCACGCACACACACACACACTCTCTCACGCACACACACACTCACTCACTCACGCACACACACACACACTCACTCACTCACGCGCACACACACACTCACTCACACACACACACACTCACTCACGCACACACACACACACTCTCTCACGCACACACACACTCACTCACTCACGCACACACACACACACACTCACTCACTCACGCACACACACACTCACTCACGCACACACACACTCACACACAAACGCGTACGTGCAACAATTGCTTCTTCTCTCTCTTGTTGGTGTCACTGTCCTCTCTCTCCCCTCTTTGTTTAGATCCTCCACTTAAATTGTAAATATCACTGAAACTGATCACCTATGTGAATATTCACTTTGTTGTCTGTGTTTGCTTCTTGTTTGTCGTATTTGTTTTGTATGTCTATTCTCCACAATAAAAAAAAATAAAAAAGTGACATGACTTCTAAAGAAAGCCCTGTATATACATACCTACTTTTCCACAAGACATTTTCTCAGTGAACGCAGCCACAGACAAGGAGACGGAATTGCATTTCAGAGAGGGTAAGAACTGGATGGGTGTTATCTGCCCACACTTATTGATGCAAATATCGACAAGTTCAAGAGGTGTCACGATATACAGACGTGGCTATGCTTACAAGCAAAATTAAAAGAAATGGAGTCCTAGAGGTGAAAGAGGCATTTTCATTGGGTATAATAGGTACAGTCCTGCATACAACATTTATTTTCCAGAGACCGGAAGAGTTTCCCGACACAGACTAGTGAAGCCCCTACTGAAGAACAGCCAGATGTATAGTGACGAAGATAATATTGAACTCTACACAGCATCAGGATCGGTGTACATTCCCAGAGCCACCAGATTGCACCGACGGGTGCAGCAGGTGGAGGTACACCACCCACTCGCCAGACCCCTGGTGCGGGGGATGAAGGCGGTGCACAGTCTGGTATCAAAGAAGATAGTGGGGGGTTACGTCGCTACCCAAGCAGATAGACAACCCCCATCATATCTCAGGAATATTACCAATGTAAAACAGAGTGTAGAAGAACAAGATATCTTATAGAGCTGTGTTTGGTGTTCCCAGAACCTACACAGAGGCTGTGAGAGCTGAGAGGTCCCATGAGTGGACTAAAGCAATGGAGGAAGAAATGTAAGCTCCTGAACGGAAAAAGAGGCCGCTGGGTGTTTGTAGTCAAAGAAAGACCTGGTCAGCCTGAGGTTTTCAAAGCGAGATACGTGACCAAAGGCTACAGCCAAGTAAACGGGATTGACTACAAAGAGACCTTTTCCCCAACAGCCAGTATGACATCTGTGAGGATATAGATGCAGATAGCAGCACAAGACGACCTTGCACTTCATCAAATGGACGTGAAAACAGCATACCTATATTCCACAATGGACTGTGAGGTGTACATGGAGCGGCCAGAGGGGTTCGAGATTCTGGAACCGGTGAACCCTTAGTCTGTAAACTGAATAAATCTTTGTATGGTCTAAAACAGGCATGTTAAAGTCAAATACATCAGAGGGCCAAAAAAACAAATTTGCTGCGAGTCGAGGGCCGGACTCGTTCAATGTTTATTAACATCCAGAGGCAGCGCTGGTGCCACCTGCTGGCTCGATAAAATATGCTCTAAAGCTTATCCCCATACATTTTAGATATAATAGACATCTGAGAACATGAAAAAAGTGAAAAACGATCAAATATCATCCCGGGGGCCATGGATAATTCATTCGCGGGCCTTGTCTTTGACACATGTGGTCTAAAACATTCTGGACGGAACTGGGATAAGCTGTTAGATGATCACCTAGTGGTTAATGGCTTTGAACAAAATGCAGCAGACAACTGTGTTTATGTTTGACAGTCTGGGGCTGAAAGGGTCATTTTGATCATTTGGTAAGATGACTTTAAGCCACTTCACAAGGATAATCTGTGAAGTCACAAGGATAATCTGTGAAGTGACAGAAATGTTGGAAAATAAGATGAAGGATCTAGGGGGACTCGGACATTTCTTGGTATTGACTTCACACAGTGTAAAGGTGAAGTTAGAATGAGTCAGACTAGACATTGGAAAAGTGCTCCAGAGTTTTGGGATGCTTGAGTGTAAACCAAGACTGACACCTTTTGAGCAAAAGTTTAATTTTGATGATGGAGGTGAAATGGCTGATTCCACAGGCTACAATGGTTGTAGAAATGGTTGGGAGTTCAATTTACATTATGACCTCCACAAGGCCCAATGTAAGCTGGGTGATCAGTAAATTGTCCCAGCACTTAAAACAGCCAACACAACAGCACTGGGAACTGGCCAAACAGGTGTACAGACAAAGACACCCAGGCCTTAGACTCGAAGGCTATAGCGATGCTGACTGGGCGTCAGACCAGACTGACAGGAGATGTACTAGTGGATACTGTATCAGCCTGACCAAGGAGGGTCCAGCAACATCCTGGACGAGCAGGAGACCGCCTACTGTAGCTCTGTCGACGCGAGAGGCTGAGTACATAGCTCTAGCAGCTACTGTTCAAGAGAGCATGTATCGCACACAGCTTCTCTGTGCGATGGATAAGGAAAGAAGGAAACCAGTTAAGATTTTAGAGGACAACCAGGGAACTATTGCTCTCTCCAGGAACCCAGTGTGTAGACAACGTAGTAAGCATGTGGATGTTCGCTATCATTTTTTACGGTCTGCACACTCTGACGGTAAAATTGCAAGTGAGTGCTGTGCAAGTGAGTGCTGTGCAACAGAGCGATGGTGGCAGATGTACTGACCAAGCCAATGACAAAGGTCAAGTTTAACATTTTCAAATCTTATTTGTTTGGACAATAATGTAGTATTGTTTTTTTCTGTTTGGTTTTCTGTAAACATGAGCCTGAGTTGGGGTGTTGAGCATGATGGGAAATGCAGTCTCATTTATTATGATTTATTTGCAGGCAATGTGGTTCCTGCAAGGACCCCTAATGATGTCGTGAAGCTCAATAAACTGCACCTGTTCTGAATTAATAAAGTGATTGATTCCTCAACTGGAACACTGGCTACTCACGTCTTTTTATGGACAACACCAAACGTGAATCAGTTGTTCAACTTTGGGGTCTAGGCTAGGTAAAAAAACATTAAAATACAACATTAGAGCTGCCAACAGAGTAGTCCAGTTTTGTCCTTATGTCCTCAGACATAAGGACAATGGTGATGATCGAGGACACTCAACATTTATAAACATTATGGACCTGTCGTGTGGTGAAGTGATGATGATAGTAAATAAATGTCTGCGGCAGCAAAAATAAAAAATCCAATCTGAACACAGACAGACAAAGACAAGCAAAGACAACGGAGCAGTGAAAAGGGGAAAGGAGCACAGGACTCTGAAAGACATGAGGGTGGGGCAGACATTCAATCAATCAATCAATCAACTTTATTTGTATGGCGCCTTTCCAACACAAGGCCACTCAAAGCGCCTCACAACCCACATAATATCACACAAATCAGAGACATCAATAAATACATTAAAAACAGAATAAAATCACAAGTAATGGAAAAAAAAAAAAAAAAAAAAAAAAAAAAAAAACTTAAAATATTAAAAGCACACACGGGATTAAAATAATAAATAACCACAATGCATTAAAAAAAGGAGTATGTATCAATAAAATCCTTCAGCCGTATGCACAGCTAAAAAGAACAGTTTTTAGCCCTGATTTAAAAATTGCCAGAGTAGATGCTAGCCTCACATCTTCAGGAAGATTGTTCCAGATTTTAGCTCCATAAATCTCAAACGCTGCCTCCCCATGTTTAGTTCTGACTCTTGGAATCAGTAAGAGGCTACCTCCTGTGCTCCTCAGAGTCCGGGCCGGTTCATATGGGACTAACAAGTCGCTTAAGTACTTTGGTGCGAGGCCATGGAGAGACTTGTACACAAGCAGTGCTGCTTTGAAGTCTATTCTCTGAGCCACAGGAAGCCAGTGCAGAGACCTGAGAACTGGACTAATGTGGTCATATTTCCTGGTCCTGGTCAGGACTCGAGCTGCTGCATTTTGAATGTACTGCAGTTGTTTTACAGCCTGTTTGGACAGACCTGTGAGCAGGCCATTGCAGTAGTCTAACCTACTGGAGACAAATGCATGGATGAGAATCTCCAGGTCTGCTTTAGACACTATGTTTCTAATTTTGGCAATGTTTTTCAGATGGTAAAATGCTGCTGATGTTACTGATTTGATATGACTGTTTAAAATTTAAGTCTGAGTCCATTATAACTCCTAGGTTTCTGACCTTGCCTACAGGTTCCAGGGAGAGAGACTGGAGGTGACGAATAACGCTCTCTCTTTGTTTCTGAGGACCAAAGACAATCAATTCTGTTTTGTCTGCGTTTAGCTGAAGGAAGTTATTTTGCATCCAATCACTAATCTGTTGAGTACAGTGAAGGAGTGATTCCACTGGTCCATGTTCTCCTGCAGTAAGTGAGACATAAATTTGAGTGTCATCAGCGTAATTGTGGTAGGATACATTGTTGGAGCGTATTAACTGACCTAACGGCAGCATGTAAATATTGAACAGAAGAGGCCCCAGAATTGATCCCTGTGGCACTCCGCAGGTCAGAGCCATATGATCTGAGACACAGTTTCCTATCTGAACCAAGTATTTCCTGTCTTCTAGGTAAGACCTAAACCAACTTAGGGCAGTCCCAGTGACACCCACCCAGTGCTCTAGTCTCTGCATGAGGATCTCGTGGTCGACTGTGTCGAACGCAGCACTCAGATCCAACATTACTAAAACTGTGACTTTTCCTGTGTCGGTGTTAAGTCGGATGTCATTTATAACCTTCACTAGTGCATTGTCTAAAGCCGGACTGGAGCGCATCAAACGAACTGTTACTAAGAATTCTGTAAGTTGTTGGTAAGCAACTTTTTCCAGAATTTCTAAACGGCAGATTTGAACTGGATAATTCTTAAGCGGCATCTAAACTCCTCTTTTTTACTATGAGTTTTTCAGGGCCATTGGAAATAAGAAAGACATGTTCTGTAAGTTTAAAAAATTGGTAAGATCCAGGCAACATGTGGAGGAACTAAGGCTAGAGACAACAATCTTGGACCGTTTCATTATCTGTTGGTGCAAAAGTGCGATAGCTCAAACAGCCTCACCGGCTGTTGTAAATGTTATTTTCTGCCTTAGAGGTGATGGCGTTTTTGATGCTCTGAACCTTGTCATTGAAAAATTGTGCAAACTCATTACATTTAGATTCTGAAGCAAATTCGAATGGCAGCTGAACAGGGGGGTTTGTTAATCTGTTAACTGTTGAAAACATAAGTCGTAGATTATTATTGCAGCCATCAATGGTTTTAGAAAAATAAATTTCTCTTGTTCTACGTAGCACCCTGTTAAACTTGCACAACTCATTTTGAAGATATCATGATCAAACCTGGAGATTGGATTTTCGCCACTTCCGCTCGGCCCTACGGCACTCTCTCTTCTGTACCATGACTGAGTCCATTTTAGTCCAGGGGGCCTTTGGCTTATTTGTAATCATTTTAACCTTCACAGGAGCGATGATGTCCAGAACATTTATAACATTGGCGGTGACAGAGTTAAACAATTCGTTCAACAGTAGAACACAATGTGTTCTCAAAGTTTATCATTCTCCATGAATAGTTCGGTTGTGTTTTCATTTATGTGTCTGTGTCTGACAATTGCAGATTCAGATATATATATGGTTGTTTACTATCAAAACACATGTCAAAAAATACACAGAAGTGATCTGACAGAGCCACGTCAACCACATTTACATTTAAATATATTAACCCCCTTTGTAACCAGCAGGTCTAGAGTGTGCCCTTTGCTGTGGGTGGGGCCACTCACGTGCTGAGTGAGACCAAATGTTTCAAGTACAGAACTCAGCTCTTTTGCATTTTTGTCATTGCCATTATCCACATGAATATTTAAAATCACCTGTAATCACTAAACTATCAAAATCGGTGCAAACAACTGAAAGCAACTCAGTGAAATTATCAAAGAAATTGTGACAAGACTGCGGTGGCTTGTACAGGACAATGATAAGAATAGAAGGAGATTGTTTTTGTTTCTATTTAAAAAGAAATATACTCAATTGATAGAAAATTTCCAAGGAGAAATCTATGAGTGAGATAATACGATCTCTAAATAATTGCAGCAATGCTCCCCCCTTTTATTTTCTCGTATTTCAGATTCAATTTGAAGTTTGGTGGCGTTGCTTTCTATTAAAAACCGCATTACCTGTACTCTGGTCAAGCCAAGTTTCAGTCAGAAACATAAAATCAAGATCTCATAAGGTTAAAATTATTAATTAAAAAATGATTTGTTGCTTTCTCATCTCTGGTCTTTCCATTCTCTCTGATGCTCTCTCTGTGTCTTTCTCTCTCTGTAAGTCTCCGGATCTCAGGTCTTTCTCTCGTTGTTCTCTCTGGTCTTTCTCTCTTTTGTCTCTATCTCTGGTCTCTCTCACTGGTGTCTCTCTCTCTCTCTAATAATTATGAGTCCATTCACACAGTCACATCTCACTCTTCTTCTTTGATCTTCTGTATTTTTCATAAACATCACATGTATTCAGAGTCCAGTGACCATCGTTCTCTGGTAGAGATCGTTCCTCGATACCAGAAAAGCAGACAGAATTCTTTCACTGGCTCCACATCCCGACGGAGGCGATGCTAATTGTCGCCTTGTACAGTTTCGCTCTCTGCCTCGCACTCACAACAAACACATCCCACCTCGGGCGCCAGGTCTGCTGCCAGGGCCTCGCGTTGCCAGATAAGACGAGGGGATTCTCAGAGGACCATGTTGCACTGGATCTAATTATGGCCCGTGTTTCTGGAAACTGAATCTTTGTTTAGAGGCTTTGGTCTCGCTCTCTTCACAGTAATTAATACAGTTAATAATGTCTCTCACTGGTTTTTAACGAGTGACTAAAGCCCTGTTTCCACCAGCCCTGCTCTACTCTACTCTACTCTACTCTACTCTACTCTACTCTACTCTACTCTACTCTACTCTACTCCGCTCTACTCTGCTCTACTCTACTCTACTCCACCCTACTCTACTCTGCTCCGCTCTACTCTTCTCTACTCTACTCTACTCCACCCTACTCTACTCTACTCTACTCTTATCTACTCTGCTCTGCTCTACTCTACTCTACTCCACCCTTCTCTACTCTACCCTACTTTGCTCTGCCCTGCTCTACTCTACTGTACTCTATTCTATTCTACTCTACTCTACTCAACCCTACTCTACTCTACTCTCCCCTGATTGGGAGTGTTTCCTCTGGTTCCCCTACTCTACTCTACTCTACTCTACTCTACTCTACTCTACTCTACTCTACTCTACTCTGCTCTGCTCTGCTCTGCTCTGCTCTGCTCTACTCTACTCTACTCCACCCTTCTCTACTCTACCCTACTATGCTCTGCCCTGCTCTACTCCACTCTGCTCTGCTCTACTCCACCCTACTCTACTGTACTCCACCCTACTCTACTCTACTCTACTCTACTCTCCCCTAATTGGGAGTGTTTCCTCTGGTTCTGTGTAACCAGTACCAGGTCCTTCTTTAGTCGCTCTTGGTCCTGGTTCTATCCAGACTGAGCTGGTACTAGGGATTTCTAACTGACAGGGATTGGCCAGAGTGCTGCTGGAAGCCATGGTTACCAAGGAATTTCCCCGGATACTGGTTTGTTGTGGGTATATGGAAACACAAGCAGGTAGAGTAGAGCTGAGTCGGGCCGGTGGAAAACCATTGAAAACGAATGTATGTTTTGAACTGTTATAGATGTGCTTTTTGTTTAAGTTTCTGAACTGAAATCAAGTTGCTTCTTTGGTCCATTGTTCTTACGCCAATGTTACAACGTATTGTTTTCAGCTTCTGTCTCCTCTCTCTGCTCTGTCCTCTCTCAAGCCGTACACACGACTCTGGTTCATGTCATGTGTATTTCTAAACCAGGTGTGTAAAACTGGTCCTCAAAGGGCTGGTGTGGCTGCAGGTTTTCATTCTAACCAAGCAGGAGCACACCAGATTCCACCCATTTCCTCATGTGAGTCCAGTCCTACACTTGCGGACTTGAGGAAATTGGAATTTGGTGTCTCTCCGGTATCTCTCGTTGGTCCCTCGGTCTGGGGTCTCTCTGTTGTCTCTCTGGTCTCCCTCTGGTCCCTCTCTAGTCTCTCTCTCTCTTTGGTGTCTCTCTGTTCTATCTCTCTCTGGTCTCTGCACGGTTTTTTTCTCTCTCTCTAGTTGGAATCAAACCCTACTTCCACACTGGCCCTTTCTGAAACCAGTTGGACTCACATTCTCCTGTACCAACTTCTACTCATAAAGTAGTGGAGTACATTCTTTTTTTTTATAAAAATGAAATGGAATCACCAAAGAAACACTGATGTTCACTCTGTGTCCGTGGTCAGAGAAGTTGGAGAGAACTTATTCAAACATTTATGAAAAATGTTGTTTAAAGTCCAGCCATTATCGCACTGGTCTTGTTTAAGAGTCCTGCATACGGCCTGCTCTCTCATTCTCTGGCCTCCCTCTCTCCTGTTCTCTCTATCCTGGTCTCTCTCTCCTGTCCTCTCTCGTCTCCTATGTCTCTCCTCTGTCTCTCTATCTCTCTTTCTCTCTCTCTCTCTCTCTTTCTCTCTCCTGTACTCTCTCTCATCTTCTCTGTCTCTCCTTTCTCTCTCTCCTGTCCTCTCTCTCCCCTCTCTCTTCTGTCCTCTCCAAACTTCTGCCTCTGTCTCTGGAGTCTTGTGCTTCAGTTTGTCGGCTCTGTTTTCTCCGCAGCTGGGACTTTGCCTCACTCTTTTCCCCAGCAGGGGGCGCCCTCCAGCCCCAAACACACAGCCACCATCGGTAAGCCTCACGGCGGAGGCACGGTTTGGGGGCTGGACCACTGTCCACTCACGGACGTCTGAATTCTGCTGTGTTTCTAGCACACTAGACCAGGAACCAATCACCTCATGATAATGTGCCTTCAATACATGTTAAGGACCACATATCCAAACATGCACTTTTAGTCAATTCCTCATGACCAACGTCCCATCTCCACCGTTTTTACAAAGAAGTTGATTTGCCAAAACAGATCAGAGAATCAAACGATAAATGGAATAATAACAAACACATAAGAGCCATTGGTCCAAAAGGAGCGGGATGACCACTGTCCAGAAATGTTAGTGAATGTCCCGGATCAACCCTGTCCTTAGACCCTGATGCATCAGAGAGGAACCACTCAAAAACACCAACAAAACAGCAGGAGGCTAGTCCCTGTGCTCCTCAGAGTCTCAGCAGGAGGCTAGTCCCTGTGCTCCTCAGAGTCTCAGCAGGAGGCTAGTCCCTGTGCTCCTCAGAGTCCCAGCAGGAGGCTAGTCCCTGTGCTCCTCAGAGTCTCAGCAGGAGGCCAGTAACAAATATAGCAACTTTATAAGACTTTAATCTTACAACTGGGAGAACATGCAAACCCATACACACACATACATTAACACATTAACACATACAGACTGTCGTTGGTGGTCCGGTTCTTTAGCTGGACGTCCTCATGAGGTGATTGGCTGTGGTGTTTCTGGTGCTTGTGGTCAGCCTCACAGCAGAAGGGTCCTCAGCTCCATGCCTGTGTATGTGTTGGCCTGTCCCTCACTGCTCTGTCCACTGATCCAAGCACATGTGGTTCTTTTTATGTGTTTGTGTTGCGTGGGACTGTCCCGCACGGCTTCAGAGCGGCCTGTCCTCTGTCCTGTGTGTGCTCACTGCTGCCCCCTGCGTGGTACTGCACCACACACAACAAGCAATGCTCGCCGCAACAACAGGGGGAGGCAACAATAATGAACTATGCAATTCTATACAACCTCCAACTCTCTGGCTCCTTTTGGCTTCTTATGTAAAAGTAAACTCCTCTAGCTCAGTAACTGTTTGTGTCACACTCACCATTTAGGGCTTAAAAATACCTGGTTTATCGCTCTCTGTCATCCTGGTGTTTAAACTGTGATATTGTCTTTGTAAATCCAGATATGAGCCATATAAGGATTGTCCCATCAGAGGCCTTCATTTGCAGGAGAAACTCAAGCTTGCCTAAGCAACTCTCTTAACATGGCAATAATATATTACCTGGATAGAGTAATGCTAGCTTAAATCCATCTCCACATGGACAAGCGGTCTCTGGTCTCTCTCTCTGTAGTGCCTCTCTGGTCTCTCTCTCTGGTCTCTCTTGCTTACTCTCGGTCTTTCTCGGTCTCACTTTCTAGTCCCTCTCTCTGTTTTCTCTTTCTAGTGCTTCTCTCTGGTCTTTCTCTCTTTGGTCTATATCTGGTCTCTCTCTCTAGTCTCTCTCTGGTCTCGCTCTATCTAGTCCTCCCACTGTTCTCTTTTTTTTTTGTCTCTCTCTCTCTCTGTTCTCTCTGTGTTCATTGGTCTCTCTTTTTGGCCTCTCTGTGGTCTGTGGCTTTTCATTGCTCTCTTTCTCTCTCTGGTCCCTCGTGTCTCTCTCTGGTCTGTGGTCTCTCTCTGTCGTCTTTCACTGCTCTCTCTCTCTCTCTGGTCTCTCTCTGGTCTGTGGTCTCTTTCTCTCTGAAAACCTTGGGGTTTTGGGACCTCCCTCCCCCACATTAACACTTCACATCTGCCTCGTGTTTCTTAAGACCTCGTCGATGTCCATAAACATTAGATTCTTCTCCTGTGAACCTCCAGACCCTGTATTCGAGCCGCAGCATTGCTTCTGTGTGTGTGAGATGCACATTCATCCCTGAGTGACACTAACAGAGACATTACTGAACATAATGGACCATTACTGTCAGTGGTCAATGGTCAGTACATGTGCAGCAGTCGAGACCATCGGCACCTGAGCCACCATTTGTCCCAGAGCCATGATAAGCACTGTTTGAGTCTCTAATGTCTAAAAGAGTCCCTCTTATAAGCACTGTTGAGTCCCTAAGGTCTAAGAAAGTCCATCTGTAAGCACTGTTAAGTCGACTGAGGTCTAAGAGAGTCTATCTTTAAGCACCGTTGAGTCTCTAAGGTCGAAGAGTCCATCTATAAGCACTGTTGAGTCCCCAAGGTTTAAGTGAGTCCATCTGTAAGCACTGTTGAGTCTCTAAGGTCGAAGAGTCCATCGGCAAGCGGTGTTTAGTCCCCAAGGTCTAAGAGAGTCCATCTTTAAGCACTGTTGAGTCACCAAGGTCTAAGAGAGTCCATCGGTAAGCGCTGTTGAGTCTTTAAGGCCTAAGTGAGTAAATCTAGAAACCCTGTTGAGTCTAAGGTCTAAGAGAGTCCATCTTTAAGCACTGTTGGGTCCCCGAGGTCTAAGAGAGTTCATCGGTAAGCATTGTTGAGTCTATTAAGGTCTAAGAGAGTCCATATATAAGCACTGTTGAATCTATAAAGGTCCAAGAGAGTCCATCGGTAAGTGCTGTTGAGTCTCTAAGGTCGAAGAGTCCATCGGCAAGCGCTGTTGAGTCCCCAAGTTCTAATTGAGTCCATTGAGAACAAGGGTCTCAAACTTATTGCTTGGAAGCCACCAGTAGCTCGCCAACCCTTTTCCATGTAGCTTCCCATAGGATTTAGAACAGAAAAATATTTAGAACAATTTGACATTACAAAGCTCTCGAATATGCCCTTTTTGAGCACTAAAATATGATATTAGAAAGCTGTCTGTGCAAATAAAGGGAGACTGCTAAAGATGCCCAAAAAGTCAAGTCAGACATGGCTCTAATTTTTATTAAGATGCATGTATGTAATGTGATAAAGACTAAAGCTGCTTGTCCAATAAAATGCGATTTTGTTTTAAGGCCTTGCTTACTTCAACATGTCGGCTTTTTCTCACCTGCTGAAAGGATCAGTAGTAGCTCTCCTGCAGGAAAAGGTTGGAGAGCCCTGATCTAGAAGCACTGTTCTAGTCTCTGAAATCCAAGAGAGTCCATCTAGAACAGGGCTGTCAAACCCATTTTGGACAGGGGCCAAATTTAACAAAAAACATGGTAGCTGTTTGCGGCCAGAAGGATAAAAGTCTCTTGACAAACTAATTGTGTTTGACATACATTTGGATATTTTTTATCTAGTAGGTTTGAATTCCACCACATCTGGGCCAAACATCAATAAGAGAGTATTGGAAGACTGATAGTTTAAACAAATAAATGTAACTATAACTTCTAACTACATTTTAGTTCACATTTTTGAACATATTCAATGACATGGTTCTTTCCCTGAGACAATAAGCTTTATTATGAAAGACAACGTGCCATAGGCGTCCCTTATCATAAATGTTGCAATAAAGATAATTGCAAATCGTTTCAGGGGCCGCATTTGGCCCACGGGCCTGAGTTTGACATACCTGGTCTAGAAGTTCTGTTCAAGTCTCTATGGTCCCGAGAGTCCATCTCTGTAACATTGTGTCTGCTTTAGTACAGTTTCTGCGCTGCTAATGTCAATAATGAAGGAAAGGCAGAGCGAGAAGCTGATGTTCTTTTTGTTTTTTAAACTACAAGTTGCTTAATAGCAGTGCTCTGCTCTGCTCTGCTCTGCGAGTCCTTGCCGTTTCATATTTCTGGGAATCGAGTGTTTAGAACGAGCTCAGGACAGACGTGTTGGTCAGGTTCACTTTGACCGGACGAGGAAGTGTATAGGGCTGGAAAGTCTCGCCCCAGAAGCACGTCTGGTTCTTTGCTCGGATACAAACAAACCCCCAGCTGTTCGCAGAGGCGGTTTAAGTGAATGGTGCAAAATGCTCTGCTTTGTTTTCGGCTGTAATCATCAACGTTTACGCGATGCATGATTGTTTTTTTTAAAGACCAACTGAAGCTGTGGGAAAAGCTATGCAGTTCTGATACAATATGTTGTCTGATTTTACAGACGGTTAACTTGAATATGTTTTCAAGCTAACTTGTAGCTAATGCTAACCTGTAAATAGTGCGCGGCCGAGCCTTTAATTGTGGCTTGTTTTTATTTATTTGAGAGATAAAGGAGGAACAATACATATAAAAAAACATTTAACAAATGTTCAAATATAACAGAAAACGGAAAATCATAATATTAGTATTAAATGAACAGGAAAAAGGAAAAAGGCCCAATGTGAAGCTGTATGAGTGTGAAGTGGAGATGGAGCTAATGTACAGATAGAAAACTGATCGTTCATATACATTAGCATTTAACCAAAGCAGCAAAGACAGCTGTGGGACAACATCTTTTTATTTTCATGGGAATAGTGGTTCTATATTTTCTTTCTGATGCATAATAGTGGATTAAAAAATAATGAGTTTGAACACGGCCCTGCACCGTTCTCATCTCCCCGTCATATAGAAACTTCAGGACATGGCCAGAGTTCACAGCTAATTCCGACCGCCCACTCAGTTTTTCTGTCCCAGAGACGAAATGTGTCCAAAACAACACAGAAAAATCCATTAAGGAGGAAGAAGTCGGTCGATCTCCGCACCACACAACTGGCACGTGTGGTTTGTTTGTATCTATAGGTGGAAATCTCCCAAAATCTCGCACTTCCGTTTTCCAGCCCTATAATCATAATCTTTAGTCTTTTAAAGAAGCAAGTGTAAATACTGTATATGGTGAACGAGATCCAGTGAGTCCTAAAATACAGTGTTATGTTTTATTGAGATAAATATTCATGGTACAGATTACAGTCTGTGAATAATTCAAGGACAGTGATAGTAAACTCAAACCGCCTGAGGCCAGAGAGACTAGAGAGAGTCCAGAGAGAGAATAGAAAGAGACCAGAGAGAGACTAACAAGAGTGAGACATACCAAGAAGAAAGACCAGAGAGAGAGAGACCAAAGAGAGAGATCAGAGAGAAGCCAGAGAGAGACCAGAGAGAGACTAGAGAGAGAGAGACCAGAGAGCGAGAGACCAAAGAGAGACCAGAGAGAGATCAGAAAGAGAGATACCAAAGAGAGAGACCAGAGAGAGAGACCAGAAAGAGAGATACCAATGAGAGGGACCAGAGAGAGACCAGAGAAAGAGAGAGAGAGAGACCACAGAGAGAGACACCAAAGAGAGATACCAAAGAGAGAGACCACAGAGACCTGAAAGAGAAATATCAGCGAAAGACCAGAGAGAGAGACCAGAGAGAAAGAAACAGAGACCAGAGAGACCAAAGAGACAAATAACAATGCAAACAGTAGGTAAAAACCGTGTGTGTTTGAAAAAATACAGGAGATAACGTTTACTTTTCAAATGACAGATACATTCCCACAGGACTCGGGTCTTAGGCATCCTCAGCAATTATCACAGATCCCCAAAGGTCCTAAGGCAATAATGATCCTGTCGGGCTTTACTGCGTTTAGAGACCGGAGCGAGGCCAGCATGAGAAACTAGAGAGAGAGAGAGACCAAAGAAAGAGACCAGAGAGAGAGAGAGCAGTGAGAGAGACTATAGAGATGGACCAAAGAAAGAGACCAGAGAGAGAGAGAGCAGTGAGAGAGACTATAGAGATGGACCAAAGAGAGAGAGACAATAGAGATGGACCAAAGAGAGAGAGACAATAGAGATGGACCAAAGAGAGAGAGACAATAGAGATGGACCAAAGAAAGAGACCAGAGAGTGACCAGAGTGAGATCAAAGAGAGACCCAAGAGGGACCAGAGAGAGAGAGGAGATCAGAGAGAGACCGAAGAGAGACCAGAGAGAAAGAGGAGATCAGTCAGAGAGCAAAGAGAGATCAGGGAGAGACCAGAGAAAGACCAGAGACAGAAGAGACCAGAGAGAGACCAGTGAGAGGGGAGGCCAGAGAGAGACCAGTGAGAGAAAGAGAGGAGACCAGCGAAAGATACTGATTCTGTGCATATAGTGCTTTAATTCTGTATGTTCCGTGTTGCGAGCACTGCCCCTCCCCCCTCTGCTGCTGCTGCTGTGTCTTACATAACGACAGTCTCTGTGTGAACCATGTGCCGTGGCTCAGTGTGCGCCGGAGCATCTCCAGAAACAGGAATCTGCTAAAGAATGTCCGGAACGTCGTCTCACTGGTTCAATTCAGAACAGGGATCATTGTAACAAGCCAGACTTTATATTTACAGTCTATGACAGACTCAGGCCCACTCCAGCTCCCAGGACCATATTTGAAACAGTTACATTAAGTTGCAGCATGGATGGTACTAGGCTACGATGGCATGTTATACCTCATTTAGAAATCTAAGAAAAAAGCAACCATATAATTTAATTCATTCCGAAAGGTAAATCAATGCAATTTGCATCGGCATAAATCACAACAGTAGATATCTCTGAGTACTATACAAAGTGGTCGATTCGCCATTGGTCCATAAGGGGCAGAGACCAATGACCATAACCTGGGTCCTGGGATCAAATCCCGGTCGGACCAGGGCCTTTCTGAGTGGAGTTTGCATGTTCTCCCCGTGTCTGCATAGGTTTCCCCTACCACTAAAAACATGTACAATGTGCATGCGCCTCCTGTACTGGCGACCCCGCTCCCATCTCTGTGTGGAGTGAGAGGATAAATAACAATTGTAAAGAAGTAATATTACTTCTTAATGGTTGGTCCAGTTTTGGTTCAATCCAGAGCAACTGAACAAACCTAGTGATGTGAAACAAGTCATTTATAAAAATACTAGTACCATAGTACTAGTAGTACTATGAACTACTAGTGATACAGAAAGAGTCGCAAAAACCAAACAGGTGCCTACAGTGATTCAAAAACTATATACTTGTGTTAAAGTCATCCTTCTCTCAAAAAGCCATGTAAATAAATAATTTATTTACAAATATCTACAGCTTCATTCCCTTTCAAAGATCTGATAAGTTTCTTCATTTTTCCAATTCGGCCCCTGTCTAAAATGACCAGAATGTCTATGAGCATGTCCCTGCTATTGAACCTCTGAGATCTCTTTCCGCCATATTCCTGCTTCTTGTGATCCGCCTGTCTGTCAGCCTGATGCTGTCTCTGTATTTCTCTGTTTTTTGAATGTGACCTTTACGTATAACAATCCAAACCCCAGAAAAACCCAACATTAGGACCTGCATCTCTCTCAGGTGTCCATGGCGATGCGAGTCACTTCCTGGTTTGGTACTCGCTAACTGCTTCTGTTTCCTGCTTTTAGAGCGCGGCCCACGGATGAACAACTCTGCGCAGCTGCCTCCCGGCTCGGGCATATTGTCGGGCAGCATTAAGGGTCCTGGCCCCAGCGGCATCATGGGAAGTGGGAGCACGAGGCACAACAGCAGCCACCCGTCCTTCTCCCACTCCTTCCACAACCTGGCCCAGCTGCCGCCCTCCTACGACGCCGCGGTGAAGCCGGAGATTAGCCGCTACAGCTCCCTCAAGAGGCTGGGTGAGTCCTAGAGCAGGGGACATAAAGCACGTAGCACTTTACTTAATGACGAGGGTCTGTCTGCTCGTTTAGAGGCCCCCAGAGTCTGTGGTCTCTGGACAATTCTCTGTTAATTAACTATTAGAGCTCTTTGACGTTTTAGAGGTCTTTGCTCTTCTTTCGAAAATGCTGTAGATCCAGGACTGAGGCTGTAGACCCAGGACTGAGGCTGTAGATCCAGGACTGAGGCTGTAGACCCAGGACTGAGGCTGCAGACCCAGGACTGAGGCTGTAGACCCAGGACTGAGGTTGTAGACCCAGGACTGAGGCTGTAGACCCAGGACTGAGGCTGTAGACCCAGGACTGAGGCTGTAGATCCAGGACTGAGGCTGTAGATCCAGGACTGAGGCTGTAGACCCAGGACTGAGGCTGTAGACCCAGGACTGAGGCTGTAGATCCAGGACTGAGGCTGTAGATCCAGGACTGAGGCTGTAGACCCAGGACTGAGGCTGTAGACCCAGGACTGAGGCTGTAGATCCAGGACTGAGGCTGTAGATCCAGGACTGAGGCTGTAGACCCAGGACTGAGGCTGTAGACCCAGGACTGAGGCTGTAGACCCAGGACTGAGGCTGTAGATCCAGGACTGAGGCTGTAGATCCAGGACTGAGGCTGTAGACCCAGGACTGAGGCTGTAGACCCAGGACTGAGGCTGTAGACCCAGGACTGAGGCTGTAGATCCAGGACTGAGGCTGTAGATCCAGGACTGAGGCTGTAGACCCAGGACTGAGGCTGCAGACCCAGGACTGAGGCTGTAGACCCAGGACTGAGGTTGTAGACCCAGGACTGAGGCTGTAGACCCAGGACTGAGGCTGTAGACCCAGGACTGAGGCTGTAGATCCAGGACTGAGGCTGTAGATCCAGGACTGAGGCTGTAGACCCAGGACTGAGGCTGCAGACCCAGGACTGAGGCTGTAGATCCAGGACTGAGGCTGTAGATCCAGGACTGAGGCTGTAGACCCAGGACTGAGGCTGCAGACCCAGGACTGAGGCTGTAGATCCAGGACTGAGGCTGTAGACCCAGGACTGAGGCTGTAGACCCAGGACTGAGGCTGTAGATCCAGGACTGAGGCTGTAGATCCAGGACTGAGGCTGTAGACCCAGGACTGAGGCTGCAGACCCAGGACTGAGGCTGTAGACCCAGGACTGAGGTTGTAGACCCAGGACTGAGGCTGTAGACCCAGGACTGAGGCTGTAGATTGTTATAGAATTATATACCCCATGAAGGAGAAAACTCAAAGGTCCTTTGTCTGATCAAAAGCGTAAGTTTATTGTTAACGCACAGTGCGGAGAGCCAGCACATACACTCCAAAAGCAGCATGTTCCAGCTCTGGGGGCCAGAGCCCCGAGCTTCCTGTATACAAGACACACACGAAAGCCAGTCCCGCCCACAACAGATGGGAGGGGGGCCACCGGTGCAGGATGTAGAGAGTGCACACATACAGACCGATACATATGCAAGAGGTGAAAGGGGGCAAGAGTGATAGCCATTGTCTGTAGGTGTCGGGGGGGCCCGGCTCCTTCCTGGCAGCAGGGACATATGGATATAAGCAGGCATACAGATTCAAGATACGAAAGACACAAGGGTGTGACAGACAGCAGGGGGCCCTCACAAAGCTCAGCATGGCGTCAGAAGGGCGTCTCTGCATTGATAAAAGGCCTTTGACGTCCGTGTATTTGCTGCGGCTGGTTTTATGTAATTACTCCAAAAACTGTCACCACACTCCCCTCTTTTGATAATTCAAAACCATTTTTGCATTAATCAGTTAAATACCAGAGGCATCGTAATCACACCACCTTCAAGCTTGAAGCACTTAAATTATTGCTGTCCAAAGTGGACAAGAAAAGAAGCATGCTTGTCAATAAAAGAAAGAGCACATTATAATAACACAATGGATCCGGACAGCGATAAGAGAAGACAATATTAACATAATAAACACGGTCAGCACGGAAAGTAGTGTCAGTGTGGCCAGCATAACAGTCCAAGGGCCCATTCCGGTCTTAGCCGGGCTACGTTCGGTAGTCTTTTCCGCGGGAATACTCACGAGCAGTGCCGTCTCGCAGTCAGTGGCACCGCTCCCTATGAGCGTGTGTGGAGCGTTAGTGGTCATGGCGATGTTTGGTCTTGGAGCGGTAAGACTCTAATTGCGTTGAAGCCTTGGCCTCAGCACTCGGTTGGGCAGAGTGCTCGGGGTTTGGGGTGTGGCGACCATGGCTTGAGCACGCTCCAGATCGGCCAGGCCCAAAGCTCGTTTGGTGGGAGACCTCATGACAGCACGCTTCACCATGTGCCTCATCAGGAACTGTAGAGCAGCCCTCATCTCCACCTCCTCCGGACACACGGGAGACGAGACACCAGGGGGGCACTCCAGCAGAGCTCAAATCTGCATTATGGCCAGAGGGAGCAGGCTCTGGAGAAATCTTTGGAATGAGCAGCAGCTCTGCATACTTGCTGCAGCTGAGCAGAGCGCTCAGGGCCTTCATGGCTCCCAAGCCTTGGGATCCGGGGGCTGGGGAGTTGGGCAAAAAGGGGGGTCGCCTCGGGAACGCTGGGATTCTCTGGGTGTTGTTGTTGGCCTGCTTCACCGACGGTGGCCGCACGCCGGCCGACTTCTTCATCGTAGGGAGCCGCGGATGGGCCTGGTCCGTCCGCGCCCTCGGTGTCCTCGTCTATGGCCCTCAGTGGCAGCACCGCACGACAGTGGTTGGCGTGGATCCAAGTTGTCCTCTCCGCGACCTTAACGGCAGTGTCCGTCACCAGGAGGGCGAGGAATGGGCCGAGCCAGCGCTTGGACCGCCAGTGCTTTCGTCTCGTTTCCTTCACCAGGACCCAGTCGCCTGCGCAGCCTGTGGCAGGGCGCTCCTGACCTGGGCAGAAATAGAGGACAAAAGTGCATTAATTTCCTACAATAGGACAGCATGTCGTCATCACACAAAGAGGTGCTTGGCAGATCTCTGTTCGGGGGTCCCTCGCCCAAGTTGGGTGGTCTGGCACAGAGGATTTCGAATGGGACTCTCATGCGCATGTACATGAGGGCTAGCGGCAGAGCTTTGAGTGCCATTCTCTCGCTCGCACGCGCCTCCGGGCCAGGGGGCGTAACTGCAGTGTTTACGTATATCAATGCCCAGAAATTCACCCACTTCCTCAATGACTTTTGCTACAAAGTGACTGCCAGTGTCACTAGAGATTTTTTCTCGGGGCACAATTTTTGTGAGCAGAGCTTTCACCACCGCGTTGCTTGTGGCGTGTATGCCTGCAAATACTTCAGTCCATTTGGACCAGAGATCCGCCAGAACCAGACAGTATTACTTACCTTGGCATGGTGTGAGTTCAACAAAGTCCCTTTGGACATGTTGAAATGGGCGCAGGGGCGGAGGATGAGCAGCCTGTTGGATACTTTTGGGACTTACCTGGGTTGTGCGCGAGGCATATAGCGCATGTTTGGCTGAATCTCTGTGCCAATGCCGTAAACCCCTTTGTATACCAATTCTGTGTGATTAAATCACACATCATCCCTCCTTTTGAGGCATGGTCCCGACCATGTGCTAAAATTGCAAACTGTCTGAAGAAATGCCGTGATAGGCACGGTTTGCTGTCTGGTCCCAGCCACACACACCATGCCGTCGTTGAGCCCCATTCCCCTCTCACAGCAGCGTCTCTGCTGGAGTAGAAAATATCAACGTCTTGAGTGAGGTAGTGTGTGTGTGTGTGTGTAGAGGTGCGTATGCCGCTGCCTTGTCCGCGCGCCGATTCCCTGCAGAGATGGGATCAGTGGCATTAGTGTGGGCCTGGCATTTGCATACAGCGATCGCTAAGGGCAACATTACAGCTTTCAGCAGACGTTCAACCTGTGTGGAATTAAGAATTGGTTTACCATCAGATTTCATAAAATTGCGGTGTTTCCACAGTGCTTTCCAGTCGTGCACCACAGAGAAACCATAGCGCGTATCACATAATATGTTAACAGTTTTGCCCGCTGCCAGCTCACAAGCCCCGGTGGGCGCGACCAGCTCAGCGGTTTGTGCTGAGTGGTAGTGGGGCAAACTACCAGAGTCTATAGTATCAAAATCAGAACACACAGCATAGCCGACTCGGTTCTTCCCAGTGTTGTCACATGACGCGGCTCCGTCTGTATATATAAAAAAAAATCAAGTCAGGATTAGTCAGAGGCACCTCTTTCAGGTCTGGCCTGGGAGTGCATATCTGTTCTATTGTGGCGATACAGCAGTGTGCCTCCCCTTCCTCTGGCGTGGGCAGCAGCGAGGGGGGGTTCAGCTGTGTGCATCCCTTCACCGTAGTTCAAAGAGCACCGTGTTGCACCCCAGCCAACGAGCCGCAGAAAGGCGAGAGGCCCTCTGCTCTAACAGGATCAGGGAAACAGCATGGGGCACAAGCAAAGTTAGTTCAGTGTATCCCACAAGGTCACGTGATGCTAGGGCCGCTTTCTCAGCGGCAGCCACAGCCCGCAGGCAGCGAGGCAACCCTGCTGCCACGGGATCGAGTTTTGCTGAGAAGTAAGCAGTGGGTCTCAGTGGCCCTCAGTGAGGCTGCAAAAGTACCGACTGTTCCGTTCATCTCCAGTTGCTTTTCTCCCGGATCGTCCTCAATTCATATTGTGGGCTTTGGTGCCAAGGTAGAGGCTCATTTCCTCATGATCCATACTACTGTCATCCCTGAAGCAGGGGTAGTTTATCTCTCATCTGAAAAAGAAATATTAGAACACAAAAAACACAAAAAATGCCCACTTTCGCTTGTCAATCTTTTTCCAATTGGGCAAAACATAACTGCATTGACAGACGGTGTTTGACATCAGGGCAGAGGCTGTAGCAAAATACAGACTTAACAAAATGTATGTTTCTAATTTTATACTTCCCTAAATGTGAGTTTACAACCAAAGTTGTCCTTCACCCAACGACAGCTCACTGCGGTTGGACTGTGTCGCTGTCAGGACAAACAGCAGAGGGAGGAACTCCCAATATCTTCAGCGAGGTATTTCATCTCCGAGTACTTTCCGCAGAGTACTTTTCTCAGAGTACTCATCCCAGAGTACTCTCACTTTTACACCTGTTCAATAAAGCTTGTTATCTTTGAATCTCTAGTACTTACACCGTATGCTGTTGACAAAAAAATAATTATTCCATGATCACATTAAAACATTACAGACACATTTGTTATTCCATGATTCCGTTCAGCATTCCTCAGTTCACTCCTTATTTCACACATCACACTCATATCACAGTCACATCACAGTCACATCACAGGTCCGGTTCCCCACGTTAGTATTGGTCCAGAGTTTGTTAAGGTCAGCGTAGTGTACTTTGACATGACACACAAACATATAACATACACAAAACATATAACATACAAACATGTAACACACACAGAAGGCCTGTACTTTTAACTTTGTTATATTTTTCCATGTCCAATTCCAATTGTCTCATGAGCTATTTCTTATTGTTGCAACTTTCAGAGCCTGCAGAGCTTTAAAAGAGTTTTCCTAAAAGGATCCATTTCCAACTTTAGTGTTTACCACGTGGTCTATACTTCGGGCTTATCACAGATTGTGTCCCCTATATCTCTAATGAGCTCTTGTCACCTAAAAAAATATTTATTTTCCTTATTTTTTTCTTTTTCAATAAAGCCAGGTCGGATTCATTAAAAATGTAAATTAGTCTCAAACTTTAATACTTCACCTTTGTTTCACGATAAAAATGTTTTTGTTACTCATTAAGTAGCACAGATAGTGGTGCCTATCTCAATAAACGTACTCCGTTAGCCTATCTTCCCTACACTGCATGAATTTTCAAACTCCAAGTTATTGTCTGGGAACGACCGGAGAGAGCAGCTTAGGTCGTTCGCGTGGTTGACCTCCAAATTTTGTGCGGGCGTCACTATCCACTTGTTGTGGCTAATAACTTAGCAATCTCAGGGTTTGGTGTCAATTTCCAGTGGTAGTTAACTTTTGGGACCGGTGCCTCCTTTTATTTATCTATTTTTAATTGAGTCTGCACATAAGGTCTCGGCCTAGTAGATTAGCCGGGCACAATGGGGAATATAGAAAAGAATGTTTAAGCTGGTTGCCCTGAGAATCAAAACACGTTAGCGGTGACGTAAATTGCTCTTTAGTCGTCTCTCCGACGCTGCTAATTAGAATATGAAGCGGCCGCTCATTTTAGGGGAGACAGAAAGGCTGTCACTTTTAGCACAGAATTTGTTGCCCCGGAGTCATCCAGAATTTTAACTTGTACACCACAGGTTGTTAGCGTATATTACGGGCATGAATTATCTCTAAAAAGTGCCAATTGCAATTTGTTGTTGTTCAAACTTACATGAGCGGCCGCTTTGGTGACGAATGTGAACCCAGGTTTGGTCAGTCGCTCGTGTTTCCTCCGTGCCCGCCTCTGCCGTCCTCTGGCCCCGTGTGGGCCTCTGCCTTTAACGCCTCCTCCGGTAACAGTCCTTCGACCCATGTCGAGCACACAGTCTTTCCGCCGGGCTGTGGAAGTTTTTCAAAGTCCGCAGGAGGCCCAGGTAGCCCAGAGCGTTAGCATGTGGTCCATGAGGGTTGGTGAATAACCCAAACGTGCCGGTCACAATGGCTTCTTCTGTTTGCGGTGCGGGAACAACTTTCAAGCGGGTTTCCGCGGGTGCGTTTGGTATATCACGCTGCCCCCTCCGTGGAGAACAGTCACGGGATTTGGAGCAGTTTCTCTCTGTGCTCCAAAGCAGTTGTCGGTGTCTCACATATTTGTTTCCCTCGCTTCTTCTTCTGTGGTTTCCTGGGCGTGTGTCTGTTTCCGCCTCTTCTTCTTCTGCGGTTTGGGCCCACTTCTCGCGGGGTCTCAGCTGGTGCGGGCGCCGCCTGTGGTTGGGGCGTGGGGCTGGTGCTTTGAGGCAGAGGACAGAGCGCGGAGGAAAGGCGCCGACAGACCTGGATAGGGAAGAGGGAAAAGAGACAACAGTAGTCTGCTTCATTTTTTAAAAACCCAACGCCTTGTTTGGGCGCGTACTTAGCATGGAGTTCTGCTCCTAGTGTGAAAGGGTTAGTAGGTGAGAGAGGGCGTGTGTGTGCGCCTGTGTGTTCTCCGCTTTGGTGAAAGGCGGAGGAGCTATTGTTTTTACATATTTCTTTCTCTAACCTCTTTTGCCGTGATATTCTTAAAACCAAGTATATTTTTTTTTTTTCTTCCCTTCTTCTTCTAAATTATCACGCAGATGACCTGCACCATAGGCAAGCACTTCACAGCTTGCATCTGTAGATTGATTTTACCCATTTTCTCGTACACGAACAATGGGCCTAACCCGCTTAGTCTCTCCCTGCTCCTACCCACTTTGGGGCGCTCCGTTCCCCCCCCCGCTGGTTCAACCAGCGAGCGCGCGTTCTTGAAAACGGAGCGGTTCTGGCTGAAGACACTCAGAGATTCCAGGGTCGCTTACAATGCGATACTAACGCGCAGCCGCTAGTTTCAATCTAGAACAAAAAGCCCCCAAAAAATCCCGCACACAGACTATGCTGTGGCAATGAATGAAATACCCCAAAAATACATAAATAAACAAATCCCCGTGTACACTTAAGTGCTGCCCTGGGCTCGTTACGCAGATGAAAAGACAAGACTCACCAGATTAGGTTCTTTTTGGTCTTGTGTGGCAAAAGGATTCCTTCCGTGCGCGGGACGAGCGCGCCCTCCTTTGTCTCCAAAAAGGAACAGAGGCTGGTGATCCAGGTCGGCCAAACAAAGCCGCTCGTCCCCGCCGAAAGTATCCATGCCAAGACATGTCAGCAACGCCAAATTGTTATAGAATTATATACCCCATGAAGGAGAAAACTCAAAGGTCCTTTGTCTGATCAAAAGCGTAAGTTTATTGTTAACGCACAGTGCGGAGAGCCAGCACATACACTCCAAAAGCAGCATGTTCCAGCTCTGGGGGCCAGAGCCCCGAGCTTCCTGTATACAAGACACACACGAAAGCCAGTCCCGCCCACAACAGATGGGAGGGGGCCACCGGTGCAGGATGTAGAGAGTGCACACATACAGACCGATACATATGCAAGAGGTGAAAGGGGGCAAGAGTGATAGCCATTGTCTGTAGGTGTCGGGGGGGCCCGGCTCCTTCCTGGCAGCAGGGACATATGGATATAAGCAGGCATATATCCATAAGCAAGATACGAAAGACACAAGGGTGTGACAGACAGCAGGGGGCCCTCACAAAGCTCAGCATGGCGTCAGAAGGGCGTCTCTGCATTGATAAAAGGCCTTTGACGTCCGTGTATTTGCTGCGGCTGGTTTTATGTAATTACTCCAAAAACTGTCACCACAAGATCCAGGACTGAGGCTGTAGATCCAGGACTGAGGCTGTAGACCCAGGACTGAGGCTGCAGACCCAGGACTGAGGCTGTAGATCCAGGACTGAGGCTGTAGATCCAGGACTGAGGCTGTAGACCTAGGACTGAGGTTGTAGATCCAGGACTGAGGCTGTAGATCCAGGACTGAGGTTGTAGACCCAGGACTGAGGCTGTTCCAAGGCCTTGTCTACTTTTGAACAAAAGGAGGAACAAAAGTGAGAGTTTATGGAAAACTAATCCATTTTAAAAGCAAACATGCACACCCAAAGCCAAACTTTGTCCCTGTCTCTGTTCCTGTCTCTGTCCCTGTCTCTGTCCCTGTCCCTGTCTCTGGCTCTGGCTCTGGCTCTGTCTCTGTCTCTCTCTGTTGCTGTCTCCGTCTCTCTCTGTCTGTCTCTCTGTCTCTGTCTCTCTCTCTCTCTCTCTCTCTCTCTCTCTCTTTCTCTCTCTGTCTCTGTGTCCCCTCTGTCACACCTGTCCTATGCACGTGTTTCCGACAGAGCTGCAGATTTGGACACACATCACTGGCTCTATGTGCGGTGGCCTTTACACAATGATTCTCCTCGAGCTATAACATCATTCTAATGTGTGTGTGTGTCTCCGTATGTGTGTCTGTGTGTTTATATGGTGGGGGAAATGTATGCATATTTATCATGTGCCTGCTGATGCTTACGCTAGCGCAGAAATTTGCAATTTCACTGTCCAGTGTTGTCACAGTCTCCCGCTGTTTTACTTTCCCTGTTGTGGGACGAATACATGTATCTTTCCTTCGTTCGAATTTCTATAGACACTCTCTTTCCCCGGGCTGTAGCGTCAACACGGGTCCAAACAACACGCCAACCTTTCCCATTGTTATCCCAGGTCGACTACTTTTCCGCAAAAACAAATTCTTCCCTCCCGATCCCAAGCCAGACCGCTACCCTTTCACTCACTGCCCCAACCATGGCTCCTATATCTTCCTGCCTCAGTCCTGTTCAGTTTAGTTTCGTCTTCACCTGTTTTGTTGTTGTTTTTTTAGTTGTTTTTTGTGTCCAACGCTCCCAGATTCGCAGCTTGCTAACTCCTCTCGGCAGTGGCTCCTGCGCAGGCCATTAATAAAACAGAGGAGCAGAGGGACGTGACAGGACTGACAACCACAATGCGGCTGTCGGCGAGAGGCCACGGCAGGATACGGAGGCCAAAATAATACATATCTGGACATGGAGAGAGGGCAGTGGAGGGAAGGTGGACCTGCTGAGGGGGGAGAGAGGGAGAGAGAGAGGGGGGAGGCAGTGGTTGTGTGTTTCTCTGCAGGGAATCAGAAAAAGAATCTCTCTCTCTCTCTCTCTGTTGTCTTTTGTCTTCACCGCCATGTCCACTGCGTATGAAGCTAATGCTAAAACCACGGCTAATGAGCAGAAGGCCGAGCAGAGATGCAGCGAAACGTAATTATTATTATTATTTCAATCTGGTCAGAAACAGACAGGATACAGCGGTGAGGAGGAGGAGGTGGAGGAAGAGGAGGCAGTGGTTACGTCATAGGTCAATGCAGTGTGCTGTGGTTCTATCCAGGAGAAAACAGAACGCATTTTTATATCTGATTGATTGATACGGGAGTGAGACTGTAGATCCAGGACTGAGGCTGTAGATCCAGGACTGAGGCTGTAGATCCAGGACTGAGGCTGTAGATCCAGGACTGAGGCCGTAGATCCAGGACTGAGGCTGTAGATCTAGTGCTGAGGCCGTAGATCCAGGACTGAGGCCGTAGATCCAGGACTGAGGCCTTAGATCCAGGGCTGAGGGTGTAGATCCAGGACTGAGGCTGTAGATCCAGGACTGAGACTGTAGATCCAGGACTGAGGCTGAAGATCCGGGACTGAGGCTGTAGATCCAGGACTGAGACTGTAGATCCAGGACTGAGGCTGTAGATCCAGGACTGAGGCTATTAGCTGGACCTAGAGGAGTAATAGGTCTGCACTGTGATTTTGGACTTGTTCCAATGCATTAAATTGAGTATAAACTGGGAATGCTCACACATACTGTTACATTCAGAGGTCTGGGAGTGTGCAGCGTGTGTCGAATATGAACTGAGCATAAAAAGCCGACGCGTAAAAGCTGTTGCAAGCTTCCTGTGTGCTTGCATTGTTTCCATAGCAACTGGCGCACTCCACCAGAGCCGAAAGTGGGAATAAAGTCATGTTGAATTAATTAAGCCTGTGTCTAAAGAGGCACAGTGCAGAGCCGAGGCTGGGGAAGCAAATCTGTGGTGTGCAGAATAATGCGTCTCTCTTTTTAAAGGAGACATGACACGATATATCTACTCCACATATGTTTGAACACTTATAGACACTTATCTGCTTAAGTCTGTGCTGCTTTATGTGGATGTGTTGCCTTGTGTTTGAACTGTGCTATACTAATAAACTTCCCTTGCTTTGAATCAGCAGCAAGAGAACCCACTGTGTGTGTATGTTACGGCCATTTTATCAAGCACCAATCAGTTAAATGTATTTGTATCGCCCTAAATCATCCCCGGAGGACTTTATAAAGTTGTGGATTCGCCAAAAACAGCCCAGAGTATCAGTTGGAACACAGGAAATACAATAATAACGAATACATAGGAGCCATTGGTCCATAAGGAGAGGGATGACCACAGTCCAGAAACTTTAATAAATGAACCATCTCTGTTCATTTACCCTCCTGCACCAGAGAGGAACCATTAAAAACTCAAAACTCATTTGGCAATATTGAGAGAGGGATCCACTCCCACAGATGGACAGGACTGTAGATCTTGGACTGAGGCTGTAGATCCCGGACTGAGGCTGTAGATCCAGGACTGAGGCTGTAGATCCAGGACTGAGGCTGTAGATCCAGGACTGAGGCTGTAGATCCAGGGCTGAGGCTGTAGATCCAGGGCTGAGGCTGTAGATCCAGGACTGAGGCTGTAGATCCAGGACTGAGGCTGTAGATCCAGGACTGAGACTGTAGATCCAGGACTGAGGCTGTAGATCCTGGACTGAGGCTGTAGATCCAGGGACTGAGGCTGTAGATCCAGGACTGAGGCTGTAGATCCAGGACTGAGACTGTAGATCCAGGACTGAGGCTGTAGATCTAGGACTGAGGCTGTAGATCCAGGGACTGAGGCTGTAGATCCAGGGACTGAGGCTGTAGATCCAGGACTGAGGCTGTAGATCCAGGGACTGAGGCTGTAGATCCAGGACTGAGGCTGTAGATCCAGGGACTGAGGCTGTAGATCCAGGACTGAGGTTGTAGATCTAGGACTGAGGCTGTAGATCTAGGACTGAGGCTGTAGATCCAGGGACTGAGGCTGTAGATCCAGGGACTGAGACTGTAGATCCAGGACTGAGGCTGTAAGATCCAGGACTGAGGCTGTAGATCCAGGACTGAGACTGTAGATCCAGGACTGAGGCTGTAGATCCAGGACTTGCTGCTTGTTGGTATGAAAACGTGTAGCTGCAGAGGCAGAGAGAAAAAGACAGAGACAGACAGTGAAAACCTGTAGCTACACCGACCCTTTGAGGACCAAGTTGAAAACCCCTGGTCTCATAAAGTAGTGTGTCGTTGTGTAGTTGTGTGAACCCGTCCTCTTCGTTAACAGTTCTGTCACAGAGGAGGCAGGAGGTGGCGCTAAAGGTCGCCTTCACAACCGGTCGGATGGAGTGGTAATGCTTTGAGGATTAAAACCTCTGCAGAGCAAGAGAAGCAACAGAAACATTCCATTTTTAATGAAGCTTGTTATGATGCTCGGTGCACACAGTGAGGCCCGGAGGCACTGCTCCTCCTCTGACTCTGACTCATGCACTTTATGCAAAACGGCCTCAGAAAACACACCGCACCAGGAAAACTATAATGGCCCCTGTTTTCCTCTGCTCTGATGTTCAACAGTTAAAGCTGCTGAACCAAACTCTCAAACCACAACATTTGTATGGTTCATGCACACAGCAACACAAAACAAGAAATCATAATCACAGCATTAAACAGAGTAAAGATACAATCCTTCAGTTGGATTTGCAGCGAAACTCAACTGTTTTTAACCTGCATTTGAAAATAGTCGGAGAAGAAGAACGTGGATAGCACTCTCCCTTCTCAGCAAGTAGGTCCTGGGTTTGAATTTTGGTCGGAACAGGGCCTTTCTGAGTGGAGTTTGCATGTTCTTCCTGCATTTACGTTGGTTTCCTCCGGGCGCTCCGGTTTCCCCTGACACTAAAATACATTTACAATAGATATGAATGTATTGAGTGGATGAATGGATGGTGTTGGTTGCGCCAGTGTGTCTCGCGTCCATCATCACTGTACGGAGAGAATAAAACCATTTCTGAAGTCTGAACATTGTAAAGTGATTACAATGTCAAAAATGAAGTGACCTTGATCTGTAAAAATGCGCTATATAATTAAAGATGACTTACTTACATTATGCTGCCTCCCCATGTGTAGTCCTGACTCTGGGACCAGCAGGAGACCACTCCCTGTGCTCCTCAGAGTCCCAGCAGGAGGCCAGTCCCTGTGCTCCTCAGAGTCCCAGCAGGAGGCCAGTCCCTGTGCTCTTCAGAGTCCCAGCAGGAGGCCAGTCCCTGTGCTCCTCAGAGTCCCAGCAGGAGGCCAGTCCCTGTGCTCCTCAGAGTCCCAGCAGGAGGCCAGTCCCTGTGCTCCTCAGAGTCCCAGCAGGAGGCCAGTCCCTGTGCTCTTCAGTCCCAGCAGGAGGCCAGTCCCTGTGCTCTTCAGTCCCAGCAGAAGGCCAGTCCCTGTGCTCTTCAGTCCCAGCAGAAGGCCAGTCCCTGTGCTCTTCAGTCCCAGCAGAAGGCCAGTCCCTGTGCTCTTCAGTCCCAGCAGAAGGCCAGTCCCTGTGCTCTTCAGAGTCCAAGCAGGAGGCCAGTCCCTGTGCTCTTCAGAGTCCCAGCAGGAGGCCAGTCCCTGTGCTCTTCAGTCCCAGCAGGAGGCCAGTCCCTGTGCTCCTCAGAGTCCCAGCAGGAGGCCAGTCCCTGTGCTCCTCAGAGTCCCAGCAGGAGGCCAGTCCCTGTGCTCTTCAGTCCCAGCAGGAGGCCAGTCCCTGTGCTCTTCAGTCCCAGCAGAAGGCCAGTCCCTGTGCTCTTCAGTCCCAGCAGAAGGCCAGTCCCTGTGCTCTTCAGTCCCAGCAGAAGGCCAGTCCCTGTGCTCTTCAGTCCCAGCAGAAGGCCAGTCCCTGTGCTCTTCAGTCTCAGCAGAAGGCCAGTCCCTGTGCTCCTCAGTCCCAGCAGGGGACTCTGGTTCATATGGCACTAACATGTGACAGATGTACTTTGGTGCGAGGCCAGGGAGAGACTTGTTTTTAAGGTCTATTCTCTGAGCCACAGGAAGCGGAGACTTGAGACCAGGGCTAATATCATGGTACTTCCTGGTTCTAGTCAGTTGCGATCTGTTCTTATTTCCCTCTCTTACCAACAGATGTGTGTGTACTTTCTACCAACAAAGCACTTTCACATTGTAAAACCTGAGAGTAAATATTTGTAATCGTGTTTCAAAGACCGAACGCTACTATTGCATCCACTTTTGTTTCCGCATGTGTTTTATCTCTAGTGTTTCTGACACACACACTGTATGTTTGTCCCACAGAGAAAGAGTTTGACGAGTACTCCAGTTACCACTCGTCCAAGCGCCGACAGAACAACGCTCCTCCGTCGTTCCACTCGTCGCAGCACCACCTGCCCTGGGGCGGCGACTACACGCTGGGCTCCAGGGGGACTCTGCCTCTGCACGGGTCCAGACCGCGGCTGCACATCCCGGCCTCCACCCCCAACCCCTACCCCCTGCCCTCCCAGAGCCAGTACACCAGCTCCAGCTTCGACAGGCCCCCGCGACGTGTGCGATCCCAGGACCAGCTGCTGGCGCTGGGGGAAGGAAACACACTGTCCCGCCTCTCCAAGAACCAGCAGCACCAGTACTATAAAGCCATGATGAGCACCAGCCGCAGCGCCAACTCACAGACACTGCGCAGGTGAGAGAGCGAGAGAGAGAGAGAGGGAGAGAGAGAGAGAGTAGTTATTTGAAAAGCCAGGTGTACTGTATTTTTGTGCCGTACAAAGGTTTACCGCTTCTTGAGCTATTTCTTTACCGATTAAAACAAAATATGTTAAAGATTGTAGCTACAGGAATAGAAATGTTATGTTTTCAAATATGAGATATGTGTTTTTGTCCATTCAAAGGTTTCAAAAGCTTCAAATGTGTGTTGGTTTGAACCAAGCTGTAGGCTCTCTCTCAGCTGAGGTCCAGCTGTTTACATGGAGTTCTAAGGGACATTTTTCTGGGTAGCCTGCAGTACCACACTGACTAATGTCTCTCTGGCCTCCTGTGGCCATTTTGAGAAAGCCCATAGAGGCCAAAAGTGGAGGCACATTGGTTTGAACGGCAGACTACGTCTGTTAATATTCACAGTCTATGCTCTGGTCACATGACACATGTCTGTAGTCACATGACAAATGACTCTCTGGTCACATGACACATGTCTCTCTGGTCACGTGACACATGTATCTCTGGTCACATGACACATGTCTCTCTGGTCACGTGACACATGTCTCTCTGGTCACATGACACATGTCTCTCTGGTCACATGACACATGTCTCTCAAGTCACATGACACATGTCTCTCAGGTCACATGACACATGTCTCTCAGGTCACATGACACATGTCTCTCTGGTCACATGACACATGTCTCTCTGGTCACATGACACATGTCTCTCTGGTCACATGACACATGTCTCTCAAGTCACATGACACATGTCTCTCAGGTCACATGACACATGTCTCTCAGGTCACATGACACATGTCTCTCTGGTCACATGACACATGTCTCTCTGGTCACGTGACACATGTATCTCTGGTCACATGACACATGTCTCTCTGGTCACATGACACATGTCTCTCTGGTCACATGACACATGTCTCTCAGGTCACATGACACATGTCTCTCAGGTCACATGACACATGTCTCTCTGGTCACATGACACATGTATCTCTGGTCACATGACACATGTTTCTCTGGTCACATGACACATGTCTCTCTGGTCACATGACACATGTCTCTCTGGTCACATGACACATGTCTCTCTGGTCATATGACACATGTCTCTCAGGTCACATGACACATGTCTCTCTGGTCACATGACACATGTCTCTCTGGTCACATGACACATGTCTCTTTAGTCACATGACCCATGTTTCTCTGGTCACATGACCCTTGTCTCTGTGCAGGTCACATGACCCTTGTCTCTATGCAGGTCACATGACCCTTGTCTCTATGCAGGTCACATGACCCTTGTCTCTGTGGAGGTCACATGACACATGTCTCTGTGCAGGTCCCATGAGCGGCTGCTGGTGTCCCCTGACCGCCTGGAGGAGCGCCTCATGTCAATGGGGGTGATGGGGGCTGAGCGCTCCATGGTCCCTACCATGGGGCGCCTGTCGCACCATCAGAAGGCTCAGTCTCAGCAGAACATCTGTGCGACGCCCTCCATGGACCGCCACCACATGATCAAGATGAACTCGCAGCCGTCCTCCGGACATGAGCACGAGCGCGGCTCCAGCGCGCCCTCGCACTGGGACCCCTACAGCGGTTCCATGGGGCCCCCCAACGCCCGCCGCATGGCCTTTGCCAACAAGAGGCAGAACACCATCGAGCAGCTGCACTTCCTGCCGGGGGGAGGGCAGGGGCTGCGGACTGGCAGTAAGAACGAGGTCACTGTGTGAGCCCGCGGCATCATGGGAGATGTAGGCAGTACACAGAAGGATCTGGGCCTCAGTGCGGCCCCAGAGCTGCTCCAGGCCCCTCCCCCAAAGTGATGGTAACCTCTAACCCTCACCACGTGTAAAGTCACTGTATATTGGAAACAGAATATGAGCCATTCTTTCAAAGGGAAGACAGAAATGTCCATAAAAAAGCAAAAAATCGGCGGCTCCAGCTGCTGGGTCTCCGCTGTGACTTGATAAACCGGTCTCTGTTGAACTTGTCTCTGTGTCCTCTGTCCTCTGTCCTCAGAGCTCTACAGAGACACACGGTTCCAGTCTGTTTCAGTAAATGATTAAAATGAATCTTTTGTATGAGAATCTCCCTGAGCCCTGTAGAAATATGTATACTGTTTGAATTTAGCAGCCAGTGTGACATCACTGCGATTAACCCTCTGCCAAAACATCTGGAACAGCCTCTGGGGGCGGGACTTCCAGATGTGAACACGAGGAGAGCCTTTGTACAGTGGTGTAAATCTGTGACATTGTGCTGTGTCTCTGAAGTAGAAGAATCATCTTCTCACTGGGTCAGGAGGGGGAGGGGGGCTTCACTAAGGGCTAAACCTGTCCCTGTGCTCTTCATGTGTCCTGTGTCACTGTGGGGGGCATGCTTGTGGAAACTCCATTCTCTTTGTTCTAAAAGTGAGAAACAACCACGGACGCTCAGTGCAGTGTTTTTGTATCCTCGAAGATTGAACAGACTTTTGCGGCGTTTGGAATCTATGAACATGATTATTTATTTATTTATTTCATATTTATCGTGCCATACTTGTGTACTTGGCTGTGAGTTGGACCTTTCGGCTGTTCGGGCTGGACTTTACAGACGGTGAAGCAGAATCAGGGCTCTGTGTGGAGAATAGTATAATGTGTCACTTCATGTCCACCAGGGGGCAGAGCAGAGCCAGCATGTGTCTGCACAGTTTTTGATTATTAAAGGCAGTAGCAGCATTTTTTAGCAACTATTTCAGCACATACCAGTAAGAACAACCTGCTTGGACAAAGAAAAACCTTACATCTGTTTAAGTTCAAATTGGCATCTTAAATGACTAGCTAGCAAGGGTCATATTAATTCCACATTCCTCGTTTCCTTTTAGTTTGTCTTAATGTATTGCGCCTTTAGAGCTAGCACAGTTCCTCGCCCTCGTAGTATATATTAAATTAGGAGAGGACAAAGTGTTAGCCTTAATGCACAAGAAGCTAATTTGAACATAAGCTAGCTCGAGCCGATTTCCTTATATGGGCATTGCTTCTGTTGGGTTCGCTTCATGCTCTTACAGAAGGAGACATGTTGCTAAGACAGTGACTAAAGTATGTAATGTGGCGCATATCTGGATTTACAAATACAATATCACAATATACACACCAGGATCAAATGTTTGGATTTACAAAAACAATATCACCAGGATCAAATTGGTGATTTTACTTTTACAGTGTGAGAGAAGTGGAGCTAAACTTGGGCTACGTCGAGCTAGCGGGTTAGCATTGTCCATGTATATACAGGCAAAGATTTCAAGCTAGTTTTCAAACAGATGCCCCTTGTTCTATCTACTGGTACGTGCGAATAATAAAGTCAAAAAGGTATGAGTTCCAGACCTTTATGATGTCAACTCAAAAAGGCCATTGGGATCGCCGTAAAAAAATCGACAAAAATAAATGCGTCACTAATTCTATTATTGGCCCCCCTGGTGGAAATGCCACTGTGTTCTACTGTTCATCCCACTCTTACTTTAGCATCATGTAAAGACCCTCTCCCCTGTCGCCCCCCTCACACCTGCATTCCCCTTCTCATTCTTTATTTGAAACCTGTGATTTTTAATGTATATTCCTGAGATTTTTGAGTATATTAAATCTTTCTAGTGGAATAATTCAAATAATATTAATAATACTATTTAAAAAAAAGATGTCTCTGTATCGTCCAGAACTAAAAGAGCAGATGCAACCAACTATTAAAGAGGAAACCGCATGTTGGTGACGTCAGAGGATGATGTCACGGTGTGTGCGTGTATCTGTTGTGTGTGTGCTCATTTCAGTTATTCACTAATACAACATATTATTTGGTTTTGTCTTTTGAAATTTAGCTATTTTTACACTTTCATATCAACTCACAGTGAAGCCAAAAACTACACTGCAAACAATGTTAAAATATGAGGTAATTTTTTTTCTTAATCTTAATTTTTTTCTAATTCCGACTGTGTTAAAACAAGATTTGCCAATGGGACAAAGCCATTTAGTCTTATTGCTTATTGTATTTTCTCATTCCAATTTAGACATTTCTTGTATATTTTTTAAAACAAGATCAATTTGCTTTGCCCCATTGCAAATCTTGTCCTAAGGCAGTGACAATGTGCACAAATTAAGATACATTTGACTAAAAATTTCAGCAATTTTTGACTTGTTTTTTCACCTAATTGTGCAGTGCAATTTTTGAAATCTTGGGCTACATCCACCAAAGCAAACCAACTTTTAAAAAAAAGGCAGAAATCAAAGGGAAGTATTGTTACGTTTTGGAGTTAGTTTAGTCCTCTCCGTGTGTGTGTGTCAGTAATTACTTGTTTAAAAGTGCACTGTGTAACTCTGGCTTTAATACTATAATTACAAATATTTCACATGTTTCAATAACGTTTCGATTCTCCTGAGAACACAGGGCAAGAGGGGGCGTGGTCAGTCTGAGTGAGCTGTCAATCAGGCTGACCACGCCCATTCAGGAAGTAACATTGGCTGATAAATGACACATATACGGATCGGGGACGGAAGCGGAAATAAACAATCCTACTTTTGAATAAGTTTTAGACTAACAAGTCCTTAGTGGTGACGGGTTAAGTTTTAGGTGTCTGAGTAAGATGGTTAAGGTTAGGGTTAAGGGTGGGCCGGGGTTATTCTATGGGAATAGCTAGTTAAGTTTAGGCATTCCGCTTCCGTCACGTTTCCATATATGATCTAGTGCCGACCGTCACTGAGGCGGGTGACAGTTCTGAAGATGTTAACAAGGTCATACATCTTACCGTGTTTAAAAAAAAAAAAAAAACCCTGAAACATTTTTATCCCAAGTAAAAATACCTTTTTGAATCAATACCAACCACTGTGTTCAATTGGTAGACTGCAAGTTTATTAAACATCAACAGAACAGAGGCGCTAAGCTAACGTCTCTCTGACTCTGGGATCTGCTCTTATCTCTTTGAGTAAGTTTCATTGAGTGTAAATCCACTGCTGTTGACCAGTCTCTCTCTCTCTCTCTCTCTGCTCTGATCTAACAAGTTCTCTTCTAGTCTATTTGGCAAACTGAAAGTGACAACATTGCAGCAATGGTGGAAACTACTAACCAGAAAAGTTACATAGTGCACCTTTAAGTGGAGGCAAAAAAACACAAGGAGTGAATCTTTGCTGTGATAAAGTCGCACCATAAGCCATAATGTAAATACTACTGTTTTTGACCAAGCCATGGACCCTGCAGAACACTGGAGATCTTTGCAGAACCAGTCAATACCATAGATTATGTGTTTATCATTTATGATAACAGGGCTGAGGCTGTAGAAAACCATGATTGAGACTGTAATAGATCCCAGGACTGAGGCTTTAGGTCCAAGACTGATGCTAAAGATCCAGGACTGAGTCCAGGCTGAGGCTGAGATCCAGGACTGAGGCTGAGATTTTATGCTGAAAACGACTAGCATTTTTAGATTAGACGCTGTAGCCCGAACAAAATATATTGAGTCTCTTATAACAAAATGAATAGTGACTTTTTGTCTAAACAGTTGTGAATGCTAGCATGTTTATGTTTATTTTGTGGAGACTATATTTTGGACAATGATGATTACAATCCAGGGAACTTTTAGAAATCTTATTGATGCCTAAATACAGGGCTGAATCCCAAAATCAGTACAAAATTGCCTCCTTTCTTATCTTTCCGAGGCAAGAATTAGTGAATGTTGTGAATTTACGGAAAGAAATCTCAGAAAAACACAAAAGTGAAACAGATCATTATTGCATAAAATATCACAGTACGTCGCTCTGCAGTATTGATTTAATTGCACGCACAGAACATTGCGATACTGAACAGAATTGATTATTTTAGTAGGCTTTCAATTCATAATGTGAGGAGCATTAGAGTTTGGTTTATTAAGAACAATGCAGATATATTAAATAGATGGCTGCACCATATTTAGGAAAATGCTACGTTCCTTCCGCAGTCCTTGACAATACAATCATTAAACATATATATTATAATATACAATATAATTAACATTTAGCCGCAAATAGAAAATGTGCAAAAAATTGGTATAACTTGCAATACAATGCTACAGTACAGTATTGAGCAGTGTTTCAACATTGGGGCCCCTTTCCACCTGCTTACCCTGCATGTTGGGTCTAGCTCCGGCCCTGGATGGGGCTAAAATCTACTCCAAGTCTTCGTTAATCCCTCAAAATGGACCAACTTTGCATTGTATGTTATTTCTAAGGCCATTGATTTCAATGAAGGGTGGAAAGAAGATGAAGGAAGGAGGGTATTTTTCTGATTTGGGATGCAGCCCACGAGCCCTGACTTCCTGCTAAGCTTTTATTCAGATCTTGTTGATGTCATTTGGATGCGTCCCGTTAAAACCTGTCTGTTTGTGTGACTGCTCCGCGTGTGAGACCAGTGGGAACAAGTACCATCTGCATACCTCAGCCTGTACCAGAAACTCACCATGTGTACAACCCTTTTGTTATTATTGGTGATCAAATATTTGCGTTTGTAGAAAATCATACTGTTGATAATTATAATAAAAATCTCACTAAAGCACCCGCCTGTCTTGCACACATTAGACACACACACACACACATTAGACACATTAACACAACATATTATGGCGCTCGATGCATAATGCAGGGACGAGAGTCAATGTATGGAGCAAATGTAAACACAGGTCACTGGATATTTAGCCTTAAATCACAACAGTCGTTATCTCGGAGAACTTTACAAAGCTGTCGATTTGCCAACAACAGATCAGAGAATCAAACAGTTTAAACACAGGAATTGCAATGATTTAAAAAACCGATAGAACCATTGGTCCTTAAGGAGCAGATGACCAATGTCTATGAATGTTGATAAATGTCCATAAATGTTGTTGAATGTGAGAGTCCGGGACCATCACCACTGTCCTTGGACTCTCCTGCCTCAATAAGGAACTTACAGGTCTACATCTCCACCAAATCCATCTCCCCAGTCACCCTCTCCACCATTACACACCGCATCTCTGACAAATTCTGGATGGACCAGAATTTTCTGAAACTTAACATCAATAAAACTGAACTCCTCATCACCGGACCCAACTCACTCCTTCCCTCTGCTCAAAACATCTCCCTCAACATCGACGGCCACACAGTCACCCCCTCCCCCTCTGTGCGCAACCTCGGCGTTATTATGCGTTATTATCTCAATATTGTTTTTCAACGTTTATTTTTTATGTGTTTTGTAAAGCGCTATATAAGTTTCATTCATTCCTTCATTCATTCTCAACCCCTTTATTAGTCCATTTCTGGGTCTGATGGCAATGAGAGCTGCCACCCAATGCTCATAGCACCAGTCCCTCGCTGATCCTCTGCAGGGGGTGAGTCCACAGGAAGGTGGCTGCTCCTTCACCGGTGAAACAGCCTTGGTCTTTCAGCTGGGGCTTCAGGCAATGTGGGGGTTAAGTGTCTTGCCCAAGGACACAACGACAGTGGACATTTGTGGGAGCAGTTGGAGTAGGTCTCAGGGTGGGCTCGAACTCACGACCTACAGACCCGAAGGCCAATGCTCTGAGCTACTGTCGCCCCTATATAAGTTTCATGTATTATTATTATTATTATTATTATTATTATTAGCATTATTAACGTACTAACAAACACAGATACAGCCTTGACAGATTGATACACTAACTGAAGAGTAAAACCCTGAAGTGCCTGTGGTCCTCTATCATCTCTCTTCCACGTCCAAAGCCCGGTCCACGTCTGTGTTTCATAACTATTCTCTTCTGTTTGAGTTCAGCTGTTGCCTGTGTTTTGTGAGAGCAGGCGGAGGTCGACCGACGCCACTTAAGAACCGCTCTCACAAACATTACTCACGATGGGCTTTTGTAACCACACTTATATAAATAGACTCTCACCTGTTTGAGGCCCAGCTGCCGACAGAAGCTTCTGGAGCTAAACTGGAGCTAGTCTCTGTGTTCAATTCAAAATCCCAAAATCACAACAGAAGTAGTTTTCTCCCAGGACTCCCTGATTGAGTCTCAGAGAATAAAACACTTTAAACAATGTAATTTCCAGTGAGAGAGACCAGAGAGAGGGAGACCAGTGAGAGAGACCAGAGAGAGGGAGACCAGTGAGAGAGACCAGAGAGAGGGAGACCAGTGAGAGAGACCAGAGAGAGGGAGACCAGTGAGAGAGACCAGAGAGAGGGAGACCAGTGAGAGAGACCAGAGAGAGGGAGATCAGTGAGAGAGACCAGAGAGAGACCAGTGAGAGAGACCAGAGAGGGAGACCAGAGAGAGACCAGAGAGGGAGACCAGAGAGAGACCAGTGAGAGAGACCAGAAAGGGAGATCAGAGAGGGAGACCAGAGAGAGACCAGAGAGGGAGATCAGTGAGAGCGACCAGAGAGAGACCAGTGAGAGAGACCAGAGAGGGAGACCAGAGAGAGACCAGTGAGAGAGACCAGAGAGAGAGACAAGAGAGAGACCAGAAAGAGGGACCAGCGAGAGAGAGACAAGAGGGAGACCAGAGAAAGAGGCCAGAGAGAGACCAGAAAGAGGGACCAGAGAGAGACCAGAGAGAGAGACCAGAGAGAGAGACAAGAGAGAGAGTAGAAAGATGGCCCCAGAGAGAGAGACCCGAGAGAGAAACCCGTTAAGGAGACCATAGAGAGACCCGTGTTTGAACTGTTCTCTGATCTGTTGATGAGGAATCGACAACGTTTCAAAGTTCTCCGAGACGTCTACAGTTGTGATTCAGGAGTCAGGACTATCCAATAATTGAATTGAATTGACTCTTTACTGTAAATCCTGTCATGATGAACCTGAACAAATGTTTGGACTGATTTGACTGTAGTTTTATGACGCTTGGTTTGATTCTTTATACAGCCAGAAAACAGAAAAACATATGGGAAGTTCTCTCGCCACACACGATGCAGATGTGGTTTATGTGAGATTATGGGATTGTGTGTTTACTTTAGGCTTGTACACACACACACACACATCATGAACTGAATCCAATGAAGGGACAGAGATGTATAGATGTGAGATTGTCCTCTGCATGTATATCCAGAGATGAAAGTGTCAGTGAAGGATGTTGGATGCCATGAGGGCCTCAGTGCTGCCGTTGTTGATGCTCTGGGTCAGGACCGGCGCTGGGGGAGGACACTGCTTGTTTTGGATGGTGAGGGAAACCAGAGCGTCCAGAGGAAATCCTCCCAGACCCAGAGAGAGAGAGAGAGAGAGAGACAGAAGCAAACTCTGTGAGACATGAGTAATAATAACAATACAAATGTACTTTGTATGGCAAAAACAGTGTTCACCAAGCACTGCATAGGGAACATATAGAGCTCTGACTGCAGACGCTGCTCCGATACTGCGACTGCCCTACTCCCCAAGTTCAACCACGGTAAATAAATGCTTAGAGTTTCTTTCTATTTCATATTTGCCTGTGCATACAACTGAAGGATTGTACTGTACTCTTTTTAATGCATTGTTAGGCTGTTTTTTTATTATCGTAATCCCTTGTGTGATTTTAATGTTTTTAATTACCTTTGAATTGTGAATTGAGTTTTTAATGGTGATTTTAGTGTTTTATGTCATGATTTTTGCCTTGTGCGTGGGACTGAAGCGTTTTGTGTTGTCCTGTGTCTACAAATAGAGACTGGTTGATATTTGTGATCATCAACAGTAAAGGACGCACACACAATAGTAATATAATTATTGCCTACAGATGATGTCTACCTCCTAAATCCTAAATCCCAAATCCTGAATCCTCTCTGGTTTCATCTCGTGTGCGTGGAGCGTGTAGCGTGATATAGAACATGTGAAAAACATGCGTGACTCTTACAAACCTCAGCACATGACGACGGGAAGCGGTCTGAAGTAGGACACAGCTGTGGTCTCCATGGTAACGTCAGATGCTCCACATGTGAGAGGGGAACCATGGGGGGCGAGGAGGCTGACCACGCCCCGGAGGAGGAGAACGCTGTGTTACATTACAGTGTTTAAAGGAGAAATGTGATGAATCCGTTTAGAAATATGGTGAGACTTAGACTGAGGCTGTAGACCCAGGACTGAGGCTGTAGATCCAGGACTGAGGCTGTAGATCCAGGACTGAGGCTGTAGATCCAGGACTGAGGCTGTAGATCCAGGACTGAGGCTGTAGATCCAGGACTGAGGCTGTAGATCCAGGACTGAGGCTGTAGATCCAGGACTGAGGCTGTAGATCCAGGACTGAGGCTGTGGATCCAGGACTGAGGCTGTAGACCCAGGACTGAGGCTGTAGACCCAGGACTGAGGCTGTAGATCCAGGACTGAGGCTGTAGATCCAGGACTGAGGCTGTAGATCCAGGACTGAGGCTGTAGACCCAGGACTGAGGCTGTAGACCCAGGACTGAGGCTGTAGAGCCAGGACTGAGGCTGTAGACCCAGGACTGAGGCTGTAGAGCCAGGACTGAGGCTGCAGATTTAGGACTGATGCTGTAGATCCAGGACTGAGGCTGTAGATCCAGGACTGAGGCTGTAGATCCAGGACTGAGGCTGTAGACCCAGGACTGATGCTGTAGACCCAGGACTGAGGCTGTAGAGCCAGGACTGAGGCTGTAGATCCAGGACTGAGGCTGTAGACCCAGGACTGAGGCTGCAGATCCAGGACTGAGGCTGTAGATCCAGGGCTGTAGATCCAGGACTGAGGTTGTAGATCCAGGACTGAGGCTGTGGATCCAGGACTGAGGCTGTAGATCCAGGACTGAGGCTGTAGATCCAGGACTGAGGCTGTGGATCCAGGACTGAGGCTGTAGACCCAGGACTGAGGCTGTAGACCCAGGACTGAGGCTGTAGAGCCAGGACTGAGGCTGTAGACCCAGGACTGAGGCTGTAGACCCAGGACTGAGGCTGTAGATCCAGGACTGAGGCAGTAGATCCAGGACTGAGGCTGTAGACCCAGGACTGAGGCTGCAGATTTAGGACTGAGGCTGTAGATCCAGGACTGAGGCTGTAGATCCAGGACTGAGGCTGTAGACCCAGGACTGAGGCTGCAGATTTAGGACTGAGGCTGTAGATCCAGGACTGAGGCTGTAGATCCAGGACTGAGGCTTGACTCTGACTTTTGACAGTAACCATCGTGACCAGGACATACCGTATGTTTCAGCCTTTGTCCACCACATTGTGAAACAATAACCTCTTTGGAATGTTGTGATGTCACATGACCTCAAACTATTTACAGTTTGACTCAGAAATCTGTTCTTTTTGTTGAAATACCACAGAGATATTTGTGTGTACGCCAGACTTTCTGTGGATGCAAACAGTGGTTGTGTATCTCCTCTCTGTTGCCTGTTAGCACTGCGGCATGCTAGTCCACTCAGATGTGAGCAGTGAAGAGAGAATAATGAGGAGAACAGTTACGTGACATTTATGAAGCTGCTTTAGACTTGAATCTGAAATTGACTTAATAAGGTACAATTATAGTTGATATATATAGACTGTTAAGATAGTCACACATTCTCTAAGGCTATATTCTGAGTGTAATGTCTTGTTTAAAGCTGAAGACAGATTTAAGTTTAGTTTTATTTTGGGACAAGCTTTAATCCCTCTCAAAGTTGTATTTACAGTGGTGCATGCAGGTTTGAGTCCGGCATTCAAGACTCCATGGCTGAGACTATCCCCAATGTTCCCTTTAGTGACTGATACATACTGTAGGCTGCCATTTTGTCTCAGTCCTACTTCAAAGTCGAACATATCTATTCGGTCATATATGTACAGTATGTATTTATAGATCTGTAGTGAGCCAGCATATCCACAGACACAAGGAGAACATGCAAACTCCACACTGAAAGGCCACTGTGCCGTGTTTCTTTTGTATTTAATAGAAGACTATGGTCCTCCTCGTCCCCTATCTATGGCTATCAGCAGGACTGAGGCTGTAGATGCAGGACTGAGGCTGTAGATGCAGGACTGAGGCTGTAGATGCAGGACTGAGGCTGTAGATGCAGGACTGAGGCTGTAGATCCAGGACTGAGGCTGTAGATGCAGGACTGAGGCTGTAGATCCAGGACTGAGGCTGTAGATGCAGGACTGAGGCTGTAGATCCAGGACTGAGGCTGTAGATGCAGGACTGAGGCTGTAGATCCAGGAGACCAGTCCAGAGTTGCAGATAAAAGGGACCGGCGGGAGGGAGGAAGAGGAGGCTGTGTCCTCTGTTCTTCACTCCCCCTCTCTTCCCTGCAGTGATCAGCCCTCGTCCAGGTTACTGTTGTTCAGACCAGACCAGACCAGACCAGACCAGACCAGATCAAACCAGATCAAACCAAAAAATGACTGACAACCATGCAAAGGATGACAGGTTTTCTAATAAGATGAAGACGGTGTGTTGTTTCTGATTTGCGATTCACAATCTTGTACTTTTACAAGATTGTTGGAACAAACTCAAGTGCTATTTATGAAAAGCCTCAGTGTAGGAGCTTGGGGCTAAACGCTCTGCCTCCGACTGTGACACTTTTTGACTCATGAGGACACAGCAGAAGTCTGGGGATTTGCGAGCGCAGAGCGAGAGTTTGGTTGGTATGGCTCAAAGAGGTTCATGAGCATGTGCGCTGACATGTTGCAATCTCACTCCAGGCCGGTGGTGTTGTACCCGGAAGAATAATTATCCAGTGCATTCTAACGACACCTTTGTTCCTCTGGAAAAGTGCTTTACAGCTTGGTCCAAAAGTGGCTCTTGGCATAACACTACGTTACAGATGCTGTCAACGCTGAGGGGAGGGTATTTTTTTGGACCATTCTAGTTTAGCCGCTGTGAACTTTTGAATGCACTTGTTAAATGATTGGGGCTCGTACAACTGCGCAAATGCGGTTTTTCACATTTACCCGGGGAAGGGGCTGCCCGTGGCCATATTGAATCTGCCCATGTTTGTGACATATAATGTACAGTTCAACAGAGGAAATGGGCGTCACTACATCTGTTTATATTTACAGTCTATGGGTTTGACACTAACGTGTCTTGGAGGAGGAGGGAGCCATTCCATTCAAGGCCTTGTATGTTCATTTAATCCTATACTCAACAGAAATCCAGTGGAGTGATTTTAACACGGAAGTGTTGTGTTTCCTCCTTTTGGTGCCCGTTAAAGTATTTGTTTCTGTGTTTTAAACGAGCTGGAAGCTCTTTGTAGAGGATTTAGGGAAGCTGCCAGCAAGGGGCGCTACAGTTGTCAGGCGAAAAATTAGGCATGGATTAGTTTTTCTGTATATGTTGAAAATTGCAAAGGACTTTTTAAACTATATTCAGATTCTGACTTCGATGCTAACACAGTCTATCTTGCAGCTCTCTTCTTTCTCTGCTTCTGCTCACAGCAGCTGCTGATAATAGGCCAATCATTTGGGAGCGTTTCTGTCTCTGAACAGGAACATAAATCCTGAGCTTGTGTGGTCCTTGTGTGGTTTATGGACTCTATTCAGTCTCTGTTACTCTGTGCTCCTCAGAGTCCCAGCAGGAGGCCAGTCCCTGTGCTCCTCAGAGTTGGTTCTTATGGCACTAACATGTCACACCCTGGAGAGACTTGTACATAAATAGAGCAGATTTAAAGTCTTTTCTCTGAGCCACAGAAAGCAGAGACCTGAGACGAGGTCTAATGTGATGGTACAGTACATCCTGGTTCTAGTGAGGACTTGAGCTGCAGAGATTCAAAAATACTTTGAGCTGTTACAGTAGTCTAAATTATGGGAGACAAATGCAGGACAAGTCTGCTTTGACTCTATATCTCATATTCTGGCAATGTTTAGTAGAGAGTGATTATCTATTTTGCTAATTGAAATTGAAACAAACACCAATATAGCCTGAAAGTATTTGTTCTATCTCAATTTACAAGATTTATTCAAGCCCGTTTTTCCTCTTTCTTCTGCATAAAAGCATCAACATGGTAAACAGAAAAGCCCGTCCTGTTCCTGTGTGAGTCTGGGACAGCTATAGTTTGTGATTCCGTTGGCAGCAGAGTGTGCAGAGAGGAGACAGAGGCGTGATACTGCAGCGCGAACATATGGAGGAGAAGACGAGGAGACGAGGAGGAGCGAAGGAGACAAGAGAGCATCTGTCACAGCGAACACTCCTCACTGGCTTTCACCGTGACGTGTCAGTGCCTTATGAACCAAGGAGGACTCTGAGGAGCACAGGGACTCAGGACTCCCTCTGGTCTCTCTTTCTCGTCTCTCTTTGGTCTTGTTCTAGTCTATATAGTCCATCTCTGGTTTCTCCCTCTAGTCTCTCTCTCTGGTATCTTTCACTGGTCTTTCTCTAGTCTTTTTCTGATCGCTCTCTCTGTTCTCTCTCTCTAGTCTTTCTCTGTGGTCTCTCTCTCTCTGGTCACTCTCTAGTCTCTCTCTCTCTTTCATTGGTCTCTCACTGGTCTCTCTCTAGTCTTTTTCTGATCGCTCTCTCTGTTCTCTCTCTCTAGTCTCTCTCTGCTCTCACTCTCTGGTCTCTCTCTCTAGTTTCTCTCTAGTCTCTCTCTGCTCTCTCTCAGGTCTCTCTCTCTAGTCTCTCTCTGGTCTCTCTCTCTGGTCTCACTCTCTAGTCTCTCTCTGGTCTCTCTCTCTAGTCTCTCTCTGGTCTCACTCTCTAGTCTCTCTCTGGTCTCACTCTCTAGTCTCTCTCTGGTCTCACTCTCTAGTCTCTCTTTAGTCTATTTTTGGTCTCTCTCACTGGAATCTCTGTGGTATTTGTCTGGTCTTTCTGATCTCTCTCCAGTCTCTCTCTCTGGTCTCTCTCTTAGGTCTCTCTCTCTGGTTCCACTCTCTGGTCCACTTGTGTGCATAAAACTGAAGGATTGTATCTTCACTCTTTTTTAATGTACTCAAATTATTAGTGATTATTTTAATGCTTCCGTGATTTTCTCTATCGTGCTCTATTCGTGAGCATTTTGACTTGCTTTGTGTATGAACTGTGCCATACAAATAAACTTACCTTTGCTTAATTGTTGGCGAGTTGAATTGTGAAAAGGGTCAGAATGAGAGAACGATCGTCTTGTTATGACGTAGTGAACATGGATTTTAAGGCGATATCTAAACCTTCTCATCTTTGTTCTTCTGTTGCAGTGTGAGCTGAAGACAGAAGCTGGACCTGGTCCTAAACAATCGCACGCCTCCTGGATCCTCTTTCCTGTTGGACTTCAAACTGTGGCTTCTCAATTTTTCACCTCTTCCCCATTTTTCTACAAGACTTGAAACCCTTTTATCTCTGACCAAAACCAGGTGCCAAACCGACTGTGTCAAAAGCAGAAGCAAAAAACCTTTTATACAACCATCTCTTTACATTTTAGCTTTAGCAACTAGCTCGCATCTCTTCCCACTCTCTCTTAAAAATTCTAAACGCGCTTGTGTACATTTATACCTATAGTCTTCTTGTCGGTGTCTGCGTAGCTGCTAATCTCGGTGATAAACGTGAGGAGACAACTAGTGCATTATTGGTTCAAAGTGCTTTATCGACATCTCCAGGCCTCTCCGAGTGTCTAGCGCTATAGCCACCCCTCCTTCTGCTGCTAATGCTAAACGCTACATACAGGCTAACCGCTAACTCTCCAGATTTTTGCGCTGTGATAACTTCCTTACACGTCTCCTGTTTTTATCTTCCAGTTGTGTTTTGTTTCTTCCATGGACGTGCGTGGCTGACTTACACGCCACAGCGAATAAGCAGAAAAGACCCTTTATTCGACACCACTGACCTCCTCGCTGGCGTTATTCTTCCTTTGAGTCGATTACAAACACGCGATTTTGCTAAATGTGGAGCACGCTGAACCATAACCGAAAGCCATACCTTACACCAGCCACTTTGCGCACTCACAAACGCCAAACCAAGTGATCTTTACCCTCACACTGGTGCACATTGCTACACATTCAGGGAGTCAATGTAGAAGCTAACAGAAGGGACTTGGTTGGAATCTTGAGTCGAGGCGTTTCATGTGAAGCTAAATTTCCGTTTTGGCGCCTTGTATTGCTTTGCTTGACGGATGAATCCTGTCATTTTCATGCGTTCTCTGTGGGCAGAACCGCGCTGCCCGGCTAGGATAGGGCCCAAACCTTCTTTCGTCTTGTTTTGTTGGGCCAAGCTAAATTCAGAGCAAAGACACTCGCGCAAGGGCATCGAACGCACATAGAAGCAAAAAGCTATCGCTGCAACCTTTTCATAGCTTTCTCGCACGATTCTCGACTTGCCTTTTCCTACGTTGTAACTCCTTAATACTAGCGTCCACTGCTATATTTTGTGTTCTGCCAACCAAACCTGCAAGCATATTGACCTTTAGATGTTCGGTTGACTTACAGCTTGAGCCAAAATTGCAAATTTGGTGGACGTACTTCCTTGTCAGCTTGTTTACTCGACAAACGAAGCTGCTGTTTTTGAACCTGCTGTTTACAACTACAGTTAGCGGAACGGAGAAGGCAAAAACAGAACAAAGACACTCTCTAGAACTTGAAGTTTACACACAAATGTTTACAACGTGTGCCCATTTTGCCCTTCCACGCATAAACTTTGCTCTTGTGCCATAAGGAAACTTGCGAAAACCTCATAGGAGAGACGTTTACGAGTTACGTTTACACTAGATCTGAGACACACAGCCTGAGGTGGTGACTTTTGGCCGGTCGACTGACAATTCAAGTGTGCCAAAACCAATTATAGTATATTCTTTATTCTTCCCTTTATTCATAAGCAGGCAGTTTCCTAAACAGATATTACCACAACCTCACTGTTTGCTATCGCTGCTAAGACGAGTTTACAGACTGAGAAGCCGCAGTGAAAGCAAGACTTCGGGCTCAACCTTTGCACCTTTGTATCCGAGGACTTCACAAGTTGTCGTGGTGTATTTTTGTTACGGCGTTGGACAGAGAAGATGGAGGCCACGTTAGGGATGCTCTGCTTGTCCCTCTTGATCTCGTCCTGCCTGGCGGTGTCCACAGAAAGCCTCTCCACGGAGCGCCGAGCTGCCGAGAGTCAAAAGGGCGTAAGTAACGTTTGAGGGGGATTGGAGTTATATATAGTAGATGTAAACCAGAGATTGTAATGAGGTCGCGGCGATGGCTCAGCCGCAAAGGAAATGGACAAAAGAGCAGATTATGTGGAGGGAGACAAAGAAGAGAGGTTTCAAGGGGTTTAGAGGTTTCAAAGAACAAGGACGAAATCAGCAACACTTAGGTTGAATACAACAACAATATTTATTAGTATAATGTGATTTGTGTAAAAGGTAAATCATTTGCTTTACAAGAGCGGTATAAAAGCACAGATCTAATTGTATTAAAAACGGATCAAATCATTAGCAATCTCATATGAAACAGGGAAGATTCAAAGTATTGGGCTTAAAACTCTTATTAAGAATAGACCATTTGTTCCATTATTCACAGCTGCATGTTTCAATCTAGTTTTAAACATGGTTAGGGTAGAGGCCTGTCTCACGACCTCAGGAAGACTGTTCCGTATTTTTGCTGCATGAATCTGAAAAGCTGCCTCCATGTTTTGTCCTGATTCTGGGGACCAGCAGGAGGCCAGTCCCTGTAAAATATCAGATTTTAAATAAAAGATACATTTGTTATTTAAACTGTTTTGATGATCGATTTCACACTTGTAATTTTTAGCTTGTTTTATGTATGTACTTGGGGGGCGCACAATGGGGTTCCACTCTTGTACATATCTTCCAATGTGCATGTTTTACTGCAAACAGCAACCAATCTGAATCTCCTCCTCCTCAGGCCTCCAACACCAAACAGAGCTCGCTGCTGTTCCTCCTCTCTGGTCGAAAGCCTCCTATGCTGCCTCCTCCTGCTGGACCTAAAGTGGCTCTGAAGAAGGCTGAGGTGGAGGACGGAGACGACCTTCCTGCTGTGGCTGAGCTGCCTCCGAAGCCTCTGCCTCAGACCATGCTCCCGAGAAACATGACTGCAGCCGATGCTCTGAAGCCGCCACTAGGGGCAGCGCAGGTGGCTCCTCCCCCTCGCCAGCTGGTGGATGTGGACGTGTGCAGGTGAGAGTACGGTCACCTCATGGAAGTATTATGATAACTGGATAGGGTATTACTAGCTTGGAGCTGAAGGACCCATGTGCTCGGGGGATTCTCGCGGTACTGCAGACTAAACCAGACTAAATTCACGTGGGCTACCCAGAAATGTTTTCCATAGAACTCAATGTTAACTAAAACAGCGCGACCTCAGCTGACAGAGAACTTACAGCTTTCATAAAGATTGGATTTTGTGGGGATTTTAGTGTTGCACATCACCCTGAACCTTTTCTTCTTAAATTCTTCGGTTTTCTTTAAATCCACACTTTACTGCCACAAACTCTGCTTGTTTGGTGCCCGCTCTAGCTCCCGCTCTGATCAGCAGCTCTGATTGGTCAATCTTTCAATCTCTGTGCACGTGCATGTGGGCCACACACGCGTATTTGGCACATTGCATCATGGGAACTCGTTCACTGCAGACCATGGCGCTACTGTGCACAAGTCTTTGATTTGAACAGGACGCCATCTTGGATCATTGGGGCTTGGGACCTGCCAATCTCTGGTCTCTCTTCATGTTTTCCCTGCACTCTATGAACCAATGGCTCTATGTGTTTGTTATCGTTGTTTTTCCTGTGTCCTAACTCTTCTGTTGACCACTGCTGTTGTGATTTAAGACTTTACAGAAATACATTGAATTGAAATATTATTTTCTTTCAATTGCAAATTTCTGTTTTTACAAATTTTACAAACTAAATCTATTTAATCAGTAGAATTCAACAAAGAAAGTATCTTAATTTCCACAAAAAATCTGAAATCTTTCTTGTGGACCCAATCCCTCGGCTTTAGTAACACACTGCGTCAGAGACAGATCAACTTAAACCTGAACCTCAGTAACACAACGTCCTCATATAAAGATTCACAGTTGAAAAGTCCTGGATCTGTGGTGTTTTCGGAGCAGCTGATGCTTCGCTGATACACACAGATTAAACACAGATCTGAGGGTTTGGTGAGAGGCGTCTGCTGTTGCCTGGACGACAAGAGCCCTTCGTTCTCATGGAAACAATGCTCCGATGCGGCGGCCTAAACACACACACACACACACACATAGACAGACACACAGACACATAGACAGAGAGAGACACACACACACACACACACACACACACACACATAGACAGAGAGAGACACACACACACACAGGCCCAGAGCTGCAGGTCATCAAGTCCATCGGCACATTGGTCTAACATGGATATGAAGATGTTCATTTGACTGCTACCAATCTCTGGTCTCTCTCTCTTTTTCTCTCTCTGACTACTCTCTCTCTCTGGTCTCTCTCTATAGTCTCTCTCTTTCTCGTTTCTCTCTCTCCCTAGTTTCCCTCTCTGGTCTCTCTCTCTCTCTATTTTGCCTCTCTCTCTCTGGCCTCTCCCTCTCTTGTCTCTCTCTGGTCTCTCTCTCTTTATAATCTCTCTCTCCCTACTTTCCCTCTCTTCCCACTCTCTCTCTGGCTCTCTTTCTCAATCTCCAAAACAACCAACGACATCTATCAGTTGAATCCTTCAGTAGTATGCACAGCTAATTCAATTTTTTTTTTTTTTTTTACCTGGATTTGAACTTTGTCAGATAATTTTTCTTTGGTATGGCTTTTTCATACATGTGCGGCCTACAGTCCATAAAACACAATCAACTTCTATTTTAGTTCTGTATTTTTGCCCCAGAACCCTTAAAGCTAAACCCAAACCGTGTTGTGTTCCCAGAGGTTACTACGACGTGATGGGGCACTTCGACACCACCTTTAACTGCTCGCGGGGCAGTTACATCTACTGCTGTGGCACCTGTCATTACCGCTTCTGCTGCGAGCACCAGAGGGACCGGCTGGACCAGGAGGCCTGCAACAACTATATCTCTCCCGTGTGGGTGGAACAGCAGGGGGCGGCCACCCAGCCCACAGGGAACAGCCCCGACCCGGACTTCGAGACCCTGCAGCAACAGAGCAGCAGGTGAGAGGAGGTTTCTCTCTCTGGTCTCTCTCTGGTCTATCTCTCTGGTCTTTCTCTGGTATCTCTCTGGTCTCTCTCTGGTCTCTCTCTGATTTCTCTCTTTGGTCTCTCTCTGATCTCTCTCTTTTATCTCACTGCTCTCTCTTTCTGTTCTCTCTTTATGTTCTCTCCACTCCTTCTTTGGTCTCTTTCTGATCTCTCTCTGTTATCGCTTTGCTCTCTCTTTCTGTTCTCTCCGCCCCCTCTTTGGTCTCTCTCAGGTCTCTTTCTGGTCTCTCTCTGACCTATTGCTCGGGTCTGTCTCTGGTCTCTCTCTCTGGTACCTCTCTGCTCTCTCTTTCTGTTCTCTCCGCTCCCTCTTTGGTTTCTCTCAGGTCTCTCTTTTTTGGCCTATCGCCTGGGTCTCTCTCTGGTCTCTCTCTCTGGTACCTCTCTGCTCTCTCTATGCTCTCTCTCTCTGCTCTCTCTTTCTGTTCTCTCCGCTCCCTCTTTGGTCCCTCTCAGGTCTCTCTTTGGCCTATCTATCAGGTCTCTCTCTCTGGTCCCTCTGTGCTCTCTCTCTGCTCTCTCTCTGATCTCTCTCTGGTCTCTCTCTGGTCCCTCTGTGCTCTCTCTCTGCTCTTTCTCTGATCTCTCTCTAGTCTCTCTCTGGTCCCTCTGTGCTCTCTCTCTGCTCTTTCTCTGATCTCTCTCTGGTCTCTCTCTGGTCCCTCTGTGCTCTCTCTTCGATCTCCCTCCGGTCTCTCTCTGATGTCTCTCATTATCTATTTTATAATGTATTGCAAAAATGCCTTCTTTCCCGTTGAGTTGTTATAGAACCTATCCCCTGTGTTCAGTCCCACAGAGATCATTTCGGTCTCAATGTTTTAACCTTCATTAAGAGAAAGTAAATGCATATTGTTGTGAAATGTGAGAAAAGACACAGAGACAAGATAATCCTGGGTTTGTGTTTATCCCAGTCCTTCTTCTCTGTAAAGTTCTGCCGTTGTATCGTTGCAGCACGGCGTACGTGATCGGCGGCGTGATCTCCTTCACGCTGGTGGTGGCGGTGGGAGTGAGGATCGCCTTCAGTAAAGTGGCTCGAAGACCAAGGAACAGGGACAACAACGTGCCCAGGTCAGACTCCAACACACACCACCTGGCCTCTCTCTCTGGTCTCTCTCTGCTGCTCTCTAGTCTCTCTCTCTCTGCTCCCTCTCTGGTCTCTTTCTAGTCTCTCTGCTCTCTCTCTGGTCCCTCTGCTCTCTCTCTGCTCTCTCTCTGATCTCTCTCTGCTCTCTCTGGTCTCTCTCTGGTCCCTCTGCTCTCTCTCTGCTCTCTCTCTGGTCTCTCTCTGCTCTCTCTGGTCTCTCTCTCTCTGGTGTCTCTCTCTGCTTTGCTCTCTTCTCTGCTCTCTCTGTGTTCTCTCTCTTTCTCTCTGCTCACTCTCTGCTCTATCTCTGTGGTCTCTCTCTCTGGTCTCTCTATGCTCTTTCTCTGCTCTCTTCCTGCTTTCTTTCTGATCTATTTCTCTCTCTGCTCTCTCTCTCTCTCGCTCTCTCTCTGCTCTCCACTCTTTTACTCAGAGTCTGTGCCTTTGGGGAGTGTAATTCCCTGCTGACAAAGGCTATAATATCATTCATGCATTCATTTATCTCATTGTTTCGCAACAGTGTCATTCTGTTGTTGTCGCTCTGTTTCTGTGTGTGGTCTCTGGACATCCTGAGGCACCAGCCCTGTGCAGCTGGTCTCTCTCCAGTCTCTTTCTGGTCTCTCTCTGGTCACTTTAATGTTTCTCTTTCTGATCTCTCTCTCTCTCTCTGGTCTCTCTCATGTTTCTCTTTCTGATCTCTCTCTCTCTGGTCTCTCTCATGTTTCTCTTTCTGATCTCTCTCTAGTCTCTCTCTGGTATTTCTCAGGATCTTTTTAGTCTAAATCTGGTCTCTCATGGGTCTCTCTCTCTAGTCTCTCTCAGGTCTCTCTCTCATTGGTCCCTCTCAGGTCTCTCGTTGGTCTCTTTCATTTATTCACTTATTGGTCTGTCAGGTCTCTCTCAGGTCTCTCTCTCAGGTCTCTCTCTCAGGTCTCTCTCAGGTCACTCTCTCATTGGTCTCTCTCAGTTCTCTCTCTCGGGTCTCTCTCAGGTCACTCTCGCATTGGTCTCTCTCAGTTCTCTCTCTCAGGTCTCTCTCAGGTCACTCTCTCATTGGTCTCTCTCAGGTCTCTCTCTCATTGGTCTCTCTCAGGTCTCTCTCAGTTCTCTCTCTCATTGGTCTCTCTCAGTTCTCTCTCTCATTGGTCTCTCTCAGGTCTCTCTCATTGGTCTCTCTCAGGTCTCTCTCTCATTGGTCTCTCTCTCAGGTCTATCTCAGGTCTCTCTCAGGTCTCTCATGGCTCTCTTTCATTAGTTTCTCTCTCATTGGTCTTGCTTAGGTCTCTCTCTCTCATTGGTCTCTCTCTGCTCTCTCATTGCTCTCACTCTGGTCTCTCTCTCATTACCGTCTCTGCTCTCTCTCAGGTCTCTGGTTGACATCTTGAGGCACCAGTCCAGTCCTGTTCAGCCCGGAGAGAGGAACAACACACTCCTCAGCAGCGGCACGGCACCAGACGGACGCACAACCAAGAACATGTACACACCTGTCCTACCGAGCAAAGACAACCGCAGTGAGTCCAGTTACACAATAAAACAGGAGATAAACCTAAATCGGGTCTCTCTCTGGACTCTCTTTCTCTTTATTCTCTCCGTCTCTCTGGTCTCTCACTGAAATGTATCCGTCTGGTCTATCTCTCTATCTCTGTCTCTCTCTTTGGCCGTTCTCTCTGGTCTCTCTAATCTCTCACTGGTCTTTCTCTCTATGGTCTCTCTCTCTCTGGTCTCTCTGGTCTTTCTCTCTTTTGTGTCTATTTCTGGTCTCTCCCTCTTTGGTCCCTTTCTAATCTCTCACCGGTCTTTCTCTCTCTGGTCTTTCTGGTCCTTCTCTCTTTTGAGTCTATCTCTGGTCTCTCCCTCTCTCTGCTCTTTCTCTGGTCTCTCCCTCTTTGGTCTCTTTCTAATCCCTCACTGGTCTTTCTCTCTCTCTGATCTCTCTCTCTCTGGTCTCTGGTCTTTCTCTCTTTTGTGTCTATATCTGATCTCTCCCTCTCTCTCTGCTCTTTCTCTGGTCTCTTTCTAATCTCTCACCGATTTTTCTCTCTCTGGTCTCTCTCTCTGGTATCTCTGGTCTCTCCTTCTTTGGTTTCTGTCTAGTCTCTTTCTAGTCTCTCACTGGTCTTTCTCTCTCTGGTCTCTCTCTCTGGTCTTTCTCTCTCTGGTCTCTCTCTCTGGTCTTTCTCTCTGGTCCCTCTGGTCTTTCTCTCTTTTGTCTCTATCTCTGGTCTCTCTCACTGGTGTCTCTCTCTCTCTCTCTCTCTAATAATTATGAGTCCATTCACACAGTCACATCTCACTCTTCTTCTTTGATCTTCTGTATTTTTCATAAACATCACATGTATTCAGAGTCCAGTGACCATCGTTCTCTGGTAGAGATCGTTCCTCGATACCAGAAAAGCAGACAGAATTCTTTCACTGGCTCCACATCCCGACGGAGGCGATGCTAATTGTCGCCTTGTACAGTTTCGCTCTCTGCCTCGCACTCACAACAAACACATCCCACCTCGGGCGCCAGGTCTGCTGCCAGGGCCTCGCGTTGCCAGATAAGACGAGGGGATTCTCAGAGGACCATGTTGCACTGGATCTAATTATGGCCCGTGTCTCTGGAAACTGGATCTTTGTTTAGAGGCTTTGGTCTCGCTCTCTTCACAGTAATTACTACAGTTAATAATGTCTCTCACTGGTTTTTAACGAATGATTAAAGCCCTGTTTCCACCAGCCCTGCTCTACTCTACTCTACTCTACTCTACTCTACTCTACTCTACTCTACTCTACTCTACTCTACTCTACTCTACTCTACTCTACTCCACCCTACTCTACTCTACTCTACTCTACTCTTATCTACTCTACTCCACTCTGCCCTGCTCTACTCCACTCTGCTCTGCTCTACTCCACCCTACTCTACTGTACTCCACCCTACTCTACTCTACTCTACTCTACTCTCCCCTGATTGGGAGTGTTTCCTCTGGTCCTGTGTAACCAGTACCAGGTCCTTCTTTAGTCCCTCTTGGTCCTGGTTCTATCCAGACTGAGCTGGTACTAGGGATTTCTAACTGACAGGGATTGGCCAGAGTGCTGCTGGAAGCCATGGTTACCAAGGAATTTCCTCGGATACTGGTTTGTTGTGGGTATATGGAAACACAAGCAGGTAGAGTAGAGCCGAGTCGGGCCGGTGGAAAACCATTGAAATCGAATGTATGTTTTGAACTGTTATAGATGTGCTTTTTGTTTGAGTTTCTGAACTGAAATCAAGTTGCTTCTTTGGTCCATTTTTCTTACGCCAATGTTACAACGTATTGTTTTCAGCTTCTGTCTCCTCTCTCTGCTCTGTCCTCTCTCAAGCCGTACGCACGACTCTGGTTCATGTCATGTGTATTTCTAAACCAGGTGTGTAAAACTGGTCCTCAAAGGGCTGGTGTGGCTGCAGGTTTTCATTCTAACCAAGCAGGAGCACACCAGATTCCACCCATTTCCTCATGTGAGTCCAGTCCTACACTTGCGGACTTGAGGAAATTGGAATTTGGTGTCTCTCCGGTATCTCTCGTTGGTCCCTCGGCCTGGGGTCTCTCTGTTGTCTCTCTGGTCTCCCTCTGGTCCCCCTCTGGTCTCTCTCTCTCTTTGGTGTCTCTCTGTTCTATCTCTCTCTGGTCTCTGCACGGTTTTTTTCTCTCTCTCTAGTTGGAATCAAACCCTACTTCCACACTGGCCTTTTCTGAAACCAGTTGGACTCACATTCTCCTGTACCAACTTCTACTCATAAAGTAGTGGAGTACATTATTTTTTTTTATAAAAATGAAATGGAATCACCAAAGAAACACTGATGTTCACTCTGTGTCCGTGGTCAGAGAAAGTTGGAAAGAACTTATTCAAACATTTATGAAAAATGTTGTTTAAAGTCCAGCCATTATCGCACTGGTCTTGTTTAAGAGTCCTGCATACGGCCTGCTCTCTCATTCTCTGGCCTCCCTCTCTCCTGTTCTCTCTCTCCTGTTCTCTCTATCCTGGGCTCTCTCTCCTGTCCTCTCTCCTATGTCTCTCCTCTGTCTCTCCTCTCTCTCTCTCTCTCTCTTTTCTCTCTCCTGTACTCTCTCTCTCATCTTCTCTGTCTCTCCTTTCTCTCTCTCCTGTCCTCTCTCTCCCCTCTCTCTTCTGTCCTTTCCAAACTTCTGCCTCTGTCTCTGGAGTCTTGTGCTTCAGTTTGTCGGCTCTGTTTTCTCCGCAGCTGGGACTTTGCCTCACTCTTTTCCCCAGCAGGGGGCGCCCTCCAGCCCCAAACACACAGCCACCATCGGTAAGCCTCACGGCGGAGGCACGGTTTGGGGGCTGGACCACTGTCCTCTCACGGACGTCTGAATTCTGCTGTGTTGCCGAGCCAGGAACCAATCACCTCATGATAATGTGCCTTCAATACATGTTAAGGACCACATATCCAAACATACGCTTTTAGTCAATTCCTCATGACCAACGTCCCATCTCCACCGTTTTTACAAAGAAGTTGATTTGCCAACAACAGATCAGAGAATCAAACGATAAATGGAATAATAACAAACACATGAGAGCCATTGGTCCAAAAGGAGCGGGATGACCACTGTCCAGAAATGTTAGTGAATGTCCCGGATCAACCCTGTCCTTAGACCCTGATGCATCAGAGAGGAACCACTCAAAAACAACAACAAAACAGTGGGAGAATGTGAGAAACCAACAGACAGGCTGCAGATCCAGGACTGAGGCTGTAGATCCAGAAAAATCTGAAACTCTGCTTCCCCATGTTTAGTCCTGACTCTAGGATCAGCAGGAGGCCAGTCCCTGTGCTCCTCAGAGTCCCAGCAGGAGGCCAGTCCCTGTGCTCCTCAGAGTCCCAGCAGGAGGCCAGTCCCTGTGCTCCTCAGAGTCCCAGCAGGAGGCTAGTCCCTGTGCTCCTCAGAGTCCCAGCAGGAGGCCAGTCCCTGTGCTCCTCAGAGTCCCAGCCGGAGGCCAGTCCCTGTGCTCCTCAGAGTCCCAGCAGGAGGCTAGTTCCTGTGCTCCTCAGAGTCCCAGCAGGAGGCCAGTCCCTGTGCTCCTCAGAGTCCCAGCAGGAGTCTAGTCCCTGTGCTCCTCAGAGTCCCAGCAGGAGGCTAGTCCCTGTGCTCCTCAGAGTCCCAGCAGGAGGCCAGTCCCTGTGCTCCTCAGAGTCTCAGCAGGAGGCCAGTAACAAATATAGCAACTTTATAAGACTTTAATCTTACAACTGGGAGAACATGCAAACCCATACACACACATACATTAACACATACAGACTGTCGTTGGTGGTCCGGTTCTTTAGCTGGACGTCCTCATGAGGTGATTGGCTGTGGTGTTTCTGGTGCTTGTGGTCAGCCTCACAGCAGAAGGGTCCTCAGCTCCATGCCTGTGTATGTGTTGGCCTGTCCCTCACTGCTCTGTCCACTGATCCAAGCACATGTGGTTCTCTTTATGTGTTTGTGTTGCGTGGGACTGTCCCGCACGGCTTCAGAGCGGCCTGTCCTCTGTCCTGTGTGTGCTCACTGCTGCCCCCTGCGCGGTACTGCACCACACACAACAAGCAATGCTCGCCGCAACAACAGGGGGAGGCAACAATAATGAACTATGCAATTCTATACAACCTCCAACTCTCTGGCTCCTTTTGGCTTCTTATGTAAAAGTAAACTCCTCTAGCTCAGTAACTGTTTGTGTCACACTCACCATTTAAATACCTGGTTTATTGCTCTCTGTCATCCTGGTGTTTAAACTGTGATATTGTCTTTGTAAATCCAGATATGAGCCATATAAGGATTGTCCAATCAGAGGCCTTCATTTGCAGGAGAAACTCGAGCTTGCCTTAGTAACTGTCTTAACATGGAAATTTTATATTACCTGGATAGAGTAATGCTAGCTTAAACCCATCTCCACATGGACAAGCGGTCTCTGGTCTCTCTCTCTGTAGTGCCTCTCTGGTCTCTCTCGTGGGTCTCTCTCTCTGGTCTCTCTTGCTTACTCTCGGTCTTTCTCGGTCTCGCTTTCTAGTCCCTCTCTCTGTTTTCTCTTTCTAGTGCTTCTCTCTGGTCTTTCTCTCTTTGGTCTATATCTGGTCTCTCTCTCTAGTCTCTCTCTGGTCTCGCTCTATCTAGTCCTCCCTCTGTTCTCTTTTTTTTTGTCTCTCTCTCTCTCTGTTCTCTCTGTGTTCATTGGTCTCTCTTTTTGGCCTCTCTGTGGTCTGTGGCCTTTCACTGGTCTCTTTCTCTCTCTGGTCCCTCGTGTCTCTCTCTGGTCTGTGGTCTCTCTCTGTCGTCTTTCACTGCTCTCTCTCTCTCTCTGGTCTGTGGTCTCTTTCTCTCTGAAAACCTTGGGGTTTTGGGACCTCCCTCCCCCACATTAACACTTCACATCTGCCTCGTGTTTCTTAAGACCTCGTCGATGTCCATAAACATTAGATTCTTCTCCTGTGAACCTCCAGACCCTGTATTCGAGCCGCAGCATTGCTTCTGTGTGTGTGAGATGCACATTCATCCCTGAGTGACACTAACAGAGACATTACTGAACATAATGGACCATTACTGTCAATGGTCAATGGTCAGTACATGTGCAGCAGTCGAGACCATCGGCACCTGAGCCACCATTTGTCCCAGAGCCATGATAAGCACTGTTTGAGTCTCTAATGTCTAAAAGAGTCCCTCTTTAAGCACCGTTGAGTCTCTAAGGTCGAAGAGTCCATCTATAAGCACTGTTGAGTCTCTAAGGTCGAAGAGTCCATCGGCAAGCGCTGTTTAGTCCCCAAGGTCTAAGAGAGTCCATCTTTAAGCACTGTTGAGTCACCAAGGTCTAAGAGAGTCCATCGGTAAGCGCTGTTGAGTCTTTAAGGCCTAAGTGAGTAAATCTAGAAACCCTGTTTAGTCCCCAAGGTCTAAGAGAGTCCATCTTTAAGCACTGTTGGGTCCCCGAGGTCTAAGAGAGTCCATCGGTAAGCAGTGTTGAGTCTATTAAGGTCTAAGAGAGTCCATATATAAGCACTGTTGAATCTATAAAGGTCCAAGAGAGTCCATCGGTAAGTGCTGTTGAGTCTCTAAGGTCGAAGAGTCCATCGGCAAGCGCTGTTGAGTCCCCAAGTTCTAATTGAGTCCATTGAGAACAAGGGTCTCAAACTTATTGCTTGGAAGCCACCAGTAGCTCGCCAACCCTTTTCCATGTAGCTTCCCATAGGATTTAGAACAGAAAAATATTTAGAACAATTTGACATTACAAAGCTCTCGAATATGCCCTTTTTTGAGCACTAAAATATGATATTAGAAAGCTGTCTGTGCAAATAAAGGGAGACTGCTAAAGATGCCCAAACAGTGCCCAAACAGTCAAGTCAGACATGGCTAAACTTTTTATTAAGATGCGTGTATGTAATGTGATAAAGACTAAAGCAGAGTATTGGAAGACTGATAGTTTAAACAAATAAATGTAACTATAACTTCTAACTACATTTTAGTTCACATTTTTGAACATATTCAATGACATGGTTCTTTCCCTGAGACAATAAGCTTTATTATGAAAGACAACGTGCCATAGGCGTCCCTTATCATAAATGTTGCAATAAAGATAATTGCAAATCGTTTCAGGGGCCGCATTTGGCCCACGGGCCTGAGTTTGACATACCTGGTCTAGAAGTTCTGTTCAAGTCTCTATGGTCCCGAGAGAGTCCATCTCTGTAACATTGTGTCTGCTTTAGTACAGTTTCTGCGCTGCTAATGTCAATAATGAAGGAAAGGCAGAGCGAGAAGCTGATGTTCTTTTTGTTTTTTAAACTACAAGTTGCTTAATAGCAGTGCTCTGCTCTGCTCTGCTCTGCGAGTCCTTGCCGTTTCATATTTCTGGGAATCGAGTGTTTAGAACGAGCTCAGGACAGACGTGTTGGTCAGGTTCACTTTGACCGGACGAGGAAGTGTATAGGGCTGGAAAGTCTCGCCCCAGAAGCACGTCTGGTTCTTTGCTCGGATACAAACAAACCCCCAGCTGTTCGCAGAGGCGGTTTAAGTGAATGGTGCAAAATGCTCTGCTTTGTTTTCGGCTGTAATCATCAACGTTTACGCGATGCATGATTGTTTTTTTTAAAGACCAACTGAAGCTGTGGGAAAAGCTATGCAGTTCTGATACAATATGTTGTCTGATTTTACAGACGGTTAACTTGAATATGTTTTCAAGCTAACTTGTAGCTAATGCTAACCTGTAAATAGTGCGCGGCCGAGCCTTTAATTGTGGCTTGTTTTTATTTATTTGAGAGATAAAGGAGGAACAATACATATAAAAAAACATTTAACAAATGTTCAAATATAACAGAAAACGGAAAATCATAATATTAGTATTAAATGAACAGGAAAAAGGAAAAAGGCCCAATGTGAAGCTGTATGAGTGTGAAGTGGAGATGGAGCTAATGTACAGATAGAAAACTGATCGTTCATATACATTAGCATTTAACCAAAGCAGCAAAGACAGCTGTGGGACAACATCTTTTTATTTTCATGGGAATAGTGGTTCTATATTTTCTTTCTGATGCATAATAGTGGATTAAAAAATAATGAGTTTGAACACGGCCCTGCACCGTTCTCATCTCCCCGTCATATAGAAACTTCAGGACATGGCCAGAGTTCACAGCTAATTCCGACCGCCCACTCAGTTTTTCTGTCCCAGAGACGAAATGTGTCCAAAACAACACAGAAAAATCCATTAAGGAGGAAGAAGTCGGTCGATCTCCGCACCACACAACTGGCACGTGTGGTTTGTTTGTATCTATAGGTGGAAATCTCCCAAAATCTCGCACTTCCGTTTTCCAGCCCTATAATCATAATCTTTAGTCTTTTAAAGAAGCAAGTGTAAATACTGTATATGGTGAACGAGATCCAGTGAGTCCTAAAATACAGTGTTATGTTTTATTGAGATAAATATTCATGGTACAGATTACAGTCTGTGAATAATTCAAGGACAGTGATAGTAAACTCAAACCGCCTGAGGCCAGAGAGACTAGAGAGAGTCCAGAGAGAGAATAGAAAGAGACCAGAGAGAGACTAACAAGAGTGAGACATACCAAGAAGAAAGACCAGAGAGAGAGACCAAGAGAGAGATCAGAGAGAAGCCAGAGAGAGACCAGAGAGAGACTAGAGAGAGAGACCAGAGAGCGAGAGACCAAAGAGAGACCAGAGAGAGATCAGAAAGAGAGATACCAAAGAGAGAGACCAGAGAGAGAGACCAGAAAGAGAGATACCAATGAGAGGGACCAGAGAGAGACCAGAGAAAGAGAGAGAGAGAGACCACAGAGAGAGACACCAAAGAGAGATACCAAAGAGAGAGACCACAGAGACCTGAAAGAGAAATATCAGCGAAAGACCAGAGAGAGAGACCAGAGAGAAAGAAACAGAGACCAGAGAGACCAAAGAGACAAATAACAATGCAAACAGTAGGTAAAAACCGTGTGTGTTTGAAAAAATACAGGAGATAACGTTTACTTTTCAAATGACAGATACATTCCCACAGGACTCGGGTCTTAGGCATCCTCAGCAATTATCACAGATCCCCAAAGGTCCTAAGGCAATAATGATCCTGTCGGGCTTTACTGCGTTTAGAGACCGGAGCGAGGCCAGCATGAGAAACTAGAGAGAGAGAGAGACCAAAGAAAGAGACCAGAGAGAGAGAGAGCAGTGAGAGAGACTATAGAGATGGACCAAAGAAAGAGACCAGAGAGAGAGAGAGCAGTGAGAGAGACTATAGAGATGGACCAAAGAGAGAGAGACAATAGAGATGGACCAAAGAGAGAGAGACAATAGAGATGGACCAAAGAGAGAGAGACAATAGAGATGGACCAAAGAAAGAGACCAGAGAGTGACCAGAGTGAGATCAAAGAGAGACCCAAGAGGGACCAGAGAGAGAGAGGAGATCAGAGAGAGACCGAAGAGAGACCAGAGAGAAAGAGGAGATCAGTCAGAGAGCAAAGAGAGATCAGGGAGAGACCAGAGAAAGACCAGAGACAGAAGAGACCAGAGAGAGACCAGTGAGAGGGGAGGCCAGAGAGAGACCAGTGAGAGAAAGAGAGGAGACCAGCGAAAGATACTGATTCTGTGCATATAGTGCTTTAATTCTGTATGTTCCGTGTTGCGAGCACTGCCCCTCCCCCCTCTGCTGCTGCTGCTGTGTCTTACATAACGACAGTCTCTGTGTGAACCATGTGCCGTGGCTCAGTGTGCGCCGGAGCATCTCCAGAAACAGGAATCTGCTAAAGAATGTCCGGAACGTCGTCTCACTGGTTCAATTCAGAACAGGGATCATTGTAACAAGCCAGACTTTATATTTACAGTCTATGACAGACTCAGGCCCACTCCAGCTCCCAGGACCATATTTGAAACAGTTACATTAAGTTGCAGCATGGATGGTACTAGGCTACGATGGCATGTTATACCTCATTTAGAAATCTAAGAAAAAAGCAACCATATAATTTAATTCATTCCGAAAGGTAAATCAATGCAA
>OZ035838.1:7355565-7508852 GCA_964034765.1 Knipowitschia caucasica | reverse complement strand
CACCACCGGCCTGGAGTGAGATTGCGTCATTGTCAGCGCACATGCTCATGAACCTTTTTGAGCCGGTCATACCAACCAAACTCTCGCTCTGCGCTCGCAAATCCCCAGACTTCTGCTGTGTCCTCATGAGTCAAAAAGTAAGTAAGTAAGTAAGTAAGTAATGTTTATTTATATACCGCCTTTCACAGACAAGGGTCACAAAGCGGTTTACAATTGTTATTATTTGTTTGGGCATTTGTCCTCTCACTCCAGATAGAGATCAGATAGAGAAGTGTCACAGTCGGAGGCAGAGCGTTTAGCCCCAAGCTCCTACACTGAGGCTTTTCATAAATAGCACTTGAGTTTGTTCCAACAATCTTGTAAAAGTACAAGATTGTGAATCGCAAATCAGAAACAACACACCGTTTTCATCTTATTAAAAAACCTGTCATCCTTTGCATGCTTGTCAGTCATTTTTTGATCTGGTCTGGTCTGGTCTGGTCTGGTCTGAACAACAGTAACCTGGACGAGGGCTGATCACTGCAGGGAAGAGAGGGGGAGTGAAGAACAGAGGACACAGCCTCCTCTTCCTCCCTCCTGCCGGTCCCTTTTATCTGCAACTCTGGACTGGTCTCCTGGATCTACAGCCTCAGTCCTAGTTTAAAACCAGGTTAAAAACGGTGCTGTTTAGCTGTGCATACAACTGAGGGATTTTATATTTTTATCTTTCGTTTTAATGCTCTGTAATTATTTATGATTTTAATGCATCTTGTTCAGCACTTTGAGTTGCCTTGTGTATGAATTGTGCTATACAAATAAACTTGCCTTGCCTTGCCTTGCCTTGCCTTACAGCCTCAGTCCTGGATCTACAGCCTCAGTCCTGGATCTACAGCCTCAGTCCTGGATCTACAGCCTCAGTCCTGGATCTACAGCCTCAGTCCTGGATCTACAGCCTCAGTCCTGGGTCTACAGCCTCAGTCCTGGATCTACAGCCTCAGTCCTGGATCTGCAGCCTCAGTCCTGGGTCTACAGCCTCAGTCCTGGGTCTACAGCCTCAGTCCTGGATCTACAGCCTCAGTCCTGGATCTGCAGCCTCAGTCCTGGATCTACAGCCTCAGTCCTGGATCTGCAGCCTCAGTCCTGGATCTACAGCCTCAGTCCTGGATCTACAGCCTCAGTCCTGGATCTACAGCCTCAGTCCTGGATCTACAGCCTCAGTCCTGGATCTACAGCCTCAGTCCTGCTTATAGTCATAGATGGGGGATGAGGAGGACCATAGTCTTCTATTAAATACAAAAGAAACACGGCACAGTGGCCTTTCAGTGTGGAGTTTGCATGTTCTCCTTGTGTCTGTGGATATGCTGGCTCACTACAGATCTATAAATACATACGGTACATATATGATCGAATAGATATGTTCGACTTTGAAGTAGGACTGAGACAAAATGGCAGCCTACAGTATGTATCAGTCACTAAAGGGAACATTGGGGATAGTCTCAGCCATGGAGTCTTGAATGCCGGATTCAAACTTGCATGCACCACTGTAAATACAACTTTGAGAGGGATTAAAGCTTGTCCCAAAATAAAACTAAACTTAATCTGTCTTCAGCTTTAAACAAGACATTACACTCAGAATATAGCCTTAGAGAATGTGTGTCTATCTTAACAGTCTATATATATCAACTATAATTGTACCTTATTAAGTCAATTTCAGATTCAAGTCTAAAGCAGCTTCATAAATGTCACGTAACTGTTCTCCTCATTATTCTCTCTTCACTGCTCACATCTGAGTGGACTAGCATGCCGCAGTGCTAACAGGCAACAGAGAGGAGATACACAACCACTGTTTGCATCCACAGCAAGTCTGGCGTACACACAAATATCTCTGTGGTATTTCAACAAAAAGAACAGATTTCTGAGTCAAACTGTAAATAGTTTGAGGTCATGTGACATCACAACATTCCAAAGAGGTTATTGTTTCACAGTGTGGTGGACAAAGGCTGAAACATACGGTATGTCCTGGTCACGATGGTTACTGTCAAAAGTCAGAGTCAAGCCTCAGAACTGGATCTACAGCCTCAGTCCTAAATCTGCAGCCTCAGTCCTGGATCTACAGCCTCAGTCCTGGATCTACAGCCTCAGTCCTGGATCTACAGCCTCAGTCCTGGGTCTACAGCCTCAGTCCTGGATCTACAGCCTCAGTCCTAAATCTGCAGCCTCAGTCCTGGATCTACAGCCTCAGTCCTGGATCTACGGCCTCAGTCCTAAATCTGAAGCCTCAGTCCTAAATCTGCAGCCTCAGTCCTGGATCTACAGCCTCAGTCCTAAATCTGCAGCCTCAGTCCTTGATCTACAGCCTCAGTCCTGGATCTACAGCATCAGTCCTGGGTCTACAGCCTCAGTCCTAAATCTGCAGCCTCAGTCCTGGATCTACAGCCTCAGTCCTGGGTCTACAGCCTCAGTCCTGGGTCTACAGCCTCAGTCCTGGGTCTACAGCCTCAGTCCTGGGTCTACACCCTCAGTCCTGGATCTACAGCATCAGTCCTAAATCTGCAGCCTCAGTCCTGGATCTACAGCCTCAGTCCTGGGTCTACAGCCTCAGTCCTGGATCTACAGCCTCAGTCCTGGATCTACAGCCTCAGTCCTGGATCTACAGCCTCAGTCCTGGATCTACAGCCTCAGTCCTGGATCTACAGCCTCAGTCCTGGATCTACAGCCTCAGTCCTGGATCTACAGCCTCAGTCCTGGGTCTACAGCCTCAGTCTAAGTCTCACCATATTTTCTAAACGGATTCATCACATTTCTCCTTTAAACACTGTAATGTAACACAGCGTTCTCCTCCTCCGGGGCGTGGTCAGCCTCCTCGCCCCCCATGGTTCCCCTCTCACATGTGGAGCATCTGACGTTACCATGGAGACCACAGCTGTGTCCTACTTCAGACCGCTTCCCGTCGTCATGTGCTGAGGTTTGTAAGAGTCACGCATGTTTTTCACATGTTCTATATCACGCTACACGCTCCACGCACACGAGATGAAACCAGAGAGGATTCAGGATTCGGGATTTAGGATTTAGGAGGTAGACATCATCTGTAGGCGATAATTATATTACTATTGTGTGTGCGTCCTTTACTGTTGATGATCACAAATATCAACCAGTCTCTATTTGTAGACACAGGACAACACAAAACGCTTCAGTCCCACGCACAAGGCAAAAATCATGACATAAAACACTAAAATCACCATTAAAAACTCAATTCACAATTCAAAGGTAATTAAAAACATTAAAATCACACAAGGGATTACGATAATAAAAAAAACAGCCTAACAATGCATTAAAAAGAGTACAGTACAATCCTTCAGTTGTATGCACAGGCAAATATGAAATAGAAAGAAACTCTAAGCATTTATTTACCGTGGTTGAACTTGGGGAGTAGGGCAGTCGCAGTATCGGAGCAGCGTCTGCAGTCAGAGCTCTATATGTTCCCTATGCAGTGCTTGGTGAACACTGTTTTTGCCATACAAAGTAAATTTGTATTGTTATTATTACTCATGTCTCACAGAGTTTGCTTCTGTCTCTCTCTCTCTCTCTCTCTCTGGGTCTGGGAGGATTTCCTCTGGACGCTCTGGTTTCTCTCACCATCCAAAACAAGCAGTGTCCTCCCCCAGCGCCGGTCCTGACCCAGAGCATCAACAACGGCAGCACTGAGGCCCTCATGGCATCCAACATCCTTCACTGACACTTTCATCTCTGGATATACATGCAGAGGACAATCTCACATCTATACGTCTCTGTCCCTTCATTGGATTCAGTTCATGATGTGTGTGTGTGTGTGTGTGTGTGTGTGTGTGTGTGTGTGTGTGTACAAGCCTAAAGTAAACACACAATCCCATAATCTCACATAAACCACATCTGCATCGTGTGTGGCGAGAGAACTTCCCATATGTTTTTCTGTTTTCTGGCTGTATAAAGAATCAAACCAAGCGTCATAAAACTACAGTCAAATCAGTCCAAACATTTGTTCAGGTTCATCATGACAGGATTTACAGTAAAGAGTCAATTCAATTCAATTATTGGATAGTCCTGACTCCTGAATCACAACTGTAGACGTCTCGGAGAACTTTGCAACGTTGTCGATTCCTCATCAACAGATCAGAGAACAGTTCAAACACGGGTCTCTCTATGGTCTCCTTAACGGGTTTCTCTCTCGGGTCTCTCTCTCTGGGGCCATCTTTCTCTCTCTCTCTTGTCTCTCTCTCTGGTCTCTCTCTCTGGTCTCTCTCTGGTCCCTCTTTCTGGTCTCTCTCTGGCCTCTTTCTCTGGTCTCCCTCTTGTCTCTCTCTCGCTGGTCCCTCTTTCTGGTCTCTCTCTTGTCTCTCTCTCTGGTCTCTCTCACTGGTCTCTCTCTGGTCGTCCCTCTCTGGTCTCTCTCTGGTCTCTCTCACTGGTCTCTCTCTGGTCTCCCTCTCTGATCTCCCTCTCTGGTCTCTCTCACTGGTCTCTCTCTGGTCTCCCTCTCTGGTCTCCCTCTCTGGTCTCCCTCTCTGGTCTCTCTCACTGGTCTCTCTCTGGTCTCTCTCACTGATCTCCCTCTCTCTGGTCTCTCTCACTGGTCTCCCTCTCTCTAGTCTCTCTCACTGGTCTCCCTCTCTCTGGTCTCTCTCACTGGTCTCCCTCTCTCTGGTCTCTCTCACTGGTCTCCCTCTCTCTGGTCTCTCTCACTGGTCTCCCTCTCTCTGGTCTCTCTCACTGGAAATTACATTGTTTAAAGTGTTTTATTCTCTGAGACTCAATCAGGGAGTCCTGGGAGAAAACTACTTCTGTTGTGATTTTGGGATTTTGAATTGAACACAGAGACTAGCTCCAGTTTAGCTCCAGAAGCTTCTGTCGGCAGCTGGGCCTCAAACAGGTGAGAGTCTATTTATATAAGTGTGTTACAAAAGCCCATCGTGAGTAATGTTTGTGAGAGCGGTTCTTAAGTGGCGTCGGTCGACCTCCGCCTGCTCTCACAAAACACAGGCAACAGCTGAACTCAAACAGAAGAGAATAGTTATGAAACACAGACGTGGACCGGGCTTTGGACGTGGAAGAGAGATGATAGAGGACCACAGGCACTTCAGGGTTTTACTCTTCAGTTAGTGTATCAATCTGTCAAGGCTGTATCTGTGTTTGTTAGTACGTTAATAATGCTAATAATAATAATAATAATAATAATAATAATACATGAAACTTATATAGGGGCGACAGTAGCTCAGAGCATTGGCCTTCGGGTCTGTAGGTCGTGAGTTCGAGCCCACCCTGAGACCTACTCCAACTGCTCCCACAAATGTCCACTGTCGTTGTGTCCTTGGGCAAGACACTTAACCCCACATTGCCTGAAGCCCCAGCTGAAAGACCAAGGCTGTTTCACCGGTGAAGGAGCAGCCACCTTCCTGTGGACTCACCCCCTGCAGAGGATCAGCGAGGGACTGGTGCTATGAGCATTGGGTGGCAGCTCTCATTGCCATCAGACCCAGAAATGGACTAATAAAGGGGTTGAGAATGAATGAAGGAATGAATGAAACTTATATAGCGCTTTACAAAACACATAAAAAATAAACGTTGAAAAACAATATTGAGATAATAACGCATAATAACGCCGAGGTTGCGCACAGAGGGGGAGGGGGTGACTGTGTGGCCGTCGATGTTGAGGGAGATGTTTTGAGCAGAGGGAAGGAGTGAGTTGGGTCCGGTGATGAGGAGTTCAGTTTTATTGATGTTAAGTTTCAGAAAATTCTGGTCCATCCAGAATTTGTCAGAGATGCGGTGTGTAATGGTGGAGAGAGGGTGACTGGGGAGATGGATTTGGTGGAGATGTAGACCTGTAAGTTCCTTATTGAGGCAGACAGTGGTGATGGTCCCGGACTCTCACATTCAACAACATTTATGGACATTTATCAACATTCATAGACATTGGTCATCTGCTCCTTAAGGACCAATGGTTCTATCGGTTTTTTAAATTCATTGCAATTCCTGTGTTTAAACTGTTTGATTCTCTGATCTGTTGTTGGCAAATCGACAGCTTTGTAAAGTTCTCCGAGATAACGACTGTTGTGATTTAAGGCTAAATATCCAGTGACCTGTGTTTACATTTGCTCCATACATTGACTCTCGTCCCTGCATTAGCATCGAGCGCCATAATATGTTGTGTTAATGTGTCTAATGTGTGTGTGTGTGTGTGTGTGTGTGTGTGTGTGTCTAATGTGTGTGTCCTCATGTTTGTGTTTCCTAATGTATGGAAACAAAGTAAAATAATGATTGTTTTAGTGATGGACCTTCAGTCTTTTTGACCTGATCGACTTCACAGCACAAAGAAGTGACATCACAGCCTCTCCCTGTTAAAGAGAACTCAGTATTTTTATTTTTTTATGTGTTTTATGTATTTCATGTATTAACTGTCCGAGAAGATTCTGTGTAACTTTGATTATTCCTTTTTCCAGAGCCTGTTTAAAATGTTGTGTTGGTTCTAGAGTCCCGATTCACTGAGAATCAAAGAATCAAACACAGGAAGAAAGAATCAGAGCCTCTGTCCATTTGCTCACATATTAAGAGAAACCGGAACACCTGGAGGAAACCTACGCAGACAAAAGGAGAATGTGCAAACCCCACACAGAAAGGCCTTTTTCTCACCTTTCACCCAGACACAGTGCGTCAAGCACTCTCAAAGAAATGATTAGTTTTACTTATTTATTATGAAGCAAACACAGTGAAAGATCTGGTTTCAAGAGAGAATATACAAGGGCTACTATAAAAACCCCTACACTGACTAAATTTTTGTATTGATGTGTTTTCAAGGACCATATGTATCCACTTACTCATGTCACTAACTCCAGACCAGAGGAGCACATTACCCCTGCTCTGTGTTCTCATCGTATGGTCCGGTGTCAGGGACCAATCAAATCAATGGCAACGAAAAGTAGTGGTTCTAACAGGGAGAACATACAGTCAATGCATTTACCCTCTGGTTTACATTAGAGAAGGTCAATGTATCTCTGTCGACTGCAGGACTCTAGGGAGAGAGAAGAGAAGCAGAGAGAGAGACCAGATAGAGGTTCCAGAGAGGGTCCAGAGAGAGACCAGAGACAGAGAACTGAGAGAAACGACAGAGAGAGACCAGAGACTAACCAAAGAGAGATCAGAGAGATACCAGAGAGAGACCAGGGAGAGAGAGAGAGAGAGAGAGAGAGAGAGACCAGAGACTAACCAAAGAGAGATCAGAGAGAGACCAGAGAGAGACCAGGGAGAGAGAGAGAGAGAGAGAGAGAGAGAGACCAGGGACAGACCAAAGAAAGACCAGAGAGGCCAGAGAGAGAGAATGGAGAGAAACCAGAGAGACCAGAGAGAAAGAGAGAACAGTGAGAAACGACAGAGAGAGACCAGAGACTAACCAAAGAGAGATCAGAGAGAGACCAGAGAGAGACCAGGGAGAGAGAGAGATAGAGAGCGACCAGGAACAGACCAAAGAAAGACCAGAGAGACCAGAGAGAGAGAACGGAGAGAAACCAGAGAGACCAGAGAGAAAGAGAGAACAGAGAGAAACCACAGAGAGAGACCAGAGACTAACCAAAGAGAGATCAGAGAGAGACCATGGAGCGACCAGAGAGAGAGAGACACTGTTCCCTGAGGCTGTAAATGAGATCCAGTGACCTGTGTTTACATTTGCTCCATACATTGACTCTCGTCCCTGCATTAGCATCGAGCGCCATAATATGTTGTGTTAATGTGTCTAATGTGTGTGTGTGTGTGTGTGTGTGTGTCTGTGTCTAATGTGTGTGTCCTCATGTTTGTGTTTCCTAATGTATGGAAACAAAGTAAAATAATGATTGTTTTAGTGATGGACCTTCAGTCTTTTTGACCTGATCGACTTCACAGCACAAAGAAGTGACATCACAGCCTCTCCCTGTTAAAGAGAACTCAGTATTTTTATTTTTTAATGTGTTTTATGTATTTCATGTATTAGCTGTCCGAGACGATTCTGTGTAACTTTGATTATTCCTTTTTCCAGAGCCTGTTTAAAATGTTGTGTTGGTTCTAGAGTCAGTCAGCTGAGGGCAAAGTCAAGATACATGTTTGTTTTAAAATGATTGGTGTGTGGCTCAGAGGAGGAGCAGGATTTGGGTCATAAGTTCCTGGTGAGAGCGCGGATGGCAGGAAAAAACAGCCCCAGGTCTGTTTTGAACGAGGACACGGTGGCGCAGTGGTTCGGTCCTTATAAAATGACATACAAGAGAGCGCAGTGAGAGACTAGAGAAAGAAAGACCATAAAGAGAGAGAGAGAGAGCAGAGTGAGACCAGAGAATAAGACCAGAGGGAGAGATGAGAGACCAGAGACCATAGAGGGAGACCAGAGACCAGAGAGAGACCAGAGAAAGAGACCAGAGAAAGACAGGGGAGAGACCGGAGAGAGACCGGAGAGAGACCAGAGAGAGACCGGAGAAAGAGACCAGAGAAAGACAGGGGAGAGACCGGAGAGAGACCGGAGAGAGACCAGAGAGAGACCAGAGAAAGACAGGGGAGAGACCGGAGAGAGACCAGAGAGAGACCAGAGAAAGAGACCAGAGAAAGACAGGGGAGAGACCGGAGAAAGACCAGGGGAGAGACCGGAGAGAGACCGGAGAGAGAACGGAGAAAGAGACCAGAGAAAGACAGGGGAGAGACCGGAGAGAGACCGGAGAGAGACCGGAGAAAGAGACCAGAGAGAGACCAGAGAGAGACCAGAGAGAGACCAGGGAGAGACCAGGGAGAGACCGGAGCAAGAGACCAGAGAGAGACCAGAGCGAGAGACCAGAGCGAGAGACCAGAGCGAGAACGGAGAGAGACCAGAGAGAGACCAGAGAGAGACCAGAGAGAGACCAGAGATGTGACACAAATGGTTACTGAGCCAGTAACTTTTTGATGAAAGAAAATATTATAGTCTACTCTGAGAGAGTTGGAGAACTTTATGGAGTGGGTTAGCATTATCATCTGTATACAGTCTATGGTACACCTGGTGCTCCGGTCTCATCTGGTTTCGTATCGGTCGGACAGAGTCTTGCTCACACTGGGTTTTATTGAGTAACCTTACACTCTGTGAACTCTGCTCATAAATCATGTAACAGTGTGTTTCCTCTTGTTTTGGCAGAAGTCCACATCTGTCACAGCTGCTGTCTGTGTGAGGAGCACAGGGGGACACCAGTGGGGGCGGGTCCCGGCTCACAAATGTCCAAAATGACGTGCGCTGACATGCTTGCAATACCACCCCGGGCCGATGGGGGTGGACCGGAATAAGAATTATTATAAGAAGAGACCAAGGAGAGACCAGAGAGAGACCAGAGAGAGACCAGACTGGAGAAAGAGAGAGACCAGAAAAAGAAGTGAGAGACCAAAGAGAGACCTGAGAGAAAGACCAGAGAGAGACCAGAGAGAGACCAGAGAGACACCAGAGAAAGAGAGAGACCAGTAAAAGAATTGAGAGATCACAGAGAGAAAGATGAGAAAGTAGTTAGAGATGAGAGAGAGACCACAGAGAAAAAGAGCAGAGAGAGAGCAGAGAGAGACCAGAGAGAGAGACGAGAGAGAGTAGCCCACTGTCCAGGCTCCTGATGCATGCTGGGATATGTTCCAGTGCAGAGGGCGGAGCAGAACTGGTGTAATACAGAGTTTATGGAATATTGTCTTTTTTGAGATTTTCACTTTGTCACAACATTGTTCTCTCTTTAGAAACAGAGCTGCAGTAGAGCCAGCTCCATGGGTTGATACTAATACAATGAGCAAACACACAAACACTTCCCTCACCTAACCTTTACCCTAACTCTAACTCTAGCTCTAATACTAACCCTAACCTTAACCCTAATCCTGCTCAATCTCTAATTTTTTTGAATTGAGTTTGAAAAGACAACATCAAAAGAATGTCACAGCCTAAAACATGGAACGGCAAAATTATATTCTAAAATCAGGTTTAACACAAATTTGGTTTTACAAGGATAAAGTAGAGTAGAGTAGAGTAGAGTAGAGTAGAGCCAAGTGCATTACCTATCATCACAGAGTTGGAAAATCACATGTCACATGTAAAGTCCAAAACCAAACTTCAGGTCCTTGACAGTAGATCTAGATTTCCCAGGACTGTTCCAGGACTTTAAAGACTTGTTTCCAGGACTTTCCCAGAACATTCCCAGGAATTTGCCAATACTTTTCCAGGTCTTTTCCAGGACTTTCCCAGGACTTTACAGACTTTTCCCAGGACTTTCCCAGGACATACCCTGAACATTCCCAAAACTATGCCAGGACTTTACCAGGACTTTCCCAGGACTTTCCCAGAACTTTCCCAGGACTTTCCCAGAACTTTCCCAGGACTTTCCCAGGACTTTCCCAGGACAGCCTGAACCCCGTGCATGAGCTGAACTCTCGCTCAGAGGTCCGTGAGTCGACCTTGATCCTGAAACTGCTTCAAAAAACAAAATCCATTAATGTGGCCTGTTTCTGGCCGTGTCCATTAGCTCTCACAGCTGCTAGTATTTTACTATTATGTAAACGCCACAGCACGGAAGCTACCAGAAACACCAGAAATTATTTATACCATGGACAGCTCCTCTTGATCAATGGGGGACCAGAGAGATAAAGTATTAAAGCTGACGTACTTGACTTTTGTTGCTTGAAAAATAAGTGAGACCAGAAAGAGAGAGACCAGAGAAAGAGAGACCAGAGAGAGACCAGAGAGAGATGAGAGATCAGAGAAAGACCAGAGATAGACCAGAGGAAGAGACCAGAGAGCGATACCAGAGAGAGAGAGACCAGAGAAAGAGACGAGAGGGATCAGAGTAAGTGACCAGAGTGAGGAAGGGACAAGAGGGAGGGACCAGAGAGAGACCAGAGAGTAAAAGACCAAAGAGAGAGACCAGACAAAGAGACCAGAGAGAGGGTAGAGAGAGAGACCAGATATTTTTTTCCCTACTCTCTCCTGATTGGGGGTGTTTCTTCAGGTCCTGTTTGGCCAGTACCAGGTCTTTCTTTAGTCCCCCTTGGTCCTGGTTCTATCCAGGCTGTGCTGGTACTAAAGTGTTCTAATCACAGACTGTAAATATTAATCATAGTCACGCCTATCTCCGCCATTGAAAAAAATTTACAACTTTTTGCTGTCTATGGCTAGTCTAAAAATGGCTGCACGAAAAAACTCATTCACGCTTGCATCAGATTTATTTAGTGAGTGTATTAAAAAATCCACAGCGACTAAACTAGACTGGTCCAAAGATAATTCAACCCCCTCAGCATTGACACACATGTGGAACGGAGCTTTGGGCCAAGAGCAACTTTTGGACCATCCTGTAAAGGTGTTTTCGAGAGGTAAGAAGATGCTATACATTAGGGTCCACCCCCACTGGCCCGGGGTGGTATTGCAAGCATGTCAGCACACAACATTTTTGAGCCCCCTCTGGTTCTGACTGACAGTGATTGGCCAAGCAACACAAGAAAACTCAAATCAGCAAAATCGGACCACTGCAAAACGAGAAAATCACATAATGGACAGGGACAATGCAAAAAAGGTAGGAACAGAAGAACATTATAACAAAAGATGAATACGAGAGGCAATTGAGATCAGGAAGCGGGGCCCACAGACCATCAACAGAGACGAGGGGGCTTTCACCTTGGCTCACACTTGGGATTCTCCAGAGACCACAACATTTCGGGGGACGCGGCCAGTCTGAAGGATCTGTGAGATTTTTCAGACTGACCGCATCCGGCAACAACAGCTGAAAAGAAACGCTTCACACCATCACTAACATGTCAGGTAAGTAAGCAGTGCTAGCTTCTTCACTTGTTTTGTTTGATTTAAAGAACGCTCTAGGCCTTAAATCTCCTTTCCAATCCATCAGTCTGGTGGGTTCTTCTTGAATCAGCAGTGCGGTGTCACATGACTAATGTAGGTCACATGACTAAAGCTGTAGTGACAGTGACATCAGCGAGATATGGAAATGTTCCGGAGTGTTGTCTGTCACACCATGTGTTCCGCTGCGAGTGTGATGGTGAGACTGAGGCCCGGGACCAGCTTCTATACGTCCTGTCACTCACCACAAACTCAGACACACACACACACACACACATACATACACAAGTGATAATATATTCTCATCTACAGAAAGAATGAGCAAGACTGTGCAGACCAGAGAGAGACCATAGAGAGGCCAGAGAAAGGCTAGAGAGAAAGCTGAGAACATCAGAGTCCAGAGAGGGACCATAAAGAGACCAGAGAGAGGCCAGAGACAGGGCAGCATGGAAGGAGACCAAAGAGAGACCAGAGAGGGACCAGAACGAGACCAGAGAGAGGCCAGAGACAGGGCAGAGAGCATGGAAGGAGACCAAAGAGAGACCAGAGAGGGACCAGAACGAGACCAGAGAGAGGCCAGAGACAGGGCAGAGAGAATGGAGAAAGACCAAAGAGAGACCAGAGAGGGACCAGAACGAGACCAGAGAGAGGCCAGAGACAGGGCAGAGAGAATGGAGAAAGACCAAAGAGAGACCAGAGAGGGACCAGAAAGAGACCAGAGAGAGAGCAGAAAGAGAGCAGAGAACAGGGAGAGAGAGAAAAGAGAGACCAGAGAGAGAGCAAAGAGCAGGGAGAAGAGAGAGACCAGAGAAGGAATAAAGACAGAAACCCGAAGGAGAGACCAGAGAGTGAGCAGAGAGAGAGAGAGAGAGAGAAAGAGAGAGAGAGAGAGACCAGAAAGAGAGAGTGAATGTGAAGAGTGAGAATGAAACACACTTCCAGCACCTCTTACTGTATGCACTGGTTTAATCCAAAGTAAAGTAACTGACAGAAAACTGGAAGTGTCTGATATTTAAATAGATAATTCTCTCCACATTAGTCAGACACAAACACTGCTGCTGAATCACAGACCTGCAGTAACAACACGACACTGACCCGGTGAGAGGGATCAGGAGGAGCCATTTAGAATCCAGACCAATAAAAACATGCATGAATCACTCTGGAAACAGCCTCAGTCCTGGATCTAGAGCCTCAGTCCTGGATCTAGAGCCTCAGTCCTGGATCTAGAGCCTCAGTCCTGGATCTAGAGCCTCAGTCCAGGATCTAGAGCCTCAGTCCTGGATCTAGAGCCTCAGTCCTGGATCTACAGCCTCAGTCCTGGATCTACAGCCTCAGTCCTGGATCTACAGCCTCAGTCCTGGATCTACAGCCTCAGTCCTGGATCTACAGCCTCAGTCCAGGATCTAGAGCCTCAGTCCTGGATCTACAGCCTCAGTCCTGGATCTAGAGCCTCAGTCCTGGATCTACAGCCTCAGTCCTGGATCTACAGCCTCAGTCCTGGATCTAGAGCCTCAGTCCTGGATCTACAGCCTCAGTCCTGGATCTACAGCCTCAGTCCTGGATCTAGAGCCTCAGTCCTGGATCTACAGCCTCAGTCCTGGATCTAGAGCCTCGGTCCTGGATCTACAGCCTCAGTCCTGGATCTACAGCCTCAGTCCTGGATCTACAGCCTCAGTCCTGGATCTAGAGCCTCAATCTTGGATCTGCAGCCTCAGTCCAGGATCTAAAGCCTCAAACCAACAGATACCCCAGATTCAAGAACGAGTCAAGTGAAGTCAAATTTTACCCAAAGGATCAGATTAGCTGTTGGTTTCATGTTGGTGTTTTGCTTTAGATTGTGTCCTCTATATTTCCCGTCTTTTTACACCACTTTTGACACAGCTCCTCCTCCACCTGCTGCTGTTTGTCCGAGGGATGGTGTCAACTGTAAACTGTGCTGTTGCTATTTTTTCATCATCTTGTTCACGTTGTCAATAATTGAGTGACGAGTAGATCCAGTATGAGACGACAGCACAGAGAGAGAGAGCAGACGATGAGAAGCATGAATTAAAGATGGATACAAGAGCAGAATGTGCCTCTGAGAAATGGACCAGAGGGAGATACCAGAGAGAAAACCCAGAGATGGGCCAGAGAGAGACCAGAGAGAGACCAGAGAGGGGCCTGAGAGGGGCCAGAGAGAGACCAGAGAGAGACCAGAGAGGGGCCAGAGAGAGACCAGAGAGAGACCAGAGAGAGACCAGAGAGAATTGAGAGAGAGAGACCAGAGAGGGAGGCCGGGAGAGAGACTGGAGAGAGAGACCAAAGAGAGACTAGAGAAATGCCAGAGAGAGACCAGGGCGTGAGACCAGAGAGGGAGCAGAGTGAGTCGAGAGGGACACCAGAGAGAGATCAGAAAGAGACCAGAAAGAGACAAGTAATGGTGCTTTCAGATCGCCAACGCTGAAACGCACATTCTCTAGTTTTCAGACGCAGGGGTCTTCAGACCAGAGGTCCTGGCGTGCGCCGGAAGTAGCCGGCGGACTGATGCTAACAGAGTTTAGCTAGCGGCTTCTTGTGTACAGATCTTCTCCAATAATGCAGCTTTGCAGCGTGTCTGTGTTCAGAGACCTTCCACAGACTTTATATAACAGCAGTATGTGTTCACGGAGGTGCGCAAGTTTATTTTATTATTAAACGGTACTTACTCATCGGCAAACACACTCGAAGCAGTTGCATAAAGTCACGGGAGCATGAAAACTCACATGTTAACAAGCACTATGTCCCCCATTGTCAAGTCCTGGTGTAGCTCCTGTTTTGGCTGTTTACAGTATGTTCAGTCTGCTCACTCAGACCGCTAATGTCCCCGTGACCACTTTGCGGCTCTCTGATTGGTTGCTGCACGAACGTCCCGAGGATTCAGCAAAATTAATCTCCTGCGTTCCTCCCCTTCGACTTCTCCGCGCAATCCGTGCGTGCATTCCGAGACGTTCGTGCGTTTTGACACTCGAACGCGCGTCACCATTGACTTTGCATTGAAAGCCGACGCAACGCATGATCCGGTCTGAACGCGGCAGTAGAGACCAGAGAGAGACCAGAGCGAGACCAGAGAGAGACCAGAGAGAGACCAGAGCGAGAGACAAGAGCGATCAAAATACATGTAGAGATTTAGAGCTCTTTAAAGTAAAGAGTTACTTAACTGTTTGATTCCAAACATAATTCATGTTTGTCCCAACAGAACAAATCTTTTTTAAGTAAAATGTATTTGTAATTGAATTGAATAAAGAATCACGTAAGTTTGTTAAATCTAAAGCACTAAGTACGAGCACGCCGGAACAGTCTGAGAAAGCTACTTCCTACAGACGTATAGCTTTCTTTTGACTTTGATGTATATTTCATAGAGGCGCCGTTCCTTTTATCTCCGAGAACATTTGAGTATTGACCCAGTTCACTCTTCACCGTGACGTGTCTCTGTCGTCAGCGCGTGACTCACTCTTGATTCTGTTTCACTGTTTTACTGTTTTACTGTCGCCATCAGACGCAGCTGCAGCAGGATCTACATATGATCTGAAATCTACTCTACTCTATGCTCTTGATGCTCTCCAGCCTCCTGCTGGGACTGAGGAGCACAGGGACTGGCCTCCTGCTGGGACTCTGAGGAGCACAGGGACTGGCCTCCTGCTGGGACTCTGAGGAGCACAGGGACTGGCCTCCTGCTGGGACTCTGAGGAGCACAGGGACTGGCCTCCTGCTGGGACTCTGAGGAGCACAGGGACTGGCCTCCTGCTGGGACTCTGAGGAGCACAGGGACTGGCCTCCTGCTGGGACTCTGAGGAGCACAGGGACTGGCCTCCTGCTGGGACTCTGAGGAGCACAGGGACTGGCCTCCTGCTGGGACTCTGAGGAGCACAGGGACTGGCCTCCTGCTGGTCCCAGAGTCAGGACTAAACATTCTGACCAGGATTGGAACCCAGGACCTACAACTACCACTACTCCTGCTGCTACTACTAATACTATTACTACCACGGTGAAGGTTATTATGTCTTTCCTATCTGTGTGTGAGTGTGTGTATGTATATGTTTATATGTATGTGTGTGTGTATGTGAGTGTTTGTGTTTGTATATGTGCATGTGTGTGTGCGTGTGTGTGTGTGTGTGTGTTTTGTGTATGTATCTGTGCATGTATATATATATATATATATGTGTGCATGAGTGTATTTGTGTATTCATGTGCCCAGTTCGTCCTGCTGCAGTCGCACACGTGCCGGTCTCTTGCGGAGCTCGGCGTTGCCATAGAGACGGCTCTGCATCCAGAGACTCCTGTGGCGCAACTCCACAAACCTGCTGTCACTGCCGCACAACGCACAATAACAACTCACTACACACTGCACACACACAAATACACATACGCACATGTTTCTTGTTTGGTTAAGCCCTTTGAGTTTTAAGCCTTTCGTATGAACTGTGCCATACAAATAAACTATAATATTTGTTGGTGAACATTTCTTTGGGGTTCGGGATGCTCTGGATTGCTGTACCAGTCAATCTGCTCCAGTTCCAGTCAATATTCTGCAACTTCACGTTTACAAATCACAAGGGAAAACCAAATTACTCCCCTAGAGTCGAACCATTTCTACTCTGCTTACTCTGCATATAAAACGATGTCATGAGAGAGAGCAGAGAGAGAGACCAGAGAGAGACCAGAGAGAGACCAGAGAGAGATCAGAAAGAGAGAGACCAGAGAGAGATCAGAGAGAGACCACAGAGAGACCAGAGAGAGAGACCAGAGAGAGATCAGAGAGAGACCAGAGAGAGATCAGAAAGAGAGAGACCAGAGAGAGATCAGAGAGAGACCACAGAGAGACCAGAGAGAAACCAGAGAGAGAGACCAGAGAGAGATCAGAGAGAGACCAGAGAGAGAGACCAGAGAGAGATCAGAAAGAGAGAGACCGGAGAGGGACCAGACAGAGACCACAGAGAGACCAGAGAGAAACCAGAGAGAGAGACCAGAGAGAGATCAGAAAGAGACCAGAGAGAGAGACCAGAGAGAGATCAGAGAGAGACCAGAGAGAGATCAGAGAGAGAGAGACCGGAGAGGGACCAGGCAGAGACCACAGAGAGACCAGAGAGAAACCAGAGAGAGAGACCAGAGAGAGATCAGAGAGAGACCAGAGAGAGAGACCAGAGAGAGATCAGAGAGAGACCACAGAGAGAGACCAGAGAGAGACCGGAGACAGACCAGAGCACGCAATAACAAATAAAACTAATAATTGCTTGCCCTGGGTTCCTGGTGATCTCACAGGTAACTCTCTCTCTGTCACGTCAGAGGCTTCTCACACAAACGATTGAACCATAAACAGTGACAGCGCTGGTCCCGGACGGCCGACCCCCACGCACTCTGACAAATGACACTTTACCTTGAGCATCCTCCCCCTTCTCATTCTCCCCCACATACCCCGTCCTCTTGGGGTTGACTGGACTGGTCTGGTCTCTATCTGAACTCTCTGGACTCTCTATCCGGTCTCTTTGTGGTCTCTCTCTGGACTCTCTATCCGGTCTCTGTATGGTCTCTCTCTGGTCTCTCTATCCGGTCACTTTATGGTCTTTCTCTGGTATCTCTCTCTGGTCTCTTTATGGTCTCACTCTGGTGTCTCTCTGGTCTCTTTCAGATCTCGCTCCTCCTCCTCGTCTATAGAACCATATTATCTTTATCCACGTTTAAACACTGTTCCCTCGTCAAAAACGGATAGTTGTTTTTACCATAGAAATTAAACATTACACATAATTTTTGGCCGTCAAATATCCTAATGAAAATGATCCTACTTTGTCATTTTGTGTTTTAGAATTTGAGTCTTAAGTAAACTGTAAGGTGAAACAAGTATAAAGGCGTATGTTATGCCTGACTGGACAACCTCAGTCCTGGATCTACAGCCTCAGTCCTGGATCTACAGCCTCAGTCCTGGATCTACAGTCTCAGTCCTGGATCTACAGTCTCAGTCCTGGATCTACAGTCTCAGTCCTGGATCTACAGCCTCAGTCCTGGATCTACAGTCTCAGTCCTGGATCTACAGTCTCAGTCCTGGATCTACAGCCTCGGTCCTGGATCTACAGTCTCAGTCCTAGATCTACAGCCTCGGTCCTGGATCTACAGCCTCAGTCCTGGATCTACAGCCTCGGTCCTGGATCTACAGCCTCAGTCCTGGATCTACAGCCTCAGTCCTGGATCTACAGCCTCGGTCCTGGATCTACAGCCTCAGTCCTGGATCTACAGCCTCAGTCCTGGATCTACAGCCTCAGTCCTGGGTCTACAGCCTCAGTCCTGGATCTACAGCCTCAGTCCTGGATCTACAGCCTCAGTCCTGGGTCTACAGCCTCAGTCCTGGACCTACAGCCTCAGTCCTGGATCTACAGCCTCAGTCCTGGATCTACAGCCTCAGTCCTGGATCTACAGTCTCAGTCCTGGATCTACAGCCTCAGTCCCGGATCTACATATTTTGAGCCGACTGCTGTACAACAGGTCCAGATTAGAAAATGGGTCCAATGCAGAAGACAAAGTTCCGCACAAGGATAAACAAAATGTGCGTTCCACTTTTGAGAAGTCAAAAGTTCATATATATATCATGTATCTTATAACTTATAACCTTATCAGCTGTGTAGAGCACATGTGTCAAAGTCAAGGCCCGCGGGCCAAATCCGGCCCGCAAATGAACATGGCCCGTTGCCTGCCATTGACGCACTATTACGTCAATTGCGTTTTCCGCTATTTTCATGTTCCCAGATGTCTATTATATCTAATATGTTTGGGGATAAGCTTGAGAGCATATTGAATCGAGCCAGTAGGTGGCAGCAGCGCTCTCTGAATGGTTTGAAAACAGCTAGATGCACTTGTTGTGCCTCTTTTTTCTCAGCTTTTTGGTGATTTCAGTAAAACTTCCCTCTACTCAACTGGGGATTACAAGCTAGAAACAAAATTCTTTTTGCTGATGAAAGTAGACAGTCTATTCTTTTAGAATCTGGTTTCGGATTTCAGATAGTCATAGTACACAATATTCTGTGGGTCTTGAAAAATCTATAAAAATCATCAGAAACTGCTGGCAATATGGGAGTACCTGTTCTGAAATAGGCTGGCAGGCAATGAGTTAATAAACATTGAACCAGTCCGGCCCTCGGCTCGCAGCAAATTTGTTTTTTTGGCCCTCTGATGTATTTGACTTTGACATGCCTGGTGTAGAGGATCTGTGTACATATCTGACAACAACAAAATCATCTTGTTTACAACAGGTTTCATTCATTAGGACACAAAATTTGATGCTTGAAAGAAAAAAATGATATGAAAAATTGTGGCCAGAGAGAGACTAAAAAGAGACACGAGACCAAAGAAAACAGAGAGATTAGGGAGAGACTAGGGAGAGACTAGAAAGAGAGACCATATAGAGATTAGAGAGAGGGACAAGAGAGAGAGACCAGAAAGAGACTAGAAAGAGAACAGAGAGACTAGAGAGAGAGACCAGAAATAGACTAGAGAGATCAGAGACAAGAGAGAGACCAGAGAGAAAGAGAGACCAAAATCCTAGGCCTTTACAAAAAACAGAAAAAAAGCTTCACTGCGTTCATCAATCGAAAACACTACTCTCTCTACACTCACCAACAGCTCTGCACACACACAAACACACACACACATACACACACCTACACACCATCTCACACCCATCACTCACCCCTGCCTCAGATGCGCAACCCTATGCTCCGTATGACAACACCATTCCCATTCCATCCGGGTCACCTCACCATCAACAACAGCAGTGGCCCCTACACAGCACAGCACACACGCCGAGGCCAATCCAGGAGAGGTGGACCGATTGGCAGAGGCGCACACACATACACACACACATAGGGCGTTTTGCGGTCTTTTCTCCCATTAGCATTCATGAGGCAGCCCCCCCTCCTCACACCGGGGCGAACTTGTGTTTATCTGAGAGCGTGCGTGGCCTGGGGTTCTGCAATCTTTGGTTCTAAACTCGAAAAAATACTTGTATGGCGATGGAATGCGTAATTTGCGTGATTTACGTATAATTGCATTGACGAGTTTATATAGAGGTTGAATGGAAACAGGGAGGGTTTGTTGCTCCTCTCTGCGTATGCATTGTCCCTGTACGTGTCCCTGTACGTGTACATAGTCAGTGTCTCATACAGGAGAATTGTCTTGTCACACAGACTGACGCTACTGAGGCGGCGACCAAAAAGAAAATGCTTGGTTCGTCTTTTACGCACGGGCTCATACATGTAAATACACACGTCTAAAAGCAGAAACCGCGGTGCCATTTTGAACGTACATGCTACACACGTTTCTTGTCTCGATCCAAGTCTACGACATTATAGATGCTCTCTGTCAGAACGCCAGATGCAAATCTTAAAGCGGTGAGTGGCGAATCACAAAGGCGCACATGGGTTTTTTTTTTGCTGCAAAGGCAAGGCACATTTATTTATTAGACACCATTCATGCAGAAGCGACAACGCGTGCTGCACAGACACAGAGAGAACATAGGGAAAGAGAAAACATTCTAGGGAATAAATACAGACATAGAAAGCGAGGAATAGATAGATAGATATTTAGATAGATAGATAGATAGATAGATAGATAGATAGATAGATAGATAGATAGATAGATAGATAAGATAGATAGATAGATAGATAGATAGATAGATAGATAGATAGATAGATAGATAGATAGATAGATAGATAATAAAGATAGATAGATAGATAGATAGATAGATCAGTCACAAAACCACATCATCTGAGTCAGGGGCGTTCAAAATGTGTCAATAATAAAGCCATTCAGAAAAGCCTATGTGAATTGAGAGACAGAGGCAGAGACAGGGGCAGAGAGACACAGAGTGAGACAGAGAAAGACAGACAGACAAAGAAAGAGACAGAGAGACAGAGGCAAAGACAGACAGTGAGCTTTTGAAGTTGTCCAGGTTTATCCCAGCATGACAGGCCACATTGGCACCAACCGAAAGCAGATAACATAGCGAGTCTGTACCTGTTTCCTCCGGCGCGCTCTCGGCTTCAGTCCCGCTGTTTCTCCCGGGGTTGAGAGAGAAACGTGTCACCTACATGTTTCATTGTAATCCACATGTACGTCTCTCTTGTCTCCGTCTTCCCGGGAATGGTTTTGCCTTGACGCCGCAGTGAAGCAAAAGAGAGAGAGAGAGAGAAAAGCGCCAAAAACCAAACGCAGCGGTCACTATTGTGTCGTCTTTACGCGCGAGTCTCTATTGAAATTGGATTGATTTTTCACGGCGTTTGTTATGGGGAGTGCTCTCGTGCTGACTCCTGATGCTCCTGCTGCTCCTGATGCTCCTGATGCTGCTGCTGCTGCTGATGTGGTGCGCAGCTCGCTCCCCGTGGCTCTAAGTGAAACTGCTCTCAACGCGGTCCGCTCCAGCATCGATTGGGTAAAGAGGAAAAGAAAAAATAAATATCTATGGCACTCTCGCTCTCCCTCGCTCTCTCTCTCTTCTCTCACTCTCTCTCTCTCTCTCACACACACACACACACACACACACACACACACACACTCACTCTCTCTCTCTCTCTGGTTTCTCACTCTCTTTCTCTCTGGTCTCTCTCTTTCTCTCTGTCTTTCTCTTTTTTGGTCTCTTTCTGGCTCTCTATTCTCTCTTCCTTTCTGGTCTCTCTTTATCTCTTTCCTTTTTTCTTGCCTCCTCCTTTCTCCTCATCTCCCTCCTTCTCTCGCTCTCTTTCTTTTTATTTCTCTGGTCTCTCCCTTTCTCTTTCTCTGGTCTCTCTCCCTCTCCTTTTCTCTCTCTTTCTCTGGTCTCTCTCTCTCACACATACACAAACCATCTCACCTCCTCTCTCCTTTCCCTCCTTCTCTCTCTCCTCCACCTCTCTCTCCCCTCTATCTAGTCTCTATCTCTCTTTCTCTGATCTCTCTCTTCTCTCTCTCTTTTTCTTTGTCTTTCTCTGTTCTCTCTCTCTCCCTGTCCCTCTCCCCCTCCTTTTCTCTCACTCACTGCTCGTTCCTCAATAACCACCACCAGGATCAGCCAACAGAAACTCAAGTCACCACTGGCCTCGTGTGCGCTTCTCAGAACCCTATAAATTCCCGATACGTGCCACATCCTGGTTTTCCTGTCAGTGTTATGAAAGATCCCTGTCCTCCGCTTGACCCGGACCCCCTGCTGCTGCATCCATACATTTACAAGCAGGGTTGTTACTCACTAAACTTTAACTGAGCAGTGAAAATGCCAGGAAATACTAATGATATGAAGCCGAGAATTCAGATGGTGAGCTGGATATGTGTGAGTGTGTACGAGGAGAGAGAGGGAAGATTCTGTCGGGAAGAATGAGGCATGTCCCAGGGTTTAGGAATGATGGGAAAGGGTATTAAAGGGCCCATATCACGGTTTTTGACTTTTCTCTGCTTTAAACATGATTACAATGCTATTTGGCCTTCATACACAAGCCCACAGTAGTTTATTCATTGATTCTGTCAATCTTTTGTAAGAGAGCAATCTGTGTCCTTCCCCAGCGTGAGGCACAGAAACGCTCGGGTCCACTTCAGTGACGAACACCACACTGATGACGCGCATGACCCCGTTTGCTTTGTATTTAAAATAGTTGTTAAATACTTTTGTCAAAACGGGGTAAACAATACACAATTAGTATGCTGTTTTTTGTCAAAAACAATAGAAATAAAAATTAATTAAAAGCCGGCGGGAGGTGATTGACGGATCAAAACAGCGAATCAGAGCGCACAGGCTCCGGCTCCCGAGTCCAGCGTCTGTGGTCTGGTCTCGCGGACACCACATAGAGCTGCTGTTTTTATGCTTTTGTCAGCAACTAAAAGTGTTAGGATCACGTCAACTTGAATGAAGTGTGTTATGGGTGTAAATATGTGACACACTATTTGGCCCTAAGAGGAATAAAGCGGCTCAACTTTTTTCATCTGTTCATCTCATGGATCTATTATAATACCGGTTCATCTGCGACACTTCACTGAGACTGTTCCAGAACTACAGGGACAATGGGACTGGACTTACTCAAAGGCTGATCTGGAAACACGTTATTCCCACGGTAAAAGACGTAACTCGGACCCCCTCGATCTGTAAGTAGTGACGCTAACTCGCTGAGTAAACTCTTCTGTAAACTAAATAACTAGGGTCTGATTGTGCATCGAGGACATAGGGCTCGATGTGACGGATTGTCATTGTTGGAAAAAATGTATTCTTATGTATGAAATGACTAAGTACAGGTGATAAAAGACAAAAGCGTGATGCTACGTCAGCGTGAGGGCGGGGGGAGGCGGGCTCACAGGCAGAGGAGCAGACTCTGGATCAGCTCGTTTGAGTTGAGGTGACGTCACCTCTATACAAGAGATGGCTATAATCTCACAAGCTTCGATTGTTGTGTGGTGTATCATACACACACATACAGCAGTGGTCGCCGTAGTAACAGCACCCGGGAACCCATCTCCAGATGATGATGCTTGGCTTGGTCAGGAGAGCTGGAGGATTTAATCTAGTGTATGTTTTTAGTGGTAGGGGAAACCGGAGTACCCGGAGGAAACCTATACAAGCACGGGGAGAACATGCAAACTCCACTCAGAAAAACCTTTTCCGACCAGGATGCGAGCCCAGGACCTTCTTGCTGAAAGGCGAGAGTGCTATCCACTCAGCCACCATGCCGAGTGGCAAAAGCAGTGCAGGTTTTTCAGAGTTTTTTTTCCAGGTTTTGCATTATATAGAAGTTGTGTTAGTATTCTATTATATTCTATTCTATTCTATTCTATTCTATTCCAATCTGTTATTCAATTCAATGTATGTATTGTATTTATGTAATTTTTGTATATCCCTAAATCACAACAATCTCAGAGAACAAAACCATTTGAATTGCCAACACAAATCAGAGAATCAGTTTAAACACAAACAATTATAGAACACATGGTATTGGTCCACAGGGACAGTCCAATGTCCATGAATGTCGTAGAATGTAGCGTGTCCTGGAACATCACCACAGTCCTGTTTGTTAGACACAGACAGTCTGACAGACCCTGCATCGGCACATCTATTCTATTCTATTCAATTCAACAATAATTATGGACGTTGGTCTCTGCCCCTAATGGACCAATGGCTCTATGCGTTTGTTATCATTGCATTTCCTGTGTTTGATGGATTCAGGATTCAACCCATTCTACATGTTTTTAAAGGTTAGTGGAACCCGGAGCGCCTGGAGGAAACCTACCCAGACCCGGGGAGAACAATAAAACTAATGATAATAATATTTTTATTGTCTTAGGCGCTTTTCTAGATACTCAAGGTCGTCTTACATGCAGGTTGAAACCACATTTAGTTAGAAAAAGCTGCATGGAGTGAAGGTGGTGTCGTTATGATTTGACTGAGTAGATTTGAAGAGTGTGAGTGAGGCGGTGTTATAGAGGTCAGAGGTCAGGGGAGAGCGTGTTCCAAAGCTGGGGAGCAGCTCTACTCCTCATGGTGACAAGGGGGAGGGACCAGGAGGAGGAGAGAGGAGGAGAGAGGAGGAGGTAGGAGAATGTACGAGGAGGAGGCCTGGGGAGGGACCAGGGGGAGGGACCAGAAGGAGGAGGCAGGAGAATGTACGAGGAGGAGGCATGGGGAGGGACCAGGAGGAGGAGGCAGGAATATGGACCTCCTTGTTTGAGATGAAAGTTTGGTAGATTTGCAGTGGTCTGATACTCCTTCCATTTCAATATAATTGCTTGCACAGTGCTCCTTGAGATGTTTAAAGCTTGGGAAATCTTTTTGTATCCAAATCCGGCTTTAAACTTCTCCACAACAGTATCTCGGACCTGCCTGGTGTGTTCCTTTGTCTTCATGGTTCTCTCTGCGCTTTAAACAGAACCCTGAGACTATCAAAGAGCAGGTGCATTTATACGGAGACTTGATTACACACAAGTGCATTCTATTTATCATCATCAGTCATTTAGGACAACATTGGATCATTCAAAGATCCTCACTGAACTTCTGGACTGAGTTTGCTGCACTGAAAGTAAAGGGGCCGAATAATATTGCACGCCCCACTTTTCAGTTTTTTATTTGTTAAAAAAGTTTAAATTATCCAATAAATTTTGTTCTACTTCACAATTGTGTCCCACTTGTTGTTGATTCATGAGAAAAAATTAAAATTTTATATCGTTATGTTTGAAGCCTGAAATATGGCAAAATGTTGAAAGGTTGAAGGGGGCCAAATACTTTACACTGTATATATTTTTTTAATATTCGAATTATATTCGAATATCGGATTTTGAAGTCAAAGCCCTAGTGCTCACTGTTAGTGCAGTGGGTTTTGGTTATAAAAAGCGTCTGTTGTTGTCAGAGTGTGTGGAGACAATAACAGATCAGTTATTTGATGGAAAGAAGTCCGTCAGATCATCCTCAATGAACATGTGTTGCTTAAGCTGATGTGTTCAGTCATTATTCAATGGTGAACAAAAATCCATGTGAAAAGAAATTTATGCTTACTGTTGTCAGGACAAATATTTATATATAATAATGTTGTGTCTTCTTCTAATGTGTCGACAAAACTGTTTTAGTTAATTTAGCAGGAAGTGACCTGTACAAGAATGACTCAGTCCTGCAAGCTCCAGGTGTGTGTGTGTGTGTGTGTGTGTGTGTGTGTGTGTGTGTGTGTGTGTGTGTGTGTGTGTGTGTGTGTGTGTGTGTGTGTGTGTGTGTGTGTGTGTGTGTGTGTGTGTGTGTGTGTGTGTCTGTGTGTGTGTGTCTGTGTGTGTGTGCGTGTATGTGTGTGTGTCTGTGTGTGTCTGTGTGTGTGTCTGTATGAATAATTTTATGATTTTGGGTGCGGTTGCCGCCTTCTTCCGTTGCTTCTCAATGGACAGCTTGATGAATGAGTGTTGAGGAGCAGTGGGGAGAAAGGGGAGGAGGGGAAAGAGGGAAGGTAGGGGGGGTCGATAAAGTGGTGTCATCCGTTACTGTGACAACTGCTGCCTGCACATCCAAACTGTTAATCATGTTTTTCCCCTCTCTCTAGTCTATTTTTCTAGTATCACTCTCTGGTCTCTCTCTGGTTTATTTTTCTAGTATCACTCGCCAGACGTCTGGTGGTTCTTAAGGTCTCAAAAAGCATTGTCGGAGGCAGAGCATTTAGCTACCAAGCCTCTTGACTGTGGGATCAGCTTCCCATTCATGTTAAGGAAGCAGACACGGTCTCTACATTCTAGGCCAGGCTTAAAACACTCTTCTTCAATTTAGCATATGGTTAGGTTGTTAGTCTGGTTTTGGAGTCTGCTTGTACAGGACCCAGCCCGGCGAACCGCTGCATTGTTCAGATCAGATTCAGATTCAGTTTATTTGCAGTAAAAACACCACATTGGAATACATTAGTAAAAAGTCACCAGTGTGCACAGACAAATACAGACATAAAACCACATTAAAAGACAGAAATAAAACAAATAAAACAGTAAACAAATGTCACTATGAAATCGATCGACTGAAACAGTTTCAAAACAAGTGCAAATCATTAAAGTGCTCTGTTCACACTGATAACAGCTTGTGGATAAAAACTGTTAGCGTAACGAGATGTCCTGCATCTCAGGGAACGATATCTTCTGCCAGAGGGAAGAAGCTGGAACATGGCTTTCCCAGGGTGGCCAGAAGAGTCATTAACAATCCTAAGCGCTTTGTTTAAAGGTCTGGATTTATAAAGAACCTCCAGAACAGGAAGTTCACAGCCCACGGTCCTCTTAGCAGAGCGGAGCACCTTGTTTAAAGCTCTCTTTTCTTTATCTGTGATGTTACCAAACCAAACAGACAAAGAACCAACAAGTAAACTCTCAATGGTGCAGCGATAAAAGTTAAGCAGAATCTTAGAGTTAGTGGTAAATTCTCTAAGTTTACGCAGAAAGTAGAGAAGCTGACGAGCTTTCTTAACGACCCGGTCAGTGTTTTTAACCCATTTCAGGTTAGACAGAGTTAAACCCAGAAACTTGCACTCCTCTACGATCTGCACCTGGGAGTTGTCGATTACGACAGGCAAATGAGAACTATTGCGACTGAAGTCGTAGACCAGTTCACATGTTTTCGATGCGTTTAACTGGAGGTTGTTAGTTTTACTCCACTGAACCACATTTTGTATCTCTGCTCTATAAGAGGATTCATCATTGTCACTGATGAGACCAATGATGGTGGTGTCATCAGCATATTTGATGATGAAGTTTGAGTCAGAGGAGGACACACAATCGTGAGTGTACAAAGTAAAAAGCAAAGGACTCAAAATACATCCCTGAGGAGAACCAGTGCTCACAGAAACAACATCAGAAAAACACTCATTGATTTTCACTCTCTGAGATCTGTCAGTTAAAAAGCTAAAAATCCATTTACACATGGCAACACTTAAACCGAGAGACATGAGCTTTTCAATCAGTTTACCTTTGGACAAGGCAGTTAAAAGCAGAGCTATAATCGATGAAAAGCATTCTCGTGACAGATTTACTAGTGTCCAAGTGACTGTAGACAGAGTTCAGAGCAAAGGAGATGGCATCCTCCACACTCCTGTTCTGTCTGTAACAAACTGGAGCGGGTCAACACTCACAGGGATCTGGCTCTTAATGAAGTCCAGCACAAGCCGCTCAAAAGTTTTCATAAGAACAGACGTGAGGGCCACAGGACGATAGTCATTCAGGCATGTCACAGGAGTTTTCTTAGGAACTGGAATGATGGTCGACTCTTTAAAGCAGTTCGGCACAGTACAGTTCCTTAGCGACAGGTTGAAAATGTCTGTTAGCACAGGGGCAAGTTCCTTACAGAGGAGGGATGCCGTCCGGGCCTGGGGCTTTCCGCACTGTGGTTCATCATAACTATACATCATGGATTATGCACTTTCTTTGGAGCTGTAGGACAGCTGCTGCTGTCTCTCCTTCAGTCTCTATATTCAAGGCTAGTCTTAAAACAGTCCTCTTCAGTTTAGTTTGGGCACTGTGTGAATGAATGGATGTTTGGAGGAGTGATGTATTGTGGGCGTGCATGTATGCGTGAGTGTGGGCGTGTGCGTGAGGGCCTGCATGTGTGTGTGTGTGTGTGTGTGTGGGCGTGCATGTGTGTTTGGGCGCGGTACACGAAATTATGAATGAGCATACACCTGCGGGGGCACGGAAAGGGGAGAGAGGTCTGTTTGGGAGGCCATAATTTTTGTTGACCGCTATTATAGTTTGTTTGATTTATTTTTGCTATTTTCTCTGGCTTAAGTTTATTCACTACTTTTTCTGTATAATCACCACGCATTTTTTGGCCTGTGACCGCTGCGTTTATTATTAATTAAATCAATATCATCGCAACTGGATCCAGCCTTCGTTTGTTTTTACTAATTTAGCGCGTCATACAATTTTACCGGACCCAGCTCGCCTCTCCGCGGCTTTAGACAACAGGCAGCCGCTATATTTGTCAACAAAAAAGGCAATCCTTGAAGAGCATCAAAGCGTGTCTCCACAAACACATCGCGCATCCAAACTTCGAGCACGAGCCCAAAGGAGCAGCTAAGTGTAACACAGCCACACAACCCATTCATTCATCAGAGCGCAGGTAAGCCTACCTGTTTCATGTTTTTGTGGATCAAAAATCCTGTGGATGTCCGCGCGCAATGTTTATTGTACGGACTTTTATGAATGAAGTGGTTTGTGAAGGACGCACATGCGCAGGAGGAGGCGCTCGTTACATGTAATGCGGAGGAATAAATACAGTTTGTGGAGTGAATATGCACTGATGTTGTCAGGAGTCAACAATGTTGAAAGGTTCAAGAAAATAAATGCAATGGTCTCATATGGTGTTTCAGTGCGGTTTGAAGTGTGGTGTGTATGCAGATAAAGTCAAACGAAATGAGTGACGTTGGTAGCGCTGTGCAAAGCTCTCATATGGAAAGGAAAAAAAGGGAAATCAAACTCACGGCCAAAGCCCTTGAAAATAAAATGGAACGGCTTCAAAATGAACAAAAAACAGCTGTCAATAAAATCAAAGCATTAATCCCACAAATTAAGGATCAAATGAAATCAAAGGAAAATGCTCTACAAATGCAAATAAACTTGGAAAATCTAAATGCACTACATGAAAAGGCCACTTCTCTGCACAATGAATTACTTCCACTGTTTTCAGAGGATGAACTGGGAAAACAAAAGGAATGGTTTACCAGTATAACAGAGATTAAAGAGACATTTATGGAAAAAGTGAACAGATGGAACAAGGAAAACTTGAACACAAGTGAATTCGAGAAGGAGCCACCACCAACAACCACCAACAGTGAAATCAATGGACAGCAACAAAATGAATGTTCTCAATCTAAAACATCAGAGGGGATGGAGGATGAAGTGCATCCTAAGGATAGCATTTCCAACAGTGGAACCAAGAGGTCTCAGCGATCTTCCATCTCACGCGCATCTGTGAAGGCTGAAGCTGAGTTGGCAGCTTTAGCCGCAAGGCAAAATTTACTTGATGAACAGCATGCAATCGAGGAGGAAGAGGAACGACTGCGAAAAAGAAAGGAAAGGTTTCAGCTTGGCCGAGAAATAGCTGAAAAAATGGCTGAGTTGAAGGTCATTAAAGCCAAAAGCTCATGTGGCAGAGCCAGCTCTAAAGCCTCAGTTTCTGACGGCATGCACTCGTACGTTGAAAAGCATACATAGCCTACAGGGCTGACTCACAGTCTTATGCAGCCAGCGCACGTTACAGCGCAGTCATTCATGCAGCCAGCGCACGTTACAGCGCAGCCACTTATGCAGCCAGCGCACGTTACAGCGCAGTCATTCATGCAGCCAGCGCACGTTACAGCGCAGTCATTCATGCAGCCAGCGCACGTTACAGCGCAGTCATTCACGCAGCCAGCTAATCCCACGCTCAATGCTCGAGCTACAGAGTTTTTCCCAACATTTTCAGTTAGACCAAAAGAATACACTAAAGCAAAGTCAAACTTCATGCATACTGCCGAACCTGTAATCACAGCACTTCACCCCAGTGAGCCCCAGCACCGCTCCCAGTCCATACAAGGCTTCAATACTACATCACAGTATAACAGTGCACAATGTCAAAACAATGCAGCATCAAACAATGATGTGCTGGAAATAATGAGAAAACAAAACGAAATCACAACACTTCTCGTACAACAGCAATGCTTGTCCGCTCTACCAAAAAGAGAGATTCCACTGTTCGACGGAGATCCGCTGAAGTATCACACCTTTATCAGAGCTTTCAAAAATGGTGTTGAACGCAATACAAATGAAAACAGCGATCGATTATATTTTCTTGAGCAGTACACAAAAGGACACGCAAAGGAGCTTGTGAGAAGTTGCCAGCATATCGATCCCGCCAGAGGGTACACAAGAGCAAAGGAGTTGCTTAAAGAGCATTATGGAAACGAGCAGAAGGTGGCGACTGCTTACATGGAAAGAGCTGTGTCTTGGCCACCAATTAAAAGTGAGGATGCCAAGGCATTGCAGGAGTACAGTTTGTTTCTCCGCAGCTGCTGTAATGCCATGGAAGATGTCCAGTATTTACAGGATCTCGACACACCTTCAAACATGCTCGAAATCATCAAAAGGTTGCCATACAAGATGAGAGATCGGTGGAGAGGTATTGCCTGCGACATACAGGAGAAACACCACAGGAGAGCAAAATTCATCGACATTACAAACTTTGTTGAAAGGCAGGTGAAGATTCTCACTGACCCAGTGTTTGGCAACATACAGGATGCACCTACCTTGAATAAAAGTGTGAGCAGATTTAAATCACATCCCCGCTTGGGTGTTGAGAGCACCAGTTTTGCCACCACTGTAGACACTGTGGAGAAAAAGGATTGGTCTGGAAGAAAGTTTAATGATACTCACCAAAGCATGGAGAAAACATGCCCCTTTTGCAAAGGAGGACATGCACTGGAGATGTGTGCACAGTTGAAGGGAAAGCCACACAAAGAGAAGATAGGCTTCTTGAGGGAGAACGGCTTCTGTTACGGCTGTTTGTGTAAAGGACACTTCAGTAGAGAATGCCGCAAAAGGATCTCCTGTTCAAAGTGTGGTCTAAAGCATCCAACTGTATTGCACAGGGACAATGTGAGTAACACCGACCAAAGTGAGAGAAGGAACATCGCGTCTGTGGACAACACATTGATCTCAAGTGGTCTTACAGGGGCTGGAGAACAGAACTGCAAGTTGCCCATTGTGCCAGTCCAGGTTAAGTCTAGAAGAGGCAATAAGATCATCTGCACGTATGCCTTCCTAGATCAAGGCAGTACGGCAGTATTCTGCACGGAGGACCTAATGCGCAGGCTACACCTGACAGGCAGAAAGACCAGCATTCTCCTGAGAACCATGGGTCAGGAGAAGGTGGTGAGCAGTTTTATGGTGCCAGAGTTGGAAGTTGCCGCACTTGAGGGAAATCATTTCATAGAGTTGCCAAGTGCCTACACGCAGGAGTCGATGCCTGTGTACAGGAGCAACATTCCAACCAAAGGGGATCTCGAAAAGTGGCCGCACTTGCAACATCTATTACTGCCACAAGTTGAAGCAGGTATTGACCTCCTGATTGGAACAAACGTCCCCAAGGCAATGGAACCACTGGAGGTTATCCACAGCATCAATGATGGGCCTTACGCCATAAGGACTGTGCTGGGCTGGATGAGCTGTGGAGCCAGCAATTTAAGAATGACTTTCCAGAGGCAATCATGGAGGAAGAGCCAGGGCTCTCCAGGGAGGATCAAAGGTTTCTCCAGATGGTGACAGCATCTACTAGGCATGTAGATGGTCATTATGAGGTCTGTCTTCCACTGAAGAATCCACAGATCAGCATGCCGAACAACAAAAGGGTTGTAGCGCAGCGGTTGAACTACCTGAAAAGAAGGCCTCCACGGATCCGAATGACCTCGAAGCTTTAACACCCAACCACTTGTTACTTTTAAAGCACATGCCTTCCTTGCCCCCTGGACAATTCCAGCCAGCTGACCTGTATGCTACGAGAAGATGGAGACAAGTTCAGTACATGTCGGACTTGTTTTGGAAACGTTGGACTAAGGAATATTTACCACTCCTGCAGGAACGTCAGCGCTGGTCTAAAGTGAGGAGAAATCTAATCCCTGGAGATATTGTAGTCATTATGGACGATACTGCTCCGCGGAACTCTTGGATTCTGGGAAAGATTTTGGAGACATTTCCCGACAGGAAAGGATTAGTTCGCCAAGTTCGTGTCAAAACGAAGACTAACTGTTTGGATCGACCAATTTCCAAGGTCTGTCTGCTGGTGGAGAAGGAGGCTGCCTAGTTCGTGGCAGACTTCTAGTGACTTTTCTCGCGTTTTGACTGGATTTTTTGGGACGATTGACTGTTTATGACTCTGGTTACTTGGTGACTGAAGAAATGAAGATTCAATATGGATTAATGAATGGACATTGATGTTTCATTATGATTCTTTTGGTCTCCTACTTAATGTTTTGAAGTAATTATTGAGTCAATAATTAGGGGCTGGTGTGTAGGAGACACGTTTGGGCACTGTGTGAATGAATGGATGTTTGGAGGAGTGATGTATTGTGGGCGTGCATGTATGCGTGAGTGTGGGCGTGTGCGTGAGGGCCTGCATGTGTGTGTGTGTGTGTGTGTGTGGGCGTGCATGTGTGTTTGGGCGCGGTACACGAAATTATGAATGAGCATACACCTGCGGGGGCACGGAAAGGGGAGAGAGGTCTGTTTGGGAGGCCATAATTTTTGTTGACCGCTATTATAGTTTGTTTGATTTATTTTTGCTATTTTCTCTGGCTTAAGTTTATTCACTACTTTTTCTGTATAATCACCACGCATTTTTTGGCCTGTGACCGCTGCGTTTATTATTAATTAAATCAATATCATCGCAACTGGATCCAGCCTTCGTTTGTTTTTACTAATTTAGCGCGTCATACAATTTTACCGGACCCAGCTCGCCTCTCCGCGGCTTTAGACAACAGGCAGCCGCTATAGTCAGGAAGGTCTTACCTTCAGGGAAGGCTAAAAATCTTAGTCAAGCTGCATAGGGAGTCAGTCTGCTGGGAGAAGTATGGTAACTTGAGCACTATCCTCTCCTCCTTCCTACTTTATCTGTCTAGGATTTTGACTGTAGTTTGTTCATTGCTATTCACCCGTTGTCCCATTGTCTGAGAGGGAGTGTGGGAGAGAAGGAGAAAGAGGAGAGGAGAGAGAGAGGGGGAGAGAAAGAGAGGAGAGTGGGAGAGGGCAAGAGAGAGGGAGAGAGAGGAAGAGGAGGAGAGAGATAGGTGATGGATCTGAATCAGAGTATTGAGAGGTGATGAGAAAGGGGGAGGAATGACTGGGAGACTGTGGCCCCTAGGAGCCAATCACAAACCATTTCAGATCGAGGTAACATAACCAGGACACCTGTTCATCAGGTTAATCAGGTGTACGCACACACACACGTTTTTGTCAAGTATTGTCTTAGGGGCCCACCAGGTTTGTTACCTGGTGGGCCCTTAAGACAATACTGGGGTCACTTTAGAATGACTCTGCACTGATCTTTTTTACTGGGACTACTTTAAGTAATACAAAACATTCCAAAACAGTCAATACAAAACAGACACATCTTTTACAGGATTAAAAGATTTTATTATTGATTTTTTCCCCCCGTAATGCAGTGATTATATTTTTGACATAGAATTTAATGCCACTACATGTCTGATGTCTAAGGTCCTCTGGTGAGGCGTTAATGCAGGCCAGGCCAGGCCAGGCCAGGCAGTGAGACTGCCCAGGGACTTTTCCAGTCTGTATGAAAGGCATCATGGTCTTCTCCACAGCCTTCACCTCAGATGCAGACCATGGCTTTCTTACACGTTCTGGGGAGAGAAATAAAAATATATTAGCAATATACACTCCCAGGGTTAGGACCAAGCAGCCTGGCTGTAATCCCCCACCTGGTACACTTACCAGAAGGGGCACTGCCACTACCATGGGGTGCATCTGGTGAATGGTTGAAGGTTCTGCGCTTTCTGAGAAAATCTCTACTGCTCTCCCTGTAGCACAGAAACTCTACATCAACCGGCAAATTAATTTTCTCTTTGGGGGTCCGTAGCCTGACTTGCGTCAGACCCATGTAGTTCGCTGCACTGGTTCAGCCAAACGCCTCTGGTGGAGCATGGCGGAACTACAAGGGTCTGGCAGAGCCAGGCTAGGGGGTCCGGCCCCCAAAGAGAAAAGTCTGGTAAAGCTCTGGCTCTCTGACAAATACAGTTGATGACCCCTGATATCGGGGTTTAGAGGTGAGGAATCAGAGAGACTGGTCTCTCGCTCAAAGTTTAATTGTAAAAGTTTTAGATTATTTGTACAGAACCAAAACACATGTTGCTAAATGTGGGAAAGAAATGGTGCAAATAGAGAGTCACTAATGTCACAAAAAGAACCAGGAAACTGTAGGTTTTTGACAAAACACAAAAGGAACAGAAGCAGAAACTGTAAAGATTAGACTGAGGAGGAGGATGATTCACCAACTCTCACCTGTAATCAGCAGAACAGGACTCTCTCTGGTCTCTGGTTTCTCTTTGGTCTCTCCCTGGTCTCTCTCTCTGGTCTCTCTCCAGTTTCTCTTTCTGGTCTTTCTCTGGTCTCTCCCTGCTCTCTCTCTGGCCTCTCTGGTCCCTCTCTGGTCTCGCTCTCTCTGGTCTCTCTCATTGGTCTCTCTCTCTGGTCTCTTTCTGGTCCCTCTGAGTCCTGACGTCTCTGCAGAGTGGTCTCGGTCGTGGTTCTCACCTCGGACCCCAGACGACATCATCCTCACGTTACCATGGAGACAGCAGCCGCCAAAACAATGTGTTCATTCACCAGCACCGAGCGGCTGCCGACACATGGTCCTGACCACCACAGAACACAGACAGCTCTGTGGACAATTATCCACATCTGAGGTTCCATTCAATGTATTTGTGTGTGTCCCTAAAACACAAAGACGACGATTCTCCAACAGCAGATCAGAGAATCAAACAGTTGGAAGGAGCCGCTGGTCCATAAGGAGCGGAACCAGCACTGTCCTCAGACCCTCCTGTATTAGAGAGGAACCTGCAAGGGAGAGAGCCAGATCCTGTCAGACCTTCAAAGCTAAGCAGGACAGGACCTGGTTAGTGCTGTGATGGGAGACCAGTGTGGCGGCTGTGGCTGTAAAGTGCCTATGGTTGTGTTCTCAGGCAAGGCACTTCACCCACATTAGAATGAGTCTGATGTGTGAATGGTTGGTGGTGGGAGGGGCCGATGGCACACACTGGTTGCCTCTCTTCTGTCAGTGTGCCCCAGGGCAGCTGTGGCTACAGTAGTAGTTTCCTCATAGTATGGAGTGAAAGAATAATGTGAGGGGTCCAGAAAAGCGCTGTATATAAAACCGAAGCATCATTATTATTATGACCATAATTGTAAGAGAAGAAGCCTGTCCCGTATTTTCAGGAAGACTGTTCTAGATTATAGCTACATGAATCTAAAATACTGCTTCCTCATGTTTAGTCCTGACTCTGGGACCAGCAGGAGGCCAGTCCTTGTGCTCCTCAGATTCCCAGCAGGAGGCCTGTCCCTGTGCTCCTCAGAGTCCCAGCAGGAGACCAGTCCCTGTGCTCCACAAAGAATTGGCAGGAGGTCAGTCCCTGGGCTCCTCTAGGTGCTCCTTGGAGTCCCAGAAGGAGGCCAGTCCCTGTGCTCCTCAGAGTCCCAGCAGGAGGCCAGTCCCTATGCTCATCAGAGTCCCAGCAGGAGGCCAGTCCCTCAGAGTCGGTTCATATGGCACTAACATGTCACAGATGTGTTTTGGTGCAAGGCCCCGGAGAGACCTGGGACCAGGGCTAGTGCGATACAAAGACAAAAATAAAGATTAAAGCCGTCTCTCCTGATGTCTCTGCTTGTGCTTGTTGCTCTGCTGACTCTGCTCCCATTGGCTGCTTCAGCTTTGACTCATAGTTTATCTTCCCCTTGAGGCTGTTTGCATGTTCTCTCCACTTCGTTCTGAGGCCAAAGTCAGTCTCCAGTCTCCAGAATCGAGACCCCCTCAGACCCAAACCTGCGCTCCTCCTCTGCCTTGGCCAAAATGTGTGAGAACGAAAAAACCTGTAAAACTTGTGAAGTGTTCCCAGGGCTTTTTCCCGCCTCCGTGGCTCCTGTCGCTATAGTTACATGTATGAACGGATAAGCATCAAACGGGAATGTAGGTCAAAGCAAAGATGGCGTCCGCTGGCTCAGAGGTACGAGCGAGAGACGGACCGAGAGGAATCTTCTTCAAAAGTCGCACACTTTGAGAGAGAAAAGAGAGAAAGAGAAATGTGTCTTTTCCTGGATCTGTCTCTCTCTTCAGGGACAAAGTATCTGCACTGATCCAGATATGACTCATTTGCATAAAGTTCATTTCAATTCCCCAAAGCTCGTCCTACGTGCTTTACCTTGTGCACGTTCTACTTTAATGTCTCCGCATTTGACCCATTCTTCTGAGTCGCCAGAGACTCAGCAAGGTTCAAGTTTATCATTGTCACATTATATGCACTCCTCTCTCCTCCTCTCCTTCTCTCCCCTCCTCTCCTCTCCCGCCACTTATATCTCCCTTCCTCTGCTCTCTCTCCTCCTCTTCTTCTTTCTTTCTCCTCTCCTCTCTCTCCTCTCACCTCCTGTCTTCTCCTGACTCCCCTCCACTACTCTCCTCTCTCTCCCCTCTTCTCCTGACCTCTCTCTCCCCTCCTCTCCTTTCCTCTCAAAATCCCTGTGTACCCCCAAGCAGAGGTTGACGCTCTCCAGGACTATAGCCAGAGCTGGGGGATTTTACCTTGTAAATGTTTTCAGTGGTAGGGGAAGCCGTAGCACCTGGAGGAAACCTATGCAGATACAGGGAGAACATACTCGGATGGCCCTGTTCCAACCAGAATTAAAACCCAGAACCTTGTTGCAGAGTACGATGCCTCAGGACACAACCACAGATTGGCACTTTGCAGTAGCACCTGGTGTGTTCGCGGAGGTCTCCCATCACAGTACTAACCAGGCCCTGCTCTGCTTAGCTCAGGATCTGGTTTTCAAATGCAGGTGGCATTTAGAGGGAATTGTGGTTTGCTGGAATGTCACCCCCTCCTCTTCTCACCTCTCCTCTTCTCACCCTCTTCCTCCTCACCTCTCACTCTCTTCCCTGCACTCTCTCCTCTCTCTCTCCTCTCTTCTCTCTCCATCTCCTCTCCCCCTCCTCCCCTGTCTTCCGCCCTATCCTATTTACACCTCTCTCACCCTCTCTCCTCTCTTCTCTCTCCCCCTCCTCCCCTGTCTTCCGCCCTATCCTATTTACACCTCTCTTACCCTCTCTCCTCTTCTGTCTCCTCTCACCCTCTCTCTTCGACCGTCTCCTCCCCATGCACCTCTCTCCTCTCCTCTCTGTCTCCTCTCACCCTCTCCCTTCTGCCCTCTCCATCTCTCTCCACGCTCCTCTCTCCTCTCCTCTCTTTGCCCTCCTCACCTCCTCACCCCTAACCTTCCCCTCCTCTCTCCCCTCGATGTTTCTCCTCTCTGTCGCAGCAGATGGAGGGGACATATGTTCTTGTTGTGCTGTTGGATGCAGTCTGGGAGGATGTAGGGCAGATCAGAGCACTCTCTCCCCAGGACAGAGCTGCAGATGTGGGGTGAGCAGAGGGCCAGGGGGGGCTCACTTCCTCCGCGTGTCACTGGAGCTCGAGGAAAAGTCACTGATTCGGTCTCAATCATTCAGACGTGAGCAGGAAGTTCAAAAAGGTTTTCCGTCTGGGCTCATTCAGAAAGAGATATCAACAGTGAATCAATCAAAAACAAAACAAAAAACTTCAAAATATTGAGCCCAGACCTGAAAGATGATGTCTGCAACTTATTTTGTAATTCATTTTTAAAAGATTGAAAGACAAGACAATTATTCTCAGAGAGAGACCAGAGAGAGACCAGTGAGAGACCAGAGAGAGACCAGGGAGACCAGAGAGAGACCAGAGAGAGACCAGAGAGAGACCAGGGAGACCAGAGAGAGACCAGGGAGAGACCAGGGAGAGACCAGGGAGAGACCAGAGAGAGACCAGAGAGAGACCAGAGAGAGCAAAGAGAGACCAGAGAGAGACCAAAGAGAGGCCAGAGAGACCATAGAGAGAGAGACCATGAGAGACCAAAGAGAGGCCAGAGAGAGAGCAGAGAGGCCTAAGAGAGAGACCAGGGAGAGGCCAGAGAGAGATTCAAGAGAACGACCAGAGAGAAGAGACTGGAGAGAGACCAAGATAGCACTTCTACACACATTTATAAGATAACACTGAGACCGGAGTTATGTGGCGACTGCCGACAAAGAAGATGTGGAACGTGCAACAGTTTCCCGCTGTTTCAGTCTCTCAGATGTTGTTCCTGGACAGAGGATGCTTCTGTGACGCACTCCGCTCTAACCCCAGGACTATGACTCATATGTGACTGGACTCAGGATGGAAGGGTCTGGGACAAGGACCACGTCAGAACCCTGCACAGGAAGTCCTCCAGGTCCTCCTCCTCCACCTGCCACCTCTTCCAGCTACTCTGGTCTCTCTCCCTCTCTCACTACGACTGCGAGTGCTCATTTCAAGTCCCTCCGTGGCCTCGCACCAAAGTACATCTGTGTCATGTTAGCGCCATATACATAAGTGATCTTTATTTATATAGCGCCTTTCACAGACCAGAGTCACAAAGCGCTTTACAATTGTGGGTATTTGTCTCTCACGCCACACAGAGAGTGAGGTCGCAAGAACGGGAGGTGCATGCCAGACCTATTGTACATGTTTTTAGTGTTGGGGGGAAACCGGAGCACCCGAAGAAAACGTAGGCTGACACAGGGAGAACATGCAAGCTCCACTCAGAGGCCCTGATCCGACCGGGATTCGAACCCAGGACTTTCTTGCTGAGAAGCGAAAGTGCTATCTATTAAGCCACAGTGCCGCCCGGTACCGATTAAAGATGCTATACCCGATTTTTTATCTAATGAGTTCATAAAAATGCTTATTACTACATACAAGTTGTATTATAATCCGTAATTTAATTGAAAACTTGAGCTCACCGATTCAGCTGTGTATGAACTCAGGCCGTAAAAAACTTCAGAGTAGAGACTTAGCGTGACGCTCTTTCTCCTCCAATCACAGAACGAGAGATTCTCGGATAACATTCAAAACCAGGTTAAAAACTGAAGGATATTATCTTCACTCTTTTTTAATGTACTGTGATTATTTATGATGTTAATGCCTTGTGGGATTGTTTTGTTTTGAGTTGCCTTGTGCTATACAAATAAACCTGCCTTTTACTGTAAGTGCTGTGTAAGCGATTGGTTTGAGTGACGCCTGCTGCTGCATTAGTCCCTCAGACCCACTCTTACCTGTGCTGCATTATTCCTGAACGATAAAGTTTTTATGGACTCGGCTGTTGCCTTAGAGCTCTCTGTTCCCTGTGTTTATGCCGTTTCATAACTCAAACATTCTGTAAAAAAACTTTGATTTGACTGCGCAGGTTGTGTCATCTCAAATCCCTCGTACGAAAGTGTGCTTAAGTTTAATTCTACGTCTCCGATACAAAACGCAAGACCCAGAAACCACACAATCCAAGTTTCTGAAAAGTAATTCTTTATTAATATCTTACAATCCTTTACTCATGGTTATGTTTTTTTAGGTTTTTTTGCCTCCTTTTTGAGCGACATAATTCCATACTGTCCGGCGACAACGGAAAACCCAGCAATACAGAGATTCACATTGGGCTGGTGTCTCCTCGGAAAAGGGAAACGAAGGGTTAAAACAGGACTGTCCCGTGGGATTGGCTACAAAACTCCACCGGCTCCAAAGGCTCAAAAAACGCGTTCCCCATTTCTGACGAAGAACCAAAACACACATGTATCCGACACACACACACACACACACACACACACACATGAGAAATACAAGATGGTGGAAGAGAAGAGAGACAGAAGTGTTGGGGTTTGTCTGGGGATTGTAGAAGGTTGTCCTTGTTGCTGGCGAGACATTTCCTCTGAAAAATACTTCCTGAGAAATAAGGAAACTTCTACCTGGACATGAGCGAGAGGTGAGAGAGACGTGAACGAGAGGTGAGAGAGAGACGTGAACGAGAGGTGAGAGAGACACAGGAGATGATCGAGAAAGGAGATAGACAAAAGAGAGACGAGCAAGATGAGAGAGACCAGCGGGACACAAGAGATGAGAGAGAGAGACGGACAAGAGATGAGCAAGGAACAAGCAAAAGAAGACTGTGGGAAAAAAAACAAAATGGACGCCAAAAAAACTCAAATGTGGCCCACACTGGTTTGTACATTGATTTAAAGTCATATGCATCATTTGTGTCCATTAACAATTATAATGAGACCATTTAGTTTCTCCTTTCAAGTTTCAGAATGAGAAATTATATATTCAGAACAAAATATATGGCATCTATAAAAAGGGTCAAAATTGCTTTCTGCCTTTTTATTTTAACCAAATTTGAAATCTACTGACTGCAAACACAAACAAAAGAACAAGTTAAAAAGTTTCACCAGAAAAATAGCCAAAGCTAAATTATTTAGGGGCAAAAATTTTGTTCCTGATGTGTGTTTGAGACATGGTTAAAAGCTCAAAAAAGGTCGATTTTTGCATAATAGTGTTTAAAAATGTCTTTAGTCCACATTATTCTCCAAAACCACTGGTTCAAATCCGATTGTTAGTTTCTGGTGTAAAAACTATACTTTTATGCCGATGATGTCTTCAAACGGCCGGATTCATTCTTCTAAAACGAAGAACTGTTCAGACAATCTGCCTTTTTGGGCAAGGTACAAAAAAAACCTAAAAAACACTAATTATTAATACTAAAAATAGTAAAACAATATCTTCACAAAAATGAGGTTTATAGAATTCATTGAACTGTAAATCTGTGTTTTCACTCAGTAGTCTTCAAATCAAAGATAATACATGTTTTTCTCCACTTTATGTCCGTCTCAGAGGCAACTTTTAGTCTCTAATTACTTTTTTTTGCTCCCCACACTTCTAGGCAGGACTAGACAGGACTCGGCAGGGCTAGGGCAGGACTAGGGCAGGACTAGAGCAGGAGACAGGATTCTCCCTGAGACTAAACTGGACCTAGACCAAGACATGGCCAGGAGTCGGACCAAGACCCAGGCTAAACTGGACCAAGGCCCAGACCCACACCCAGACAAAACAAAATCAAGACGTAAAACTAAATCTAGACCTAGACCAAAACCAGACCTAGACCAAGACCAGACCCGGATAAAGACCTGTCCTGGACTCGAACCCAGACCAAGATCTGGATCCAGACCAGTGGCCGACCCAGGCCAATACCAAAACTAGATCGAGGCCAGGTCTTATTCAGGTGCAAATGGTTAATTCTTTAGTATTTTAATGTATTTGTATTTTTAATTCCTGTGCATTCGTTTTGTGGATAGAGCTGTGTGAATATTTTAAATGATTTGATTTCTGAAAACTGTATAAAAAGCCAGTTCACTCGAAGCACAACCAGGACGCCGATTCCACATTAAAATATCAATAATGTAACGGAACAACACTCACGCTAAAAGTTTAAACACCAAACAGACCGACAAAGTTTCACCCAGGTAAAAAAAAGACTTTGGAAACTCAAAAAACGCAACAGGAATGTTAAAGATAAGGTACAAAGCAACCACAGCTGATTCTGCTCTGAACGCCGTCAGTATGAGGGAAAACAGAAAGATGAAATGATTCTGATTATTTAACATTTTAACACAAATGTATTCCACAGATGTACTGCATGTGCCAAGTAAGAATGGACCACTAAACCAAGAACAACAGAACATTAGTTTTGGATCGAGTGAACTGGCGATTTTATGCAACGCAACATCAAACCACTTTATCCTGATTTTACAATACTACAATTGTCTTTTCTCTGACAAAACAGGTCACACTATAGAGTGGAGAGAAGGAAGCATGGACGAATGTTGATCCTTTTTGTTTTGAATTTATATAATCTTTAAATGTCGATAAACGAGGCTTAATAAATGGCTAATGAGACAAACACCAAATAGGAGGTTGGAAACACATGTTCTACAGCCTCAGTCCTGGGACTACGGCCTCGGTCCTGGGACTACGGCCTCTGTCCTGGGACTACGGCCTCGGTCCTGGGACTACGGCCTCGGTCCTGGGACTACGGCCTCGGCCCTGGGACTACGGCCTCGGCCCTGGGACTACGGCCTCGGCCCTGGGACTACGGCCTCGGCCCTGGGACTACGGCCTCGGTCCTGGGACTACGGCCTCGGTCCTGGGACTACGGCCTCGGTCCTGGGACTACGGCCTCGGTCCTGGTCTGTCTGGAGACTGCCCACATGCTAACGGACCATCACCATGGCGATCCACACGCTCTCTCACTGCCGCTGCTCAGGGCAATCGAGTGGGCCATTCTTATTTTTAAACAGCAGTGATGACAGCTTCAGGTGAAGAGTCCAGAGATCTGCCTCCTACAGACTGTCATTGAGGAAGACCAGGGGAGAGAGAGGACCAGGGAGAGAGAGAGAGACCAGGAGAGAGAGAGGACCAGGAGAGAGAGAGGACCAGGAGAGAGAGAGACCAGGAGAGAGAGAGAACCAGGAGAGAGAGAGGACCAGGAGAGAGAGGACCAGGAGAGAGAGAGGACCAGAGGAGAGAGAGGACCAGGAGAGAGAGAGGACCAGGAGAGAGAGAGGACCAGGAGAGAGAGAGGACCAGGAGAGAGAGAGGACCAGGAGAGAGAGAGGACCAGGAGAGAGAGAGGACCAGGAGAGAGAGAGGACCAGGGGAGAGAGAGGACCAGGAGAGAGAGAGGACCAGGAGAGAGAGAGGACCAGGAGAGAGAGGACCAGGAGAGAGAGAGGACCAGGAGAGAGAGAGGACCAGGAGAGAGAGCGGACCAGGAGAGAGAGGACCAGGGAAGAGAGACAGACAGAGATGACAAGGTGAAAGAGAGGGGACCAGGATTCTTGGCCAGGATCACAATGCAATTCTGTGATTTTGCTTGGATTTAAAGAAGAAATAATGTCTTATTTTTGGCCATTTACTTTAGATGTGAAACAAAATGTTGAGTATAAATTATTTGGTGAAATAAATGGCTGTAACTCCCTGAGCTGCCACCAGAGGGAGGAGGACAAAGTTAGTTTTTAATAAAATTTTGAAAATTACCAGCCTCAAACAGATACATGAGAATGTGAAATGGCCAAAACTAATTTATTTATTAGCAATACTTTGTTTAAAACACAAAAATGCATTGAGTGTGATGTCAGAGGTGCAATGACATCACACTGGGACAGGACTGAGACTGGAACTTTGAGACACAAGGGGCGGAGCTTCATGGTCCTGATATAAGCGTGGATGGATTTAAACACAACCTCAGGTCTGTGACAGATGAAGAACAATGTGGAGAGAATTTGTTTATATTATAACCAATTTAATAAGGTTGAGTTAATTGGATTGAATCTTATAAATTAGATTTTAGAACTTTTCCTCTTATGTTCTTATATTTCCCTACACATGAAGAGAGAACTTAATCCCTCACTTTTGTTCTACGGGGGTTTGGATCTGAGATTTTGAAATGTTTGACTAATTGTGTTTTAAATATTTGACTGCTTTGGCTCAGTGTCTGTATTTACATTAGACATAAAGATTTTGTTTTAGTGCTTAATGAAATGCGTTAAAAAATCAGGAATTATTTACTTATAAAAGCAAAAATCTCCATTTAATATTCATTGTAAAAATGTAGAGGAAAAAAAAAGGATTTAAAACATCATCATCTGTTGAATACCTGTATAAAAAGTAAAAACATTATCGTAATCAATTATGGGTCACATTTGAGACTCTCTGGCGCCACTGTCTGAACCAGAGCGATGTTAGCTTAGCTGCTAGCTGCCATTTCAGTACTAAACATGGGACTAAACCAGCGTCTTTGGTTCTCATCGGGAAGAACAAAAAACAAAAAGAAATGTATGTTTTTTTTTTAAAGCCAACAGAACGGACAGAGATGGGGCGAGCGCGCGGGAGAAGCCAAAACAAATCCAGTTGAAGTGGGGGAGGGTGGGGGGAGTTTGGGAGCAGCTGTTTAAAAGTGTCTTGTGCTGCTGTAGTGCCCCCCCTGTGTGTGAGCGCCCCCTGGTGGTGCAGCGGTCCAGGCCTGTCCCTCTGTGAGATCGCCCTCTGGTGGTCCCACGGGTCATTGCAGGTCCCTGTCCTCCAAGTAGCGGTACTCGAACGTGAACCCCTCCTTCTTCCTCTGGCCCCATTTCTCGTAGTCGAAGTAGATGTATGTTCCCTGGAAGAAAAAGTCCTGTCAGCGTTGTCGTCATCGGTTACGGGAGATTTCTCTATAGATTTACAAGAAAGAACTGAGACGTATTGACATAACTATTTAACCAATGGAAACGAACGGAGTGCAATGAACATCATTACATCAGACCAAGTATGAGTCTCCCCCACTCTCTCTGGTTTCCCTCCCTCTCTCTCTATCTCTGGTCTGGTCTCCTCCCTCTCCATCTCTGGTCTCCCCATCTCTCTGGTCTCCTCCCTCCCTGGTCTCTCTCGTCTCCTCCCTCCCTGGTCTCTCTGGTCTCCTCCCTCCCTGGTCTCTCTCGTCTCCTCCCTCCCTGGTCTCTCTCGTCTCCTCCCTCCCTGGTCTCTCTCGTCTCCTTCCTCCCTGGTCTCTCTCGTCTCCTCCCTCCCCGGTCTCTCTCGTCTCCTCCCTCCCCGGTCTCTCTCGTCTCCTCCCTCCCTGGTCTCTCTCGTCTCCTTCCTCCCTGGTCTCTCTCGTCTCCTCCCTCCCCGGTCTCTCTCGTCTCCTCCCTCCCTGGTCTCTCTCGTCTCCTCCCTCCCTGGTCTCTCTCGTCTCCTCTCCCTGGTCTCTCTCGTCTCCTCCCTCCCCGGTCTCTCTCGTCTCCTCCCTCCCCGGTCTCTCTCTCTCTCTCTCTGGTCTCTCTCTCTCTCTCTGTCTGGTCTCTCTCTCTCTCTCTCTCTCTCTCTGGTCTCTCTCTCTCTCTCTCTGGTCTCTCTGTTTCTGTGTTACCTGCTCGAACTCGTCGGTGATGGTCTTGGGCTCCTCGTGACGCTGGAACCACATCATGTACTTTGTGTGGAACCTCCAGGACTGCTTCTTCAGGGCTTTGGCTGCCAGATACTGGGCCTTTGTGCCCTGAAGAGGAGACAAGAGGTGTCAGCGAGGTCCAGGCATATACCAACTATACCAGGGGTCGGCAACCCGCGGCTCCGGAGCCGCATGCGGCTCTTGAGTGCTCCTGGAGTGGCTCCTGGAGCCTTTTCAAAAATGTCTGAAAATGGAGTGTGAGGGCTATATTTTATTTCTAGTTTGAATGTGGTTTCTGTAGGAGGAAAAACAATCTTTACGTTTTTAAATGCTGTAAAAATATGTATAAGTAATATTTAATTTCAACATTTCTGTCAACGTAGTGCGTCATATCCTATGACGCGCGGTCACGCGGCCCCGCCCCATGCGGCCGCTGCTGTAAACAAACCGGCGTGTGTGCATCATAGACTGTAAGTGCACATGGATCCCAAAGCTAAAACGAGAAAGAGTCGATAACAAGACTGGACTAAGAATGAGAATGAACATTTTCTTTCAGTCAATGAGGAAGGACTGATTCATGTTTGTAATGAAAAGTTTTGTTGCAACACGAGGAACAATGACGCGCAAAACGACGTAAACGGTGATTACGTGAAGGATTCATTCATCAAAAATTCAGAGCACCTATTTTCATACTTCAAAACCTTCTCAAAGACGGTGAAAGAAAAGGCCATTAAGGATTTTAATTCAGCTCCAGCTAACTTCAGCTTGTGACGTGATGGATATGAGCAGACAGTGATGCAGGTATGTGACCTCTGAGCCCAAAGCAGATTGATTAACTGTATTTCTACAATTGCATGAAGGCAAAAAAATGGAAGTTAAACTAAAGCAGAGTTGTCCCATGTTGCGTCATTCACGACACGCGTGGTGCGACACGCTGCAGTGAAAATACACATTTGATAATCATGAATGATTATTATGTATTTGTAGCCTTTACTTTGTCATTTAGATATTAGGCTAATATAGCTAATACATCTTGCAGCCTGTGTTACCTTCATAAAAGCCTTATACAAGGCTGTTATTTTTTTGCGGCTCCAGACTGATGTTGTTTTTAGTTTTTTTGTCAATTATGGCTCTTTGAACATTTTGCGTTCCCGACCCCTGAACTATACCATGTATACCAACTAGGGCTGGGCGATAAAACGATAACAATATATATCGCGATAGATACGCATTTGATATCAATAGAAAACGGGGTCAATAGAATGTTCGATAGTTTAACTTCACTACGTTAGAAAAAAAACAGGAAGAAAACACAAGTAAAGCAGAGTCAGAAGCGCGCAGCGCGTCCTCGGGAAGCACATGCGGCTAACAGAGAGCTGCACGGAGCCATCACAGGGACACAAGACACTCGAAAACAACCAAAACAGGAGCTAAACCAGGACTAACAATGGGGGACACAGTGTGAACATTTGCCTCCAGCCTCATTCCCCCATGACTGTAAACAAGGCTGCTAATGTGTGTTAGCCCACACGACAAATGTTTATATTTTAGGTTTAAAAAAGAGAAAACAATCTATATATATCGTTATCGACCGATATGAATTACTTATATTGTGACTATACCATATACCAACAAAACCATATACACACTATACCATGTATACCAACTATACTATGTGCAAAGTATACCATATACTAAATATACCATACTATATACTAACTATACAATATACTAACTATGCCAGATACCAACTATACCATATACTAACTATGCCAGATACCAAGTATACCATAACAACCTGTTTAGATAGACATAAAGATGGTTGCATCATGAGCCACTTGCAACTTTAAAGGGGATCAGAAGTGAGATAGCAGAACTCATACTAGAATTTGCAATGTTTCAACTGTTTACAATAATGTGGTTGTGATGTAAAACACATATTATAACATATTATTATTAGTTAATTATCTATAGCCGTTGAGATTAGATCTTGTGTAATGTTGAAAAAAATAACGACCTTCTTCTGGTGGTAGAAGTGGGGAACTACTAGCTGAGATAATGTGTATTCCTCTTGGTCATAGTTTTTCACGCCCCAAAACGTCAATTAGTTTAATAAAGTGGTCATAAGAACACTGAACAAATGTAACGCCACAGTCTCATTGTCACATTTCATGCCCAAAAACACAACACAATACAGAAGACATTAAATGCCTAAGTTTTCAATCTAAATTTTGTAAACTGTTTTTGCATGGTGTGTAATTTTATATTTTGTGTGCTTTATACTGTATTTTAAAGTTTTAAACTACTTGTGCCACGTGGACGCGGCTTCACATCATGGCAGGGATGTGCCAGCGGTCTCCTATGATGATTTTGTTTCTGATTAAAAAAACACGACCACCGTCAACTTTGTTTCTTCTACTGAGGGATGTGCGCTCCCTTAACCGCACTTTGTCTACCGTTGGCAAATGTCATCTTTATTTGCCGATGGTAGTTAACAATGCAAACATCAGATGTTCATACTGATGTTTAACCGATGCATCCCTAATATTTACATTCACTGTCGCAGAGGACCCTGCAGAAGATTAATGCAGACATTTACAGGTCCCCTGGCTAATCCTGTTCTTAGCCATAGGTTGTCAACAATGTATAGAATCATTCTAAATTAAGCGCCTTTGTCTCTGAGGACACTGATGATCCAGGACATTTCTGGACAGTGGTCGTCCCTCTAACTATGGACCAATGGCTTCTATGTGTTTGTTATTATTGCATTTCCTGTGTTTAAACTGTTTGATTCTCTGATCGACTGCTAGAATGGAGGACTACCACGCCCAGTCACTACAGAAGCTCCAGAACATGCACAGACCTCCAGGTAGTAGAAGATGAAGAAGAGAGTCTCTGTGGACAGTCTCTGGTAGAACTCCACGGTGTCGGAGTGCGGTGGCGGCACCTGGTGGTGGAAAGGCAGCGTGGGGCACGGGTTCCTCATCAGGTACTGTCTGTAACACGCACACAAGGACAACATTAGTACTTGAGAAATACAGCAGCAGAGAATGACCTGGTCTCGCTCTCTCTGGTCTCTCTCTCTCCCTCTGGTCTCTCTCTGTTTTAGTGATTCATGCCTCTTTGAGTGATTGAGTTAATTGACCTATATTTAATTCTATTTGTACATGTTTTAGGTGGTAGGGGCAACCGGTAGCCTGACTCTCGCCAGACCCGTGTAGATTGCTGCGCTTATCACATGCGTCTGGGCCTCCTCCATAGCAGTTGGATTTCAGAAGGCGGGGCCTTGTAAAAAAAAAAAAATCCATGTATGTGATTTGATAAACCACTTGTCCGTTATCTTAAATGACATGTTCCTTCAACCATTCACATCCAAGCAAACAACTCCCATGGGTTGTCAAATGCCGGTAAGATTTTCCAACCCAAAACTCGCGAGAATGCCCAAAAAAAATACACCCAGAATGTTTTTTTGGCTAAAAACATAATGTAATCAACTTGGGCTATCATGATTCTGTTTATTGTCTTTCTGTTTAGTCACCCAACATGGCAACCCTGCTGCGTAGTGCAGCAACAGGAACACTTAAACAGTACTTAAACACACTTTCCACTAACATTTGTGTCTTAATTCATTCGTGTTTTTTTTTATCACAGACTTCATGTCTGCCATCTTGGATTGCTTTTGCTGCCTCGTGAGACACGCTTGAGAAGGCGGCACAAACCCGACGATCCTGATTGGTCGATTATTTTCTGATCTGCGGAAGGAGTTTGCTATGCGCTCAATACCAGACCCTTGTGGTTCAGCCAAACGCCTCTGGTGGAGCATGGTGGAACTACAAGAGTCTGGCGAGAGCCAGGCTAGCAACCGGAGCACCTGGAGAAAACTTATGCAGACACAGAGGTGGAAATATTCACACAACCTTCTTGATGTAAAGCACAAGGTCTACCCACTGTGCCGTCGAGATGTTCTCTTCAACACAAAATTTCTGAGGGTTGCTGTTTGTGCATCTTTACGTAGATGATTGTGTGTGATTGTTTTGCTCAAAGGAGAAAAAAAAAATCCACTGAGTTCTAACATCTGGGGTCTGAGTGTAACAGGTCAACTATACCTCCCTCTGGTCTCCCCCCCTCTCACTCTGTGGCCCCCCCTCTCACTCTGTGGCCCCCTCCCTCACTCTGTGGCCCCCTCCCTCACTCTGTGGCCCCCTCCCTCACTCTGTGGCCCCCTCCCTCACTCTGTGGCCTCCTCCCTCACTCTGTGGCCTCCTCCCTCACTCTGTGGCCTCCTCCCTCACTCTGTGGCCTCCTCCCTCACTCTGTGGCCTCCTCCCTCACTCTGTGGCCTCCTCCCTCACTCTGTGGCCTCCTCCCTCACTCTGTGGCCTCCTCCCTCACTCTGTGGCCTCCTCCCTCACTCTGTGGCCTCCTCCCTCACTCTGTGGCCTCCTCCCTCACTCTGTGGCCTCCTCCCTCACTCTGTGGCCTCCTCCCTCACTCTGTGGCCTCCTCCCTCACTCTGTGGCCCTCTCCTCCTCCCTCACTCTGTGGCCTCCTCCCTCACTCTGTGGCCTCCTCCCTCACTCTGTGGCCTCCTCCCTCACTCTGTGGCCTCCTCCCTCACTCTGTGGCCTCCTCCCTCACTCTGTGGCCTCCTCCCTCACTCTGTGGCCTCCTCTCTCACTCTGTGGCCTCCTCTCTCACTCTGTGGCCTCCTCTCTCACTCTGTGGCCTCCTCTCTCACTCTGTGGCCTCCTCCCTCACTCTGTGGCCTCTCTCTCTCTCTCTCTGACCTCTCACTCGCCTCTCACCAAAAACATGCATCGTCTTTACTATTTTAAGTCACAATATTCTAACTTAAGAACAACGTTTGGCCCATGAACCCAACCCTCTCCAGCACTGTATGTAGCATGCGTGCGTCACACAAAAACGCTAAAATATTGATGCTTCTCCTGCTTCCAACACATCCACAAACAACAGGCGACTCGGAACTGTACTGTGGTGACTGCTTTGTGAACTCTTTTGGGGACAGGGCACTAGATTTGGTCTCGTTTATTGACCAGAGAATGATCGATCTCTCACATAGATCAGCACAAAGTTGGAAAGTTCAGTTACAGAGGCACTTTAACACAGTATTTTTAAACAAACCCACACGACCTGCTGTTGCTCGGCTCTCTGGGAGCTTCCAAAATAATGGGATGAAATAGAACTCAGTTAAAGCAAAACGGACTCAGACCCATTGATAAATATACTGAACTTCCTGCCCATCAGACAAATATTTAAGTTAATTTAAGTTATTTCTATGGGGTTAGAGTTTAGTTCTGTTATTCTACAGAGAATACTTCAGCCTCCGGGGGGGGAATAAACCAACGATCAACCCCATCTTCACTGGGCTTTCAGGATCAAAACAAACTCATAATGTTAGTAAACTTCATTGGCTGTGTAATCCAGCTCTAGTCAAACAGTGTTCTGCTGTTGTGTAATGTTGTGCTTCTCTCACACCTGAACTCTAACATAGAGCTGCATTCTGTTCCGCTCTGCTCTCTGCCCACACAGCCACTACTGACATTTACAGCCACACTCTCCAATCCTCTTCTGCTTCAGAGCCTCTGCCTACGAGGCCAGAGCCCGCTGAGACCCAACAACGTTCAGGAGGTCCTTTTCTCTGTTTCAGGAGGTGTCTCTCCTCTGTCCCGGTTCAGGAGGTGTCTCTCCTCTCTCCTGTTTCAAGGAGGTCTCTCTCCTCTCTCCTGTTTCAAGGAGGTGTCTCTCCTCTCTCCTGGTTCAGGAGGTGTCTCTCCTCTCTCCTGGTTCAGGAGGTCCTTCTCTCTTTTTCAGGAGGTCTCTACTCTCTCCTGTTTCAGGAAGTCTCCCTCCTTGTTCAGGTGGCCCCTTTTCTCCGCTCCTCTCCTCTCTCTCCTCGTTCAGGCTAAAACCAGAGCAGTGTGGGATTCTTGGGGAATCCATTGTAATCACTCACTGTGGAGATGTATTGGTTCATTCACTCAGAGATACGTGTGAGCCATAGTTGACCTAGGATCAGCCACTAGGACCAACATCAGCAGAGAATGACCAGAGAGAGACCAGAGAGTGACCAGAGAGAGACCAGAGAGTGACCAGAGAGAGACCAGAGAGTGACCAGAGAGAGAGACCAGAGAAAGAACAGATGGAACTGCTGTGAGTTGACTGAGATGACCGGTGGACTTTCACACTCACAAAAACTGAACCAACTACAACTTGTACATAGGACTTCATCACAGACAAATCTGATCTTGAATCAATAATAATATAATAATTAAAGCCGCAAGCGGCGATGAAAGGCCTCGCCCCTCTTGCGACCGCCTCCTGGGCGCCAATCCCACAAGCGTCACGCCGACGAATTGGCAGCCCGATCTGACCAGGATTACGTATATAAAAGCTCATTTATATGATAAAGTGCGTCCCTAGTGGTCACCTCCGGGACATGCACCCTCTACGTAGAGTAGTATTTTGCTCGTACAGATGTAAAGATTTGATTTTGCAACTTTGGTAAAGATCGGAAAAGTTTAGGTCAGAAGCCTTCCATAGGTGGCGCTGTAGAGTCATGTTAGGTGTGTGTTTTCACACCATTACTCTTAGGCCATTACCAACTGTTAGCGATGTGAGTTTCAGCTCTGTAGGTCTGAGCCTGTGGTCAGGAGAGCATCAAACAACGAGAAATTCCCCGCTATCTCGCATGAAAACGATAGCAAAATGCTAACTTTTATGCGATGATTGCATAACTTCAATCCGTCCAGATGGAGAAATGACATGGTAGAATTATGTGCGATGAAAATCCAGGGACTAGTACGATGCCAAACATGCAACACCTTGAACTGCCTGTAGGTGGCGCTGTTGCACTCACAGCTGTGTGTTGCATATCGTGGTGTTCAGGGTCATACGCTGTATTTCTGAAATCATTTTTAGCCTCATCGGACAAACATTTTGCCCCAAAAAGCTCATTCATTCACTTTCCGGCACCCCCGGTGGTCAGGTGTGGGACTTACAACTTTTGCGTAATGCAATTTTTTGCTCGTCTCGGTCCAGAGACTATACTCAGCAAATTTCGGGCCGATCCGAGCACTAGTGCCCTATTACTTTCCGACAGGTGGCGCTAAAGAGCTCGAATTGGGCGAATGATTTTAGTGTCATTGCGTTCAGGCCATAACCTAATATTACTGATGTGAGTCTCAGCTCTGTAGGTCTGAGCCTGTGGCCCTCAGGGCTCAGCGAAAATGGCCAAAACGAAGGCCTTATTCGCCATGGCGAGGGACGAAAACGGTGAAGATTTTCTAACTTGTGTTTGATGATTATATAACTTCAATCCGTCCAGATTGGGAAATGACGTGGTAGAACTCTGTGTGATGAAAAACCAGGGACTAGTTCGAATTTCTAAATGAAAAGTCAAATTAGTGGCGAAACTTCGGCCCATCATGGCCGACTTCCTGTGGGTCCCAGACATGTGCTTAGACCGGCTTTTATGCTCGTCTCATAGAGATCTATCACTCATCCGAATTTTGTGTACCTACTCCAAAATATGCAATCCTGCCTCCAATAGAAATGGCAAATTTTGAATTTTCAAGGGGGCGCTATTGATTCGCCTTTTGTCGGACAATCTCGAAACGTCCGTTTTATCAAATTTTTCGCCGGACCGGTCGTTTTAGACCCCCCATGTGCAGACTTTCGTGCATGTCTTCAGGGTCAAAAATCGAATTGAAGATGCGGAAAAAAAAGAATAATTAAAGCCGCAAGCGGCGATGAAAGGCCTCGCCACTCTTGCGACCGCCTCCCGGGCGCCAGTCCCACAAGCGTCACGCGGCGTACTTGCCGACGAATTGGCAGCCCGATCTGACCAGGGTTACGTACATAAAAGTTCATTAATATGAAAAAGTGCGTCCCTAGTGGTCACCTCCGGGACATGCACCCCCTACGTAGAGTAGTATTTTGCTCGTACAGATGTCAAGATTTGATTTTGCAACTTTGGTGAAGATCGGAAAAGTTTAGGTCAGAAGCCTTCCATAGGTGGCGCTGTAGAGTCATATTAGGTGTGTGTTTTCACACCATGTGAAAGGTGTAGGACTTTGAAACGTGTTTGAAATGATGCTTCATGAACTATGAACTATTTGAGTCTTTCAGTCAATTGTGTTGATACAACAAACACATCCAAAGTAATACAGTTCTACAGAAAGTGATTAATTGAGGAAAAACTACCAAGAGGTGGATTAATTAAACCCAACAAACCATTTATTCCCAATAAATAAATACATTTACTTTGCAACACAAAAGTTATTATGGGTAAGCACTTTGACAGTCCTGTCTGTTTTTTAAAATATGCTATATAAATAAACTTGACCTTGATCAGTTAATGAATGCAAAATAACTTTCTTCAGCTAAAAGCAAAACTTAAATGATAGTCTTTTGTCCAAACAAAGAGAGAGAGTTGTCTTATGTCTCTCCCTAAAACCTTCAAATCAGGTCAGAAATGTAGGAGTGATAATAGACAAACACTTAAACAGCCACATCAAATAAGTAATATTAGCAGCTTTTGACCATCTGAAGAGCCTAAAGCATTTGTCTGCAGTAGGTTGGACTGCTGTAATGGCCTGCAGGTGGAAATTAGCTTTGCCATAACCTGGTACATGCATCTCTCCTTTGTGTTAATGTTTAACTGTACACTGTCCCTGTTCAAATAAAGTACATACAATACAATACAATACAATCAGTAGGAAGACTCAGCAGCCTGTTTCACTATAATTTGTATTAAGGCAAAAGGTGCCCCCCCTGGTGGTCAGGTCGGGTATTGTAGCTCTGAGTGTAATATTACTATATGAAATAGACTGCTTACTTGTACGAAAACCGTGAAGATTTTCTAACTTTTTTGCGATGAATAATAACTTCAATCCATCCAGATTAGGAAATGACATGGTAGAACTCTGTGCGATGAAAATCCAGGGACTAGTACGAAGCCAAAAATGCTAAACCTTGAACTGCCTGTAGGTGGCGCTGTTGCACTCACAGTTGTGTGTTATATATCGTTGTGTTCAGGGTCATACGCTGTATTACTGAATTCATTTTTAGCCTCATCGGACAAACATTTTGCCCTAAAAAAGCTCATTGATTCACTTTCCGACGCCCCCGGTGGTCAGGTATGGGACTTACAACTTTTGCATAATGTAATCTTTTACTCGTCTCGGTCCAGAGATTACACTCAGTGATTTTCGGGCCGATCCGAGCACTAGTGCCCTATTACTTTCCGACAGGTGGCGCTAAAGAGCTCGAATTGGGCAAATGATTGTAGTGTCATTGCGTTCAGGCCATAACCTAATATTACTGATGTGAGTCTCAGCTCTGTAGGTCTGAGCCTGTGGCCCTCAGGGCTCAGCGAAAATGGCCAAAACGAAGGCCTTATTCGCCATGGCGAGGGACAAAAACCGTGAAGATTTTCTAACTTTTTTTCGATGATTATATAACTTCAATCCGTCCAGATTAGGAAATTACATGGTAGAACTCTGTGTGATGAAAAACCAGGGACTAGTTCGAATTTCTAAATGAAAAGTCAAATTAGCGGCGAAACTTCCGCCCATCATGGCCAACTTCCTGTTGGTCCCAGACATGTGCTTAGACCGGTGTAACGCCGAGATACACTGTCTTGAAGAGATGCACTGCCTCAGCTGTTTATGATGTAATGCAAACCTGCGCATGCGCGTCTCACGGCAACCGAAGCATACCAAGATGGCGGATCGTGAATTGCTTTAAAAGTTGAAATACGAACGAATTAAGACACGAATGTCACTTTTAATGCAATTTGAGGCGAGATGTTGATGGTTCCGTTTTGTCACATGTGGGTTTTAAGAGTCAAAGTTTTGTGCAAAGTTTAGTTTAAGCAGTCAACTGCGCCTGTGAAACCACAAAGCTAATGTTTTCATAGCAGTCCGCGGCTGCTGACGTAGGCTGATGACGCGTCCTGTGGCAACTCTACACTCTTACACTGGTCTGTCGGGTTTGTGAAAGAATGGGAACCATTTACAATGTTTGTACACCCTGATCAGATGACCTTGATGTGATATTTGAAAAGTCAAATCGACATTCAAGTGAAAAGGTAGAAACATGCTTCACATACCGTTTTTTGGGAGGGCCACAATCACTGTCGGGTTGATAATGGAAAATGGGGAAAAAAATCAATCTAATTAAATATTTTGTTTGAACACACTATTGTTAATCATATTAAATACAGTACGATACATGTATTGAATTAAATGTATTATTTCCATTATCAACCCGACAGACCAGTGTAAGCTGTAGAGTTGCCACAGGACGCGTCATCAGCCTACGTCAGCAGCTGCGGACTGCTATGAAAACATTAGCTTTGTGGTTTCACAGGCGCAGTTGACTGCTTAAACTAAACTTTGCACAAAACTTTGACTCTTAAAACCCACATGTGACAAAACGGAACCATCAACATCTCGCCTCAAATTGCATTAAAAGTGACATTCGTGTCTTAATTCGTTCGTATTTCAACTTTTAAAGCAATTCACGGTCCGCCATCTTGGTATGCTTCGGTTGCCGTGAGACGCGCATGCGCAGGTTTGCATTACATCATAAACAGCTGGGGAAGTGCATCTCTTCAAGGAAGTGTATCTCGGCGTTACACCGGCTTTTATGCTCGTCTCATAGAGATCTATCACCCATCCGAATTTTGTGTACCTACTCCAAAATATGCAATCCTGCCTCCAATAGAAAGGGCAAATTTTGAATTTTCAAGGGGGCGCTATTGATTCGCCTATTGTCGGACAATCTCGAAACTTCCGTTTTATCAAATTTTTCGCCGAACCGGTCGTTTTAGACCCCCCATGTGCAGACTTTCGTGCATGTCTTCAAGGTCAAAAATCGAATTGAAGATGCGGAAAAAAAAGAATAATAATATGAAACCGGTGAATGACAATAGGCCTCTCCAATACTTCGTATTGGCTCGGCCTAATAATATGAAACCGGTGAATAACAATAGGCCTCCCCAATACTTCGTATTGGCTCGGCCTAATAATAATAATAATTAAAGCCGCAAGCGGCGATGAAAGGCCTCGCCCCTCTTGCGACCGCCTCCCGGGCGCCAGTCCCACAAGCGTCACGCCGACAAATTGGCAGCCCGATCTGACCAGGATTACGTATATAAAAGATCATTTATATGATAAAGTGCGTCCCTAGTGGTCACCTCTGGGACATGCACCCTCTACGTAGAGTAGTATTTTGCTCGTACAGATGTAAAGATTTGATTTTGCAACTTTGGTAAAGATCGGAAAAGTTTAGGTCAGAAGCCTTCCATAGGTGGCGCTGTAGAGTCATATTAGGTGTGTGTTTTCACACCATTACTCTCAGGCCATTACCAACTGTTAGCGATGTGAGTTTCAGCTCTGTAGGTCTGAGCCTGTGGTCAGGAGAGCATCAAACATGGAGAAATTCCCCACTACCTCGCATGAAAACGATAACAAAATTCCAACTTTTATGCGATGATTGCATAACTTCAATCCGTCCAGATGGACAAATGACATGGTAGAAGTCTGTGCGATGAAAATCCAGGGACTAGTACAAAGCCAAAAATGCGACACCTTTAACTGCCTGTAGGTGGCGCTGTTGCACTCACAGTTGTGTGTTGTATATCGTTGTGTTCAGGGTCATACGCTGTATTACTGAATTCATTTTTAGCCTCATCGGACAAACATTTTGCCCCAAAAAGCTCCTTCATTCATTTTTCCGGCGCCCCCAGTGGTCAGGTGTAGGACTTACAACTTTTGCGTATTGTAATGTTTTTCTCATCTCGGTCCAGAAAATACACTCAGCGATTTTCGGGCCGATCCGAGCACTAGTGCCCTATTACTTTCCGACAGGTGGCGCTAAAGAGCTCATATTGGGCGAATGATTTTAGTGTCATTGCGTTCAGGCCATAACCTAATATTACTGATGTGAGTCTCAGCTCTGTAGGTCTGAGCCTGTGGCCCTCAGGGCTCAGCAAAAATGACCAAAACAAAGGCCTTATGCCATGGCGAGGGACGAAAACGGTGAAGATTTTCTAACTTTTGTTGATGATTATATAACTTCAATCCGTCCAGATTAGGAAATGACGTGGTAGAACTCTGTGTGATAAAAAACCAGGGACTAGTTCGAATTTCTAAATGAAAAGTCAAATTAGCGGCGAAACTCCGCCCATCATGGCCGACTTCCTGTTGGTCCAGACATGTGCTTAGACCGGCTTTTATGCTCGTCTCATAGAGCTCAATCACCCAGCCGAATTTGGTGTACCTACTCCAAAATATGCAATCCTGCCTCCAATAGAAAGGGCAAATTTTGAATTTTCAAGGGGGCGCTATTGATTCGCCTTATTGTCGGACAATCGCGAAACTTCCGTTTTAATCAAATTTTTCGCCGAACCGGTCGTTTGAGACCCCCCATGTGCAGGACTTTCGTGCATGTCTTCAAGGTCAAAAATCGAATTGAAGATGCGGAAAAAAAAGAATAATAATAAGAACCGGTGAATGCCAATAGGCCTCCCCAATACTTCGTATTGCTCGGCCTAATAATATGAAACCGGTGAATAACAATAGGCCTCCCCAATACTTCGTCTTGGCTCGGCCTAATAATAATAATAATTAAAGCCGCAAGCGGCGATGAAAGGCCTCGCCCCTCTTGCGACCGCCTCCCGGGCGCCAGTCCCACAAGCGTCACGCCGACGAATTGGCAGCCCGATCTGACCAGGATTACGTATATAAAAGAACATTTATATGATAAAGTGCGTCCTAGTGGTCACCTCTGGGACATGCACCCTCTACGTAGAGTAGTATTTTGCTCGTACAGATGTAAAGATTTGATTTTGCAACTGTTGGTAAAGATCGGAAAAGTTTAGGTCAGAAGCCTTCCATAGGTGGCGCTGTAGAGCTCATATTAGGTGTGTGTTTTCACACCATTACTCTCAGGGCATTACCAACGGTTTAGCGATGTGAGTTTCAGCTCTGTAGTCTGAGCCTGTGGTCAGGAGAGCCACAAACATGGAGAAATTCCCCACTACCTCGCATGAAAACGATAACAAAATTCCAACTTTATGCGATGATTGCATAACTTCAATCCGTCCCGATGGGACAAATGACTTGGTAGAAGTCTGGCGATGAAAATCCAGGGACTAGTACGAAGCCAAAAATGCGACACCTTTAACTGCCTGTAGGTGGCGCTGTTGCACTCACAGTTGTGTGTTGTATATCGTTGTGTTCAGGGTCATACGCTGTATTACTGAATTCATTTTTTAGCCTCATCGGACAAACATTTTGCCCCAAAAAGCTCCTTCATTCATTTTTCCGGCGCCCCCAGTGGTCAGGTGTAGGACTTACAACTTTTTGCGTAATTGTAATGTTTTTCTCATCTCGGTCCAGAAAATACACTCAGCGATTTTCGGGCCGATCCGAGCACTAGTGCCCTATTACTTTCCGACAGGTGGCGCTAAAGAGCGCAAGATTGGGCGAATGATTTAGTGTCATTGCGTTCAGGCCATAACCTAATATTTGACTGATGTGAGTCCAGCTCTGTAGGTCTGAGCCTGTGGCCCATCAGGGCTCAGCAAAAAATGCCCAAAACAAAGGCCTATATTCGCCATGGCGAGGGACGAAAACGGTGAAGAGACTTTCTAACTTTTGTTGATGATTATATAACTTCAATCCGTCCCGATTTGGAAAATGACGTGGTCGAACTCTGTGTTAGAAAAAAACCAGGGACTAGTTCGAATTTCTAAATGAAAAGTCAAATAAGTGGCGAAACTTTGGCCCATCATGGCTGACTTCCTGTTGGTCCCAGACATGTGCTTAGACCGGCTTTTATGCTCGTCTCATAGAGATCTATCACTCATCCGAATTTCGTGTACCTACTCCAAAATATGCAATCCTGCCTCCAATAGAAAGGGCAAATTTTGAATTTTCAAGGGGGCGCTATTGATTCGCCTTTTGTCGGACAATCTGGAAACATCCGTTTTATCAAATTTTTTCGCCGGACCGGTCGTTTTAGACCCCCCATGTGCAGACTTTCGTGCATGTCTTCAGGGTCAAAAATGAATTGTTTCGGCGGAAAAAGAATAATATGATAACCACCGAATAACAATTTTCCTTAAAGCCGCAAGCGGCGATGAAAGGCCTCGCCCCTCTTGCGACCGCCTCCTGGGCGCCAGTCCCACAAGCGTCACGCAGACGAATTGGCAGCCCGATCTGACCAGGATTACATATATAAAAGCTCATTTATATGATAAAGTGCGTCCCTAGTGGTCACCTCCGGGACATGCACCCTCTACGTAGAGTAGTATTTTGCTCGTACAGATGTAAAGATTTGATTTTGCAACTTTGGTGAAGATCGGAAAAGTTTAGGTCAGAAGCCTTCCATAGGTGGCGCTGTAGAGTCATATTAGGTGTGTGTTTTCACACCATTACTCTCAGGTCCATTACCAACTGTTAGTGATGTGAGTTTCAGCTCTGTAGGTCTGAGCCTGTGGTCAGGAGAGCATCAAACATGGAGAAATTCCCCACTACCTCGCATGAAAACGATAACAAAATTCTAACTTTTATGCGATGATTACATAACTTCAATCCGTCCAGATATAGAAATGACATGGTAGAAGTCTGTGCGATGAAAATCCAGGGACTAGTACGAAGCCAAAAATGCAACACATTGAACTGCCTGTAGGTGGCGCTGTTGCACTCACAGTTGTGTGTTGCATATCGTTGTGTTCAGGGTCATAACGGGGTATTCTGAATACCTTTTAAAGATTCAGAATACAACGTATGACCCTGAACACAAACGATATAGCCCAACACACAACTGTGCAGTGCAACCCAGCGCCACCTACAGGCAGTTCACATGTGTGCATTTTTGGCTTCGTACTAGTCCCTGGATTTTCATCGCACAGACTTCTACCATGTCATTTCTATATCTGGACGGATTGAGAGTTCATGTAATCATCGCATAAAAGGTAGAATTTTGTTATCGTTTTCATGCGAAGGTAGTGGGGGGGGAATTTCTCCAGGTGTTGATGCTCTCCTGACCACAGGCTCAGACCTACAGAGCTGAAACTCACATCACTAACAGTTGGTAATGACCTGAGAGTAATGGTGTGAAAATCACACACCTAATATGACTCTACAGCGCCACCTATTGGAAGGCTTCTGACCTAAACTTTTCCGAGCTTCACCAAAGTTGCAAATCAAATCTTTACATCTCTACGAGCAAAATACTACTCTACGTAGAGGGTGCATGTCCCGGAGGTGACCACTAGGGACGCACTTTATCATATAAATGAGCTTTTATATATGTAATCCTGGTCAGATCGGGCTGCCAATTCGTCTGCGTGACGCTTGTGGGACTGGCGCCCAGGAGGCGGTCGCAAGAGGGGCGAGGCCTTTCATCGCCGCTTGCGGCTTTAATGAAAATTGTTATTCGGTGGTTCATCTTATTATTTCTTTTTCCGCCGAAACAATTCGATTTTTGACCCTGAAGACATGCACGAAAGTCTGCACATGGGGGGTCCTAAAACGACCGGTCAGGCGAAAAATTTGATAAAACGGATGTTTCCAGATTGTCCGACAAAAGGCGAATCAATAGCGCCCCCTTGAAAATTCAAAATTTGCCATTTCTATTGGAGGCAGGATTGCATATTTTGGAGTAGGTACACGAAATTCGGATGAGTGATAGATCTCTATGAGACGAGCATAAAAGCCGGTCTAAGCACATGTCTGGGACCAACAGGAAGTCAGCCATGATGGGCCAAAGTTTCGCCACTAATTTGACTTTTCATTTAGAAATTCGAACTAGTCCCTGGTTTTTTTCACACAGAGTTCTACCACGTCATTTTCCTAATCTGGACGGATTGAAGTTATATAATCATCAAACAAAAGTTAGAAAATCTTCACCGTTTTCGTCCCTCGCCATGGCGAATAAGGCCTTCGTTTTGGCATTTTTCGCTGAGCCCTGAGGGCCACAGGCTCAGACCTACAGAGCTGAGACTCACATCAGTAATATTAGGTTATGGCCTGAACGCAATGACACTAAATCATTCGCCCAATTTGAGCTCTTTAGCGCCACCTGTCGGAAAGTAATAGGGCACTAGTGCTCGGATCGGCCCGAAAATCGCTGAGTGTATTTTCTGGACCGAGATGAGAAAAACATTACAATACGCAAAAGTTGTAAGTCCTACACCTGACCACTGGGGGCGCCGGAAAAAAAAAATGAATGAAGGAGCTTTTTGGGGCTAAATGTATGTCCGATGAGGCTAAAAAATGAATGTCAGTAATACAGCGTATGACCCTGAACACAACGATATACAACACACAAACTGTGAGTGGCAACAGCGCCACCTACAGGAGGCAGTTTAAAGGTGTCGCATTTTTGGCTTGTACTAGTCCCCTGGAGTTATCATCGCAACAGACTTTCTAACCATGTCATTTGTCCACTCGGGACGGATTGAGTTAGGCTATCCATCGCATTAAGTCTGGAATTTTGTTATTCGTTTTCATGCGAGGTAGCTAGGGGGTAAGTTCTCCATGTTTGCTGGCGCTCCTGACCACAGGCTCAGACCCTCCAGAGCGCTGAGAGACTTCACATCTGCTTAACCGTGGTAATGCCTCGAGAGTAATGCGTGTGAAAACACACACCTAATATGAGCTCTACAGCGCCACCTGATGGAAGGCTTTCTGACCTAAACTTTTCCGATATCTTTACCACACACGTTGCACTAAATCAAATCTTTACATCTGTACGAGCAAAATACTACTCTACGTAGAGGGTGCATGTCCCAGAGTGACCACTAGGGACGCACTTTATCATATAAATGATTCTTTTATATACGTAATCCTGGTCAGATCGGGCTGGCCAATTGGTCGGCGTGACGCTTGTGGGACTGGCGCCCGGGAGGCGGTCGCAAGAGGGGCGAGGCCTTTCATCGCCGCTGCGGCTGCGGCTTTATATAGCGATTGTGTTTCATTATTGGAGCTGTGGTCGGGAGAGCTTTAAACATGGAGAAATTCCCCGCTACCTCGGCATGAAAAACGATAACAAAAATTCTACACTTTTATGCGATTGAATATGCATGACTTCAATGCGTCCAGATTGGAGAACTGACATGGTAGAAGGACTGTGCAATGAAAAGCCAGGGGACTAGTACGAAAGCAAAAAAATTGAGGACACATTGAACTGCCTGTAGGGTGGCGCTGTTAGCCACTCACAGTTGTGTTGTTGCATATCGTTGTGTTCAGGGTCATACGCTGTATTTCTGAATTCATTTTTAGCTCTCATCGGACAAAGATTTTGCCCCCAAAAAAAGCTCATTCCTATACACTTTACGGCGCCCCCCCCAGTGGGTTCAGGTGTGGGAACGTTTACAATTTTGCGTAATGTAATGTTTATGCTACTTGTCTCGCGTCCAGAGAATACACTCAGCGATTTTTTGGGCCGATCCTGAGCACTAGTGCCCAATTACTTTCCGGACGGTGGGGCGCTAAGGCTCATATTGGGCGCATGATTTTAGTGTCATTGCGTTCAGGGCCATAACCTAATATTACTGATGTGAGTCTCAGCTCTGTAGGTTGAGCCTGTGGCCCTCAGGGCTCAGCGAAATTGCGCAAAAACGAAGGCCTTATTCGCCATGGCGAGGGATGAAAAACGGTGATGATTTTCTAACTTTTTTTTGATGATTATATAACTTCAATCCGTCCAGATTAGGAAATGACGTGGTAGACTCTGTGTGATGAAAACAGGGACTAGTTCGAATTTGTAATGAAAAGTCAATTAGTGGCGAACTTCGGCCCATCATGGCCGACTTCCTGTGGTCCCGACATGGCTTAGACGGCTTTTATGCTCGTCTCATAGAGATCTATCACTCATCGAATTTGTGTACTACTCAAAAATATGCAATCCTGCCTCCAATAGAAATGGAAAATTTCGAATTTTCAAGGGGCGCTATTGATTCGCTTTTGTCGGACAATCTCGAACGTCCGTTTTATCAAATTTTTCGCCAAAACCGGTGTTTTAGACCCCATGATTTAGTGCAGACTTTCTGTGCATGTCTTCAGGGTCAAAAATCGAATTGAAGATGCGAAAATAAAGAATAATAATAATAAATATGAAACGCGTGAAGAACAATAGGCTCCCAAATACTTGTATTGGCTCGGCCTAATTAAAGCCGCAAGCGGCGATGAAATGGCCTCGCCACTCTTGCAACCGCCTCCCCCCAGGGCGCAGTACTCACCAAGCGTCACGCCCGCGAATTGGCAGCCCAAATCTAGGCCAGGATTAAGAATTTAACAGCTCATTAATATGATAAAGTGCGCCCCAAGTGTTCACCTTAGGGACATGCACCCTCTAGTAGAGTAATATTTTGTACGTACTGATGTAAAGATTTGATTTTGCAAACTTGGGAAGATCGGAAAAGTTTCGGTCAGAAGCCTTCATAGGTGGCGCTGTAGAGTCATATTAGGTGTGAGTTTCCACACCATTAACTCAGGCCATTACCAACTGTTAGCGATGTGGGATTCAGCTCTGTAGGTCTGAGCCTGTGGTCAGCGAGAGCATCAAACATGGAGAAATTCCCCACTACCTCGCATGAAAAACAATAACAAAAATTCTAACTTTTATGCGATCGATTGCATAATTACATCCTGTCCAGATATAGAAATGACATTGGTAGAAGTCTGTGCGATGAAAATCCAGGGACTCGTACGAAGTCAGGCTGGCCGGCCCACAACCTCCCTTCAAACTGAATTCAACCCCACAGTAGCATGTTTTATTTACAAAGCAACTCATCAAAGTTATAAATAGGCCCGTTAGTCACACGTCAGCTGTCTGTAAAGAATGAAGAAAAATGATTATCTTTTATGTTGTGCGTCAGACACGACATGAAAAAAACAAGTGTTGTGCTGCCGTTAGGGAACAAAAGGAGCCGTTTGTCTATCTGTCAGTTTTATAAACACTTCATGATGTGCTGAACAATTACAACTTGTAACAGAGTGTACTAAACTCAAGTTTTTTGAGGGAGATGCAGGATATTTGTGCGTGTGGTGCGGTCCATTTTCTTTCGCTTCGTTCGTTGCCGGGTCGCGGGGGCAGTAGTCTAAGCAGAGACGCCCAGACTTCCCTATCCACACACACTTCCTCCAGCTCGTCCGGGGGGACCCCAAGGCGTTCCCAGGCCAGCTGAGAGACCCTCCAGCGTGTACTGGGTCTTCCCCGGGGCCTCCTCCCGGTGGGACGTTCCCGGAACACCTCCCCAGGGAGGCGTCCAGGAGGCATCCTGAACAGATGCCCAAGCCACTAGACGTGGAGAAGCGGCGGCTCTACTCCGAGCTCCTCCAGTGTGACATTTTTTTATAGATTAAAGACCGATTCTTAATTTTATACACGGTGGTAATTTCCACACATTGTAAATGGAAGCGTGGCTGAGAATATCTTTCAATAAGTACATATACAGTATTTTCGTTCAAATGGGATTGTGCATAAATAAAGAGCCAAAAGCCTGTTTAATACAGATTTGTAAAGAAAAATATGTAGTTTGAAATCAAATTGAAAGTTCCCTGTACATATCGTTTTGGCAAACTCCATATAATATTCAGCCCAAACTGTGATCCCGTCTCAGTCTATGGTAGTATTCATAATTTTCATTATAATTGATATCAAAGGGGGAAGCTGGTGGCGCCAAGTTACAGATCAGATCTGTGGGTGAGGATACCCCACTCATGTGTTTCCAATGAAAAGCCTGAGTATTTGATCGCATGGATTACATCATTCAACAAGCCATTTATAACATAGAAAATGCATTAAAGTTTAATACTGTACTGTGGAACCTTTTGAAAAAAAGCCACAATATCCACTTGAACACAAGCAGATAAACCCTATACCCTCATATCTCTCCTCAACTGACACCTTCATGTTTTTTCTGTAACATATTTCTTAGAAGCAGACAACTTTCAATTTCTTTTTCATTTTAAACTAAACATTGTGACAGAAAAAGCACAAATTGGATTTGAAGGTCCTCCAAAAAGTCCAATTTAAGTGGCTGTAGCTCATATCTATAGCACTAGTCTCCTTTAATGGCCTTTGATAGAACAGAAGCAATGGAGAAATAAAATGTAAAACCTTTCCTATATCCTCTAAAAGTGAATTATATCAAACTCAATTCTGCCCTGCCGTCGGAGTGATGAATTACCCATTGTAGCTCCAAATTTCAACTGTACGAGTGGAAATATTGGTTGAATGAAAAATGACCGGGGTAGCGTGCGGTGTTTTCAGAGTGCTACAATAGAAGGCTTTAAGGGCAGAGATCTCCAGGACCTCATCACACTTCACTGAGACCCTGAATCAGCACTTTACACACAATGACTAATGTCCTGCTCCAGAGCCCGGCGGAGAGGGCGCAGGGTAGTGTGGATTCAAGACTGCGCTAACAAGCAATCCTCGACACAAGCATTGCGAAATATAATAACTTTTTGCCATTACACAAACATTACTTTAAGAGCTGGTAAAGAATCCGTTCAAATTTCTCTTTAACCCTTTAATGTTCACTCCTTGAAGAAAGCAATGCATGATAATAAAAGTGCCTAAAACCAAATGAGGTGCCCCAAAGAGCTTTATCTCAGTTCCAAGCTTAAAGTAGATATAGTGACTCAAAAAGGGATCTAGAAAATGGTTGAGGAAACCATTAAAAGGTTAATTTCATGTTCTCTTCACAGTAACCCGTCTATAGGTTGTTGCATGATTCTTGCAAGTTGAAATGCAACTAATCCACTTTTTTCTTTAATTATTTATTTTTCCCAATTGTGATACACAGGGGATTCTGTCGAGCAGGCATTTGGGTACCAACTAGAATAATAATCTACTTCTGTGACAGGCTGCTAAACTGGGCCTTTGTAGTGATCGTTCACAGAGACATAGAAGGGACAGTTGTAAGCCAGCTCTACATGTATGTTGAAATCAGCAGACTCGTTCCTCTCTCAAGTTGCTCCCCAAAGGATTTAGAAGTAATAGAAATACAGAATAATTTACAGTGCTTTTCAAAAATATTTATACAGCTTGACCTTCGAAAACAAACAGATTTATTTATTTCTGTCAATAACAAGCAAATCTTCCTATTGGAAGACATTCATATTCACACCTAAATGCTATATCATCGTCTTAAACATGAAAATATAATTAAAGCCGCAAGCGGCGATGAAAGGCCTCGCCCCTCTCGCGACCGCCTCCTGGGCGCCGGTCCCACAAGCGTCACGCCGACGAATTGGCAGCCCGATCTGACCAGTATTACGTATATAAAAGCTCATTTATATGATAAAGTGGGTCCCTAGTGGTCACCTCCGGGACATGCACCCTCTACGTAGAGTAGTATTTTGCTCGTACAGATGTCAAGATTTGATTTTGCAACTTTGGTGAAGATCGGAAAAGTTTAGGTCAGAAGCCTTCCATAGGTGGCGCTGTAGAGCCATATTAGGTGTGTGTTTTCACACCATGTGAAAGGTGTAGGACTTTGAAACGTGTTTGAAATGATGCTTCATGAACTATGAACTATTTGAGTCTTTCAGTCAATTGTGTTGATACAACAAACACATCCAAAGTAATACAGTTCTACAGAAAGTGATTAATTGAAGAAAAACTACCAAGAGGTGGATTAATTAAACACAACAAACCATCAGTGTTGTTCCAGTTCACAGCTTTTCTGAACTAGTTCAAGTTCAGTTCATACATGCTCAAAGTGAACAGTTCACGTTCAAAGTTCACATTTTTAATTCTGAACTAGTTCAAAGTTCAGTTCATTTTACTTTTTTCGTGAGATACTTAAATACATATGTTTTTCACACTACGAGCTATATATATATATATATATATATATATATCTCCTGTACACCCACAGGAGGAGAGCCTTTTGACTACAAAACAGACAAGATTTACATGGTTTTCAATGGGAGCCAAACAGAGTTGTCCCATCTCTGCTCACAAACTACAGACAGTAATGCGCTGCAGTGCGTGTGTCTATACTTTATGTCAAATGTAAACGGTGTAAACTTTGTCGCTAACTCACCCTGTGTTTTCATCACGACTTGGGCACATGTGAAAAGCACCAGCTCACAGCGCCGCACCGCAACACAGAGTCGGGTTGCGTTCACAGACGGTGGAAACCGTAGGAATTGTTAGATTTCGGCGGAAAAAGTGTGAGAATACAGGAGGGAGGAACTGTCTCTCGTTGCGTTTCAAAAGAGAAAACCGATTCCAACGTTCATAGTGATGTCTGCCGTTCATGACACATAAAATAAACTAATTCACGTTCAAGTTCTTTTTTTAAAAATGTGTTGCGTTCAGTTCAACGTTCACGAAAAAATGAGCGTGTTCAATTAACGCGTTCTTTTGAACTCGTTCACGCACAACACTGCAAACCATTTATTCCCAATAAATAAATACATTTACTTTGCAACACAAAGGTTATTATGGGTAAGCACTTTGACAGTCCTGTCTGTTTTTTAAAATATGCTATATAAATAAACTTGACCTTGATCAGTTAATGAATGCAAAATAACTTTCTTCAGCTAAAAGCAAAACTTAAATTATAGTCTTTTGTCCAAACAAAGAGAGAGAGTTATCTTATTTCTCTCCCTAAAACCTTCAAATCAGGTCAGAAATGTAGGAGTGATAATAGACAAACACTTAAACAGCCACATCAAATAAGTAACATTAGCAGCTTTTGACCATCTGAAGAGCCTAAAGCATTTGTCTGCAGTAGGTTGGACTGCTGTAATGGCCCCCCTGGTGGTCAGGTCGGGTATTGTAGCTCTGAGTGTAATATTACTATATGAAATAAACTGCTTACTTGCACGAAAACGGTGAAGATTTTCTAACTTTTTTGCGATGATTATATAACTTCAATCCATCCAGATTAGGAAATGACATGGTAGAACTCTGTGCGATGAAAATCCAGGGACTAGTACGAAGCCAAAAATGCGACACCTTGAACTGCCTGTAGGTGGCGCTGTTGCACTCACAGTTGTGTGTTTGTATATTGTTGTGTTCAGGGTCATACGCTGTATTACTGAATTCATTTTTAGCCTCATCGGACAAACATTTAGCCCCAAAAAGCTCATTCATTCACTTTCCGGCACCCCCGGTGGTCAGGTGTGGGACTTACAACTTTTGCGTAATGCAATTTTTTGCTCGTCTCGGTCCAGAGACTATACTCAGCAATTTTCGGGCCGATCCGAGCACTAGTACCCTATTACTTTCCGACAGGTGGCGCTAAAGAGCTCAAATTGGGCGAATGATTTTAGTGTCATTGCGTTCAGGCCATAACCTAATATTACTGATGTGAGTCTCAGCTCTGTAGGTCTGAGCCTGTGGCCCTCAGGGCTCAGCGAAAATGGCCAAAACGAAGGCCTTATTCGCCATGGCGAGGGACGAAAACGGTGAAGATTTTCTAACTTTTTTTCGATGATTATATAACTTCAATCCGTCCAGATTAGGAAATGACGTGGTAGAACTCTGTGTGATGAAAAACCAGGGACTAGTTCGAATTTCTAAATGAAAAGTCAAATTAGTGGCGAAACTTTGGCCCATCATGGCCGACTTCCTGTTGGTCCCAGACATGTGCTTAGACCGGCTTTTATGCTCGTCTCATAGAGATCTATCACTCATCCGAATTTCGTGTACCTACTCCAAAATATGCAATCCTGCCTCCAATAGAAATGGCAAATTTGGAATTTTCAAGGGGGCGCTATTGATTCGCCTTTTGTCGGACAATCTCGAAACGTCAGTTTTATCAAATTTTTCGCCGGACCGGTTGTTTTAGACCCCCCATGTGCAGACTTTCGTGCATGTCTTCAGGGTCAAAAATCGAATTGTTTCGGCAGAAAAAGAATAATATGAAACCACCGAATAACAATTTTCATTAAAGCCGCAAGCGGCGATGAAAGGCCTCGCCCCTCTTGCGACCGCCTCCTGGGCGCCAGTCCCACAAGCGTCACGCCGACGAATTGGCAGCCCGATCTGACCAGGATTACGTATATAAAAGCTCATTTATATGATAAAGTGCGTCCCTAGTGGTCACCTCCGGGACATGCACCCTCTACGTAGAGTAGTATTTTGCTCGTGCAGATGTAAAGATTTGATTTTGCAACTTTGGTGAAGATCGGAAAAGTTTAGGTCAGAAGCCTTCCATAGGTGGCGCTGTAGAGTCATATTAGGTGTGTGTTTTCACACCATTACTCTCAGGCCATTACCAACTGTTAGCGATGTGAGTTTCAGCTCTGTAGGTCTGAGCCTGTGGTCAGGAGAGCATCAAACATGGAGAAATTCCCCACTACCTTGCTTGAAAACGATAACAAAATTCTAACTTTTATGCGATGATTGCATAACTTCAATCCGTCCAGATGGAGAAATTACATGGTAGAAGTCTGTGCGATGAAAATCCAGGGACTAGTACGAAGCCAAAAATGCGACACCTTGAACTGCCTGTAGGTGGCGCTGTTGCACTCACAGTTGTGTGTTGTATATCGTTGTGTTCAGGGTCATACGCTGTATTACTGAATTCATTTTTAGCCTCATCGGACAAACATTTTGCCCCAAAAAGCTCATTCATTCACTTTACGGCGCCCCCAGTGGTCAGGTGTAGGACTTACAACTTTTGCGTAATGTAATGTTTTGCTCGTCTCGGTCCAGAGAATACACTCAGCGATTTTCGGGCCGATCCGAGCACTAGTGCCCTATTACTTTCCGACAGGTGGCGCTAAAGAGCTCATATTGGGCGAATGATTTTAGTGTCATTGCGTTCAGGCCATAACCTAATATTACTGATGTGAGTCTCAGCTCTGTAGGTCTGAGCCTGTGGCCCTCAGGGCTCAGCGAAAATGGCCAAAACGAAGGCCTTATTCGCCATGGCGAGGGACGAAAACGGTGAAGATTTTCTAACTTTTTTTCGATGATTATATAACTTCAATCCGTCCAGATTAGGAAATGACGTGGTAGAACTCTGTGTGATGAAAAACCAGGGACTAGTTCGAATTTGTAAATGAAAAGTCAAATTAGTGGCGAAACTTCGGCCCATCATGGCCGACTTCCTGTTGGTCCCAGACATGTGCTTAGACCGGCTTTTATGCTCGTCTCATAGAGATCTATCACTCATCCGAATTTCGTGTACCTACTCCAAAATATGCAATCCTGCCTCCAATAGAAATGGCAAATTTTGAATTTTCAAGGGGGCGCTATTGATTCGCCTTTTGTCGGACAATCTCGAAACGTCCGTTTTATCAAATTTTTCGCCGAACCGGTCGTTTTAGACCCCCCATGTGCAGACTTTCGTGCATGTCTTCAGGGTCAAAAATCGAATTGAAGATGCGGAAAAAAAAGAATAATAATAATATGAAACCGGTGAATAACAATAGGCCTCCCCAATACTTCGTATTGGCTCGGCCTAATAATAATAATATGAAACCGGTGAATAACAATAGGCCTCCCCAATACAAAGTATTGGCTCGGCCTAATAATAATAATATGAAACCGGTGAATAACAATAGGCCTCCCCAATACAAAGTATTGGCTCGGCCTAATAATATTATTTTTACACTGAATCATCCCATTTCACAGTTTAGGGCAATAACAAACCAGCGAATTAATATTTCATTATTCACCTTAAATCTTTGGTTCCTCACTTTTTGGTTTCAGGAATAACACATGTCTGTCCCAACAGAGAGTGTTTTTTTAAACGTAATATTCTGTGAACGGACCACAGCAGTCTTTTTTGAGAATGAATGTTATCGTTTGCATGCTGCAGAGTTGTTTAGTCCGATACCTGTGATTTTTGGTATTGTTAATCGTTATTACATGGTAATGTGTTGAACGATTTAGGATTATGTTTTTGCTTCATCCAACCCCTTTAAAATTTCTCAAACCTGCACAAATCACCCTGCAACCACTTTGAAAGTGGCTAAACGTCCTGAAAAAGTAGATTTAATGGTAAGACCAGGTACAAGGTTATATTTGAACACAGGGAAGCCCAAACACTAACACAAATGCAGTCTCTCTCCCTCTCTGGTCTCTCTCCCTCTCTCCCTCTCTGGTCTCTCTCTTGGTAAAATGGTAAAATAGCTAAAACCTGATTCTCTCGGAGTCAGACGGGTGGGGCATGTGCGTCCAGGCCGACTCCTCCATGGCCTGCTGGTAAACCTGGTCTTTGGACAGAGGTGCTGGCCCCAGAGGACAGACCCCCAGGGAGGGAGGGATGGTCACCTCAGACAGGCAGGTCTGGGGGGCCGAGGGAGGATTGGATGGGGCGGCCGAGCTGGGGAACATATCTGAGGAGAGAGAGAGAGGAGGGACTGGGTTTACGGCATTACATTGAAATTATTGCAATTAGAAAAATGAAACACTGCAAAGACACAGTTCTCTGCGATCTGAATCGTCTCATTGATTGTCTAATGGTTTTAACACAGATACTGGGTCACACCGCAATCTCTGGTCTCCGGTCTGAGAGAGCAGAGTGAGAGAAAGAGCAGAGCGAGAGAGAGAGAGAGAGACCACAGAGAGAGAGACGAGTGAGAGCCCAAAAAAGAAACAAGAGAAAGAGACCAGAGAGAGTGACCAAAGAGAGAGACCAGAGACTAAGTTTTCTTCTCTCTATTCCGGCAGGTAACATACGTGTCCCTGTGTCTCTGTGTGTGTGTGTTGGTCGAATCTGTGTGTGTGTGTCTGTTGGTTGGGGGAGAGTCTGTGTTGTTACCTGTGGGGAGGTGCAGTGATGTCACGTCTCCCTCTAACCCTGAGCTGTGTGCTGCTCGCTCAGCCATGGACTTCAGGCTGCTCAGAGGCTCCTGCAACACAAACACAAACACACACACACACACACACACACACACATACAGAGAAAGACACAGAGACACGCGCAGACAGAGACACACACAGACACAGAGACAACCACATACACCTGTTACGAACAGTCAACAAGAGAGCTGGTATTGTCTTGCTTTACTATTACAACAAAATCTTCTATAAGGCACGAGGAAAAATCAGAGGTGGGGACTAGCTGTTTTTGATGGATTTCAGAAATAGTTTATTTATTTTTTGTATGCATATTTCAAACTGTGTCTTCACTTAACTTTACACTGTATTCCTACACCATTTAGGCGTTCATCACAACTGAATCTGCTTTAATAATGAGTATTTGAGACAATTAACTATCATTTTTCATAATTTACAGTCATTTACTTCCATGGACAATGCTTAAATAGCTAAAGCTGGACAATAGATCCTGCTCGTGTGTGAATGCGGAGCGAGTGTCTCCGGAGGCTCTGACCTTGATGGCGTCTCCGGGCTGAGAGTACGACATGGGCCCGTTCAGCAGAGATACACTTCCCGTTTTGGCTTCACTGAAAGAGGCGGGAGACGGCGAGCTCGGGGAGAAGCTCATAGAGGCCAGAAGACTCGGAGCACTGTCTTTACTGCAGAGAGAGGAGAACAAGAATTAGATTAGATCTCATTAGTTATTGTAGATTATTGTGTGTGTGTGTGTGTACAAGTCCCTCCAGGGCCTCACACCAAAGTACATCTGTGACATGTTAGTGCCTTATGAACCAAGTGGGACAAAGGGACAGAGACCAGAGAGAGAGAGAGACCAGAGAGAGAGAGACCAGAGATGAAAGAGACCAGAGAGAGAAAGAGAGACCAGAGAGAGACCAGAGAGAGATCAGAGAGAGACCAGAGAGAGAGAGATAAGAGAGGGACCATGGACTGGCCTCCTGCTGGTACTTTAGAGCACAGGGACAGAGAGACCAGAGACCTCTCGTCCATTCCCTCTTGTATTTGTATCTCTCCTCAAACAACAGATCATTGAAGTTGATATTTCCGATCTGACAAACATGTAACTCACAGCTGATTGGCCGAAGAGGAGAGCGACGAGGACTGGCTGTTCTGTGATTGGCTGACGCTGCTGAGAGAGGAGTCTGTTGTGCTATCTGCCACCACAGCGCTGTAACCTGATCCAAAACAAGAGATCGTATAAAACAGGTAAGATAACAAGAAATACAACAGTTTTCTTTCTGTTTAGTGTAATATCTCAGCACAACGCAAACATTCTACAGCCTCAGTCCCGGATCTACAGCCTGTCCATTAGGGGTGTGACGATATACTTTCTCCCGCGATTCCATTATTGATATGCATTTGCCAAGTATCAATATAGATTTTGAAAAAAAAAAAGATTTTTTTTTTGTGTTTTTTTACAATTAAAAAAATAAATAATTGGTATCAATACTTAATATATGGCTACATTACGCATCTCCATTCCATTTATCATAAAATAAAGTGTATTTTTTCTTTTATTTATGCCCTAAATTGGCATATTGTATATTTCTGACCAATATATCGATAATCGTCATATCGTCATAAAATCGCTATTGTGATAATATTGTTATCGTGATAACATCGTTATCGTGAGGTACCCTAAGGTTCCCACCCCTACTGTCCATTCCAGCGGATCCCTCTCTCAATATGAGCCTCCTAGAGGTTTCTTAATTTTTTTCCCCGCTGGGTTTTTGAGTGGTTCCTTGCCGGTGTGATGATCAGTGATGATCAAGATCTTGAATTAACATTAAAGTTGTCATCCCGGTCCCTATGGACCAGTGGCTCCTATGTGTTTGTATTCTTGCATGTCCTCTTTTTGGACAGTTTGGTTTCCTGATTTAATGGCGATACGACAACTTTATTAAGTCCTCCAAGACGACTGCTGTTGTGATTTAGGACTGTACACACATACATTGAATTTAATAAAAATTGAAGGATCCCTAACCATAAACCAATTTAACTGTTCCTAACATAAACCAAATCAAAATTTTGGCGAGAGACCAGACAGAGATCAGAGGGACCAGAGACGAGTAAAAGAGGCCATAGAGAACCCTTACCCTAACCCAGAGAGAGAAAGAGAGAGATGTGAAAGCCTGGGATAAAATACCAAGATTTTACTATGCCAGTCCCCTAAGGAAAGAATTCCCTGGGAGATCCCTTCATATTTAAGCAGTGGGAATGAGTCGAGAGTGCGTGAATGACGAGAATGCGTTCAAAAGTCAATTTTCGATTGACGTCGAAAATTGACGTCAATCGAAACGTCAATTTTAAAATATATTACATACTCTGCTAAGATTTTGTGTTCATCCATCTATTACAGCGGATCCTAAAGCACAGACCTCCCCAGCCTTCTGCTCTCCCAGTATTGTTCCGCTGATGTGATTACGTATTAGCGGTGTCTGAGTGTGAGCCTGCTCTTCTCCCATAATGCATCACTAATTAATTATTTGCTAGCGCGTGTGGCGGGCCGCTGTGATGAGACTCCTGCGCGATAACAAAGGCACTTACAGAGCTCCGGGAGAGTCGCTGCGGAGGTGACGATAATTAAGATCATTATCATTATTCACAGAGCTGCAGGAGAAGTGTGGAGGCTTAAACACAGCAGGGGATTAAGGACTGCGGCTGTAGATCCAGGACTACTGAGGTTGTAGATCCAGGACTACTGAGGCTGTAGATCCAGGACTACTGAGGCTGTAGATCCAGGACTACTGAGTTTGGAGATCCAGGACTACTGAGGCTGTAGATCCAGGACTACTGAGGCTGTAGATCCAGGACTACTGAGGCTGTAGATCCAGGACTACTGAGGCTGTAGATCCAGGACTACTGAGGCTGTAGATCCAGGACTACTGAGGTTGTAGATCCAGGACTACTGAGGCTGTAGATCCAGGACTACTGAGGCTGTAGATCCAGGACTACTGAGGGTGTAGATCCAGGACTACTGAGGCTGTAGATCCAGGACTACTGAGGCTGTAGATCCAGGACTACTGAGGCTGTAGATCCAGGACTACTGAGGCTGTAGATCCAGGACTACTGAGGCTGTAGATCCAGGACTACTGAGGTCGTAGATCCAGGACTACTGAGGTCGTAGATCCAGGACTACTGAGGGCGTATATCCAGGACTACTGAGGGTGTAGATCCAGGACTACTGAGAGTGTAGATCCAGGACTACTGAGGGTGTAGATCCAGGACTACTGAGGGTGTAGATCCAGGACTACTGAGGGTGTAGATCCAGGACTACTGAGGGTGTAGATCCAGGACTACTGAAGCTGTAGATCCCGGACCTAACCCTGAATAGTGATAATTAAATGAATTAATGCCAGAGCTTTTGTGACTTCCTGTTACTTACGTGGCAATAAAAAATGATTCTGACTTTTGGGTGTAGGGTCAGTGAGTGTCTTGGTCTCTCCTTATCTGTCCATTGTGGGCCTGTTTGTTTGGCTGTGTATCTTGTTCAAGTTTTGAATAAATACATACAATTAACATAATTTTAAGGTTTAGAGTGAGACTCAAACTTGAGAAATTTTGATAATTTGGATTTGCAGGAGGGTCAAAGGACTGTGGTGATGATCCAGGACATTCAACAACATTTATGGACTATGCCCGGTGTGGACTTATGTATTTTTTCATCATTGCATTTCCTGAGTTTGAACCGTTTGATTCTCTGCTTTGTTGTTGGTGAAGCAATAATTTGATTTAAGTCTATACAAAAATAAATTGAATGGAAATATTAAAAGATAGACTTTTCACAGCGTTTGACCAGCTGTTTTTAGTCAAACTTTGATTTTAAATGGAGTTGGATAAGGTAACACAACCCCAACTCCTGTGTGACATGTGACCTGTGTGTGACTCACTGGAGCTCCCGTTCTGCTTCTGCTGGCTCGGTGGTCGAACCATCATGGCGTTGCCTCCTCCTCCACTCGACCCTGAGCTCGGGCCGTTGCTGCCGATGACTCCCAGCCCGCTGCCTCCCCCTAGACTCCCTCCCGTCGGGATCTGTGACAGCAGGGTGGAGGTCCCAGCTGACGACAACCCCAGGATTCCTGCTCCTATTGCTCCCCCTACCACCGAGCTGGACGTGGGACCTCCTACAGCCGTCACCGAGCTCAGAGATGACGTGGAGAGTCCAGATGCGGTTCCAATGGCCGCTGCCTGTGCGTACGGAGCTGGGGTGGAGCTGGACAAGAGGCTGGAGAGCGAGCTGAGGGACCCTGGCATCCCTGAGAGACCCAAGCCACCGCTAGACATGGGGCTGGACGCTAACGAAGCTAACGAACCAGGGGCTTTCCCGAGAGATAGACCCAGGTTTAGGCCCAGGCTGTTGGATGCGGAGCCAATGGGGGGCTGGGAAGAGGGCGCGATGGGGCCTGGGAGGCTGGTGTTTGGAGGAGAGGGTCCCGACGTGGAGGCCTGGTGGTGGCTGTTTGCGCTGGCGACAACACTGGGGGCGGAGTTTGTGTTTTTGGGGAGAATGTTGTGGTGCTGTTGTTGTTGCGTAGCGTTGCTGTAGCTGCCTGCGGACATGATACTGTTGGAGAGGAGCGCAGAGGAGGAGGAGGAGGAGAGGCCCATGCTGCTGCTGTTGAGGAGGCTGTGGCTGATGATGCTAGCACCACCGCTGTTGGCCACAACCCCAGAGATGGACGCCATGGAGACGAAGGAGGACGAGTTGAAGGCGGAGACGGAGGAGGACGAGGAGGAGGAGGAGGAGAGCAGCAGCGATGGGTTCCCATTTTTCACTGGGGACTGAAAAAAAAAGTTAAAAACATTATTATAATAAACTATTATTAAGACTATACCAGGGAGAGATAGCCCTGTAGGCAAAAGATATGAGTGATGTATTGTGAAGTAGCTTAACTTAAGAGACAGTGGATTACTTTAAAGTAGGAAGACATTAAACATTTTAATCGAGTTGATTACATTAACATTATAAACATTTTCTGTAGTAGACAGTATTTTTTCTAAGTTGTATAAAAAGTATTAAAACCTGTATTTCAATTGAAAAATTGAGCTCATTGATTCAGCAGGGTATGAATTCAGGCCATAAAAAGTGCAGTATAGAAACTTTGTGTGACGCTTGTTCTCCTAGACCACGCCCCCTCAAGCGTCTGCAGTGCATGTAAACAGCAGCAGCATGGCAGGAGAAGGAGGCTATACCTCGTCTGGCTGAAACTGCTTACACAGCTGTAAAACAGCCCAACAGACGCAAAAGTGAGGAGGAGGAGAAGAGGGAACTAAAGCAAAAAATAATAATAAAAGAAGAAATCAAGCCCGGATGAATATAGCTAACTTGGACTTTGGACGCAAAACTAGCGGTAATCTTTCAGTTATTGTACTGTTTATTTTGTTAGCAGTGCGTTGCTTTGGTACCACTTATAAGAAGTTGTGCTAATGCTAACTAATGCCTACCTGCTCTGTCGCCATCTCACACGCATGTGTCCGTGTCACTTCTGAGTGTTATTATAGGATGCATGGGCGGGTCATTCGCTACATACGTTATTTTCTTTAACACATTTAACGAAAAAAATGTATTAACGTGCATAAACACAATAGTTTTTACAGCCCTAACAGCTTTGATGCCAAAATGGTTTGTAGAGGATAGAGAGAGAGGAAATAGAGAGGAGAGAGAGAGGAGAGAGAGAGAAGAGAAGAGAGAGAGAAGAAGAGAAGAGAGAGAAGAAGAGAGAGAGAAGAGAGAGGTGAGAGAAGAAAAGAAAGAAGAGAAAGAAAAGACTAAAGAAGACTGAGTGATGTGGAAGAAACCTTATTTGAACTTAAATCAATTATTTTCTTCTGATAATGCTCAACAATTTCTAAAAGTACAGAGACGATGTACTTGTGGAGTAGAATAGAGACAAAATAGAGAGTTACCTGACAGACTTCACTGTCCGTTGATCGGCCCCTCTTCTTGTCGTCCTCTGAGTTTTCCTGAAACAAGAAAAACACCTCATTTATCGAGACAAATACACCAGTCGGTCACAGAGCGGAACATGACGACACAATAAAACTGTCAGGCACACATAACAGCTCAAACCTATTGGATTCAACCTTTACATAATTATAGAGTTTATATCAGTGATAAATGTCAGTGGAGGAGAGTGGAGAGGAAAGTGGAGAGACGAGAGGGAGAGAGAGCAGAGGGAGAGAGAGGAGAGAGGGGAGAGAGGAGTGGAGAGCACAGAGAGGAGAGGGAGGAGAGTGTGAAACACAATTAATAAGCTAGGAGTTTACTTTTACATGCACTGTCCACCTTTATACAGTGAAAGTTGTGTCTCTTATAAGGACAATCTCCTCCATTTCAAACGCAGCCTTCTTCTCACACAATGCGACCTACACTCCTTGACTTAAACTTCTTAAAGCGATAGTCACCCACCTCCTCACTGTGAGCACAGCTTTAACACCTCTGCAGCCTCTGCTCGTGTGGGAGGAATCTCGGAGCAGGTGACAAAGGCGAAAGCCCATGACAATATGTGCAATTATCCCACACACGGTTAAATAATGCCTTGACCCGGCGACACGCAGAGCTCCGGTTCACTCAGAGTCTAATATTCATGTTATTACCTAAAGGTGCCCAAGACTTCACTGATTCAAGCGCTGAATAGGCACCGTGCAGCTATACCACTAATGTTATGGTCCTTTTTCTTCTGTTTTATCCATTGCCGTCTGAGCAGAGAGCCCAGGACGTCTCTCTCCACATACACTTCCTCCAGCTCATTTGGGGGAATCCTGAGACGTTCCCAGGCCTGCTGGGTCTTCCCCTAGTCTCCTCTCAGTGGAAAAGGCCCGGAGAGAGAAATCAAAGAGAGCAGGGACCAGAGAGAGTGAGAGAGACCAGCAAAAGAGAGGCCAGAGAGAGAGCAAGAGACACAGACCAGAGAGAGAGAGCAGAGGAAGAGACCAGAGAGAGACCAGAGAGAGCGAGCAGACCAAAGAGACCGGAGAGAGATCAGAGAGAAATCAGAGAAAGAGAGGGAGACAATAAAGAGACTGAAGATTCTGAAAGCAGTACGAGTTGGAGAGAAGAGTATTTGCACAGAAGGAGCGGGGACATGTGTATATCAGTTGGAATGGCACAAAATGCACGAGTTTTTGAAATATTATTCAGTTCAGTGGTGGACCCCGAGAACACACTTATCTAATGTACATTGATGAGTATAGAGCTGAGTGTACGTACTGTAGTGCATGTGGCGGGCGAAGGCGGGATGGGGGAGGAGGAGGTGGTGGAGGTGGGGGTGCTGCTCGAGGGCTGGAAGAGCTCGTCTTCGAGGTGCGAGTGTCCGGGAGGCGACGTGGCAATCAGCGAGGGAGCTGCACACAAGAGCAGAGAGGTTCGAGGAGATGGAAGAGGACTGTGCTTTTACTCTGATGATTAACAAATACATGTGCAGACCCTGTTGGTGCCACTGTTTTTTAAATGGCTGATAATAATCCAGGAGATCATAGAGAATTATACAAACACAGTCTTCTACATTCCCCATTGAGAGAATGGTGTGTCCTCAGTATTTGAACTTACGAAGATCTTCGAGGTCGATGTCATCATAAAGAAACTCGTTTTCTTCGAAGTCTGGCTCCTGCGATGAGTCCATGTAGTACTCCACATCGTCCTTCAGGAGAAAGACACAGGACTTCATAACAAAACCAGATCTTCTGCTGAGGTATTCACACACTGTGTGAATACCTAACCACACGCACACACAGTCACACGCACACACAGCCAAGTGTCCAGAGAAACACATGGTGGACCAGAGGGATTCAACTCTGCCCTAAAAAGTGAGGCCCGTCTTAACCAGGAGACTTGAGGAAATGGGTCAAGTCTGGTCTCTCTCCCTCTCTGGTCTCTCTCCCTCTCTGGTCTCTCTCCCTCTCTGGTCTCTCTCCCTCTCTGGTCTCTCTCCCTCTCTGGTCTCTCTCCCTCTCTGGTCTCTCTCTCTCTCTCTCTCTGGTCTCTGGTTACCCTTTCATGTAAAACATGAAGCATTTTAACATGGGAACATTACATACGTCTCTTTAGTTAAATCAATCACAATGTCTTTATATTGATTATTATTAAATACAAAAACTGGATAAAATTGCCCCAGAAATGTCAAGTAAATCACAACAATGCTAATATAAACGTCACAGAGACATAGAGAAAACATTGAAACCACTGGAGTAGAAGCTGCAGTACCTTGATCTTCCTGATGGCGTCCACCTGCACCGAGTCATTGTCGAGCATCCGCAGAATCGTCTCCAACATCCGGATGTGGAAACGGTGCCGTTCGATAAACTTCTTCAGCTCTTCAATCCTCTCCTGTTTTTGGGAAAAAACAAAACCAACTGAAGCGTTCCATCTGTCAACGTCTGAGTCTACAGTGTCTCCTTAAAAGCAGACGTGCCACAGGAAGCCAGTGCAGAGACCTGAGACCAGGACTAATGTGATGGTACTTCCTGGTTGTAGTCAGGACTCGAGCTGCAGGGTTTTGAATATGCTGCAGCTCGTTTGGAGGGACCTGTGAGCTGTTACAGTAGTCTAACCCTACTCTGCTTTAGACTCTGGTTTTGTGATCCTGGCATTGTTTTTCAGATGGTAAAAAGCTGTTACTGATGTTACAGATTTGATGTGGCGGTTAGAAGTCGTCGGTCGGAAATCCAGGACTAATAATGGCCATGATTTAAGAAGTTGTTCAAAGTTCTTTGATCACTTCAAATACAGTCGTCTCCCTCGCCCTCTCCCTCTCTCTCTAGCCTCCCTTCCCCTCTCTCTGGCCTCTCTCTCCCTCTCGCTGGCCTGCCTCTCCCTCTCGCTGGCCTGCCTCTCTCTCTCTCGCTGGCCTGCCTCTCTCTCTCTCGCTGGCCTGCCTCTCTCTCTCTCTCGCTGGCCTGCCTCCCTCTCTCTCTCTCGCTGGCCTGCCTCTCTCTCTCTCTCGCTGGCCTGCCTCTCTCTCTCTCTCGCTGGCCTGCCTCTCTCTCTCTCGCTGGCCTGCCTCTCTCTCTCTCGCTGGCCTGCCTCTCTCTCTCTCGCTGGCCTGCCTCTCTCTCTCTCGCTGGCCTGCCTCTCTCTCTCTCGCTGCTCTCTCGCTGCTCTCTCGCTGCTCTCTCGCTGCTCTCTCGCTGCTCTCTCGCTGCTCTCTCGCTGGTCTCTCGCTGGTCTCTCGCTGGTCTCTCGCTGGTCTCTCGCTGGTCTCTCGCTGGTCTCTCGCTGGTCTCTCGCTGGTCTCTCGCTGGTCTCTCGCTGGTCTCTCGCTGGTCTCTCGCTGGTCTCTCGCTGGTCTCTCGCTGGTCTCTCGCTGGTCTCTCGCTGGTCTCTCGCTGCTCTCGCTGCTCTCTCGCTGCTCTCTCGCTGCTCTCTCGCTGCTCCTCGCTGCCTCTCGCTGGCCTCTCGCTGGCCTCTCGCTGGCCTCTCTCTCGCTGGCCTCTCTCTCGCTGGCCTCTCTCTCGCTGGCCTCTCTCTCGCTGGCCTCTCTCTCGCTGGCCTCTCTCTCGCTGGCCTCTCTCTCGCTGGCCTCTCTCTCGCTGGCCTCTCTCTCGCTGGCCTCTCTCTCGCTGGCCTCTCTCTCGCTGGCCTCTCTCTCGCTGGCCTCTCTCTCGCTGGCCTCTCTCTCGCTGGCCTCTCTCTCGCTGGCCTCTCTCTCGCTGGCCTCTCTCTCGCTGGCCTCTCTCTCGCTGGCCTCTCTCTCGCTGGCCTCTCTCGCTGGCCTCTCTCTCGCTGGCCTCTCTCTCGCTGGCCTCTCTCTCGCTGGCCTCTCTCTCGCTGGCCTCTCTCTCGCTGGCCTCTCTCTCGCTGGCCTCTCTCTCGCTGGCCTCTCTCTCGCTGGCCTCTCTCTCGCTGGCCTCTCTCTCGCTGGCCTCTCTCTCGCTGGCCTCTCTCTCGCTGGCCTCTCTCTCGCTGGCCTCTCTCTCGCTGGCCTCTCTCTCGCTGGCCTCTCTCTCGCTGGCCTCTCTCTCGCTGGCCTCTCTCTCGCTGGCCTCTCTCTCGCTGGCCTCTCTCTCGCTGGCCTCTCTCTCGCTGGCCTCTCTCTCGCTGGCCTCTCTCTCGCTGGCCTCTCTCTCGCTGGCCTCTCGGCTCTCGCGCTGGTCTCTCGCTGGTCTCTCGCTGGTCTCTCGCTGGTCTCTCGCTCTCTCGCTGCTCTCTCGCTGCTCTCTCGCTGCTCTCTCGCTGCTCTCTCTCGCTGGCCTCTCTCTCGCTGGCCTCTCTCTCGCTGGCCTCTCTCTCGCTGGCCTCTCTCTCGCTGGCCTCTCTCTCGCTGGCCTCTCTCTCGCTGGCCTCTCTCTCGCTGGCCTCTCTCTCGCTGGCCTCTCTCTCGCTGGCCTCTCTCTCGCTGGCCTCTCTCTCGCTGGCCTCTCTCTCGCTGGCCTCTCTCTCGCTGGCCTCTCTCTCGCTGGCCTCTCTCTCGCTGGCCTCTCTCTCGCTGGCCTCTCTCTCGCTGGCCTCTCTCTCGCTGGCCTCTCTCTCGCTGGCCTCTCTCTCGCTGGCCTCTCTCTCGCTGGCCTCTCTCTCGCTGGCCTCTCTCTCGCTGGCCTCTCTCTCGCTGGCCTCTCTCTCGCTGGCCTCTCTCTCGCTGGCCTCTCTCTCGCTGGCCTCTCTCTCGCTGGCCTCTCTCTCGCTGGCCTCTCTCTCGCTGGCCTCTCTCTCGCTGGCCTCTCTCTCGCTGGCCTCTCTCTCGCTGGCCTCTCTCTCGCTGGCCTCTCTCTCGCTGGCCTCTCTCTCGCTGGCCTCTCTCGCTGGCCTCTCTGTCGATCACTTTACATTCCGTTGAATTAAAGCGTCCTATGAACATTTCATGCTCAAAGTCCAGAGAGTTCCCTCGACAAAAACATGACTAACGTAGCACTAATGTTATGTAAGGCTAATACCCAACACTCCAGGGGCATAGGGACACACAGCACACTGGACATCAATATTAAAGAACAAATTATCCAAGCTAAGGAGGTTTGCAGCGGCTCCCAAACACAGATATGAAAGTTTAAACAGGAAAGGTGCAGCAGTAAGAGCAGGTGTACCACTAATGGATTAATGTAGAGTCACATGCCACTCCGGACTTCAATATTTAATCCTGCATACATCTCTTGCAGCGTGAGAACGGCACAAACACATGTTATTGTGGTGAGAGTGTTTGGAATGGGACTGAACCAGCAAAATCCACTATTCACTGCTTTCAGCCACGTTATAGTTAATTCATGCCCGTTTCTGTGCATTTTTATATTGTTTTACAGCAGAATCTCCTGTTCTTTTTTGAAGCTGAGTTTGCTGACTTTCAAACCTCAACAACCACAACCAGAAAAAGACCAGAGAGAGAAACCAGGGAGATAGTCCAGAAGAGAAACCAGAGAAAACCAGAGAGAGATAGACCAGAGGGAAAGGCCAGAGAGGGAGAGGCCAGAGAGAGACACCAGAAAGAGGGGCCAGAGACAGGGGCCAGAGAGATAATCCAGAAAGATAGTACATAGAGATAGTCCAGAGAGAGAAACCAGAGAGAGAACCCAGAGAGAGAACTGACTAATTTCTGTAGTGATACGCAAGCAATAAAGCGTTCCTTAACTTTAAATAAAGCTAACTGTCATCTGGGCTACAGCGGCTCTGTTGGTAGAGCATTGGGACCTTTGAGCCTGAAGGTCGTGGGTTTGAGCGAGGCCACCTCCACTGACTCCTACTGATTTCTGCTCAAGGCTACTGAAAGCTCAAGGCTATTCTGTCCCTGTCAGAGCAGCCGTCCTCCTGTGGACTCACTACCTGCAGGAGGATCAGTGCGGGCTGTGCTGAATGCCACACCCCGACCCAGAAATGGATTAAGGGGAAGAAGATAGATGGATAACTCATTTTTCTAGTCGCTCTCTGGCCTCCCTAGTTATCTTTTCCCTCTCTCTGTCTTTTTTCTACTCTCTATTTCTGCTTTTCTCTCTTTCTCTCTTGGGTTCTTCTCCACGCTCTCACTCTGTGCTCTTTCTCTCTGTGTGCTCTCTTTCTGTGTGCTTATTCTCTCTGTGTGCTCTCTATCTGCACTATAGATGCAGACCCACTTTCTGTAGTGTAAATAATGATTGACTATGACGCCAGGCTGAGGGGGCTGTTATCGTATTTTAGTGTAGAAATTGCGTTATGAAATCCCTGTGTCCCGAACATGTGTGCGTCAGCCGCATTAGTGGGATATGACCGTGTACGGGTCTTCACTTTCAATATTAACACAATAACAGTTCAGGGAGTATGTACGCATCTCTCTGACCACAGCGGCTAATGGGGGAAGCACATGCAGACACGCACACCGAACCCTGATGTAATTGAATGACCTTGTTATGGTAAAGTAATGCATCTGTAACATGCATCCAGGAGGAAATCTATCCCCCACACACTGTAAAGTATGAAGTATAATCACTGTATTAATTTCCAACAATTTTAGGAGTGTGAGTGTCTAACTTCTGCTGTTTTAACAGGATGTGATCTTAGGATAATATTTGTTTCAACAATGTCTTTGGGTCATAGTCGTGGATTATTATCATATATTCTCTGGTCTATCTCTGGGCTGTCTACCTCTCTCTCTCTCTCTCTCTCTCCCTGTATCTAGTCTCTCTCCAATCTCTTTCTGGCATCAGAGAGACAGAGAGTAGCAGGATAGAAATAGGACAGAAACAGGACAGATACAAGATAGGGTCTCACCTCTTTGTCTCCTTTCTTTTTCCTGGTTTGGACCGATAAAGACTCCACTTCACTCTCGAACTGGTCCACCTGCATGTTCAGCGTGTCTATCGTGTTCTGCAGCAAAAGAAAATTAGAAAATTCTGTCAAGAAAAAAAGTTCTGCATGACAAGGGACACTAACATCCCCACATAATCCGACCTTTATGAAAGCTGCAGGTTCTCCGTCATCTGAGGTCGAGCTATTTTAGTTTACATTGAGTTCTATGGGACTTTTTTCGGGGAAGCCTACAGGAATTTAGTCTGCAGTACCACGGACTATAAGATAACAATACCCTATCTGGTTATTATTATAGATAGCTAGCTACATTTCTTAGTTAGCTTCATGGCTAAACAGGGGCAGATGTTTCGCTAAGACAACAGCTAAGGGAAGCTGGAGTTTTCCCTGCAAATGAAGGCATCTGATTGGTCAATTCTTATATGGCTCATATCTGAATTTATACAGTAACTCCTCCCATTCAGGTTCTATAAGTGTTAGCACTAAACAAGAGTATGTACAACCTTCAAACAAATCGCTCATGAAACGTTTACTTAAGCCTCTACTATAGGAACACTTAACTACAGGCAGAGGTTACACAAGTCCAATACAAAAAATAAATTTCACTCAGCATAGTCTTCAGCCTTCCCTGCCTGGTGGAGGTCTACAACTTTGTTTCTAATGTTCTAGAACAGCTACTTTGTCTTGAAGCTCGTCTTAGTCATGGTCTACTCTGGCGTCTCTCTCTCTCTTCTCTCTGGCGTCTCTCTCTCTCTCTTCTCTCTGGCGTCTCTCTCTCTCTCTCCTCTCTGGCGTCTCTCTTTCCTTTCTGGCGTCTCTCTTTCCTTTCTGGCGTCTCTCTCTCTCTCTCCTCTCTGGCGTCTCTCTCTGGCGTCTCTCCCTCTCTCTGGCGTGTCTCTCTCTCTCTGGCGTGTCTCTCTCTCTCTGGCGTGTCTCTCTCTCTCTGGCGTGTTTCTCTCTCTCTGGCGTCTCTCTCTCTCTGGTCCTGAATGAGGACCAGATACTCACCGTGAGCCACGTTCCGACCTCCTCCTTCTCCTTCTGGGCTGGGTCCACTTTCTGGGCCAGGCCGAGACCCTCTTTTGAGTAAGCTTTGGTCTTCGTTTCCCTTTCCACAACTTTGAACCGCTCCATTTGCTGCAGACATCAAACGCAGACACAGTATTATTAGACGCTGGACGATCTCAATAGGAAAGCAGTCTGGGTTATTATAAATACAAGGTTCTGAAGGTTTTTTTGGAGAGTATGGTACAAAAACATTATGTATCAGGGCTAGAAAGGCATTAACCGTGTGAGTGAATGCGTAAACCTGGGGTTAAGGCTAAATGTTCACTGCAAACATTCTGGATGGGTATTTAACAAGGTGAAAAATGGATAATCAGAATAAAAAAGTCCATTTACTTCCTGTGTGGGGGTCTTTAGTCCTGAATCTACAGCCTCGGCCCCGCGTCTACAGCCTCGGCCCCGCGTCTACAGCCTCGGCCCCGCGTCTACAGCCTCGGCCCCGCGTCTACAGCCTCGGCCCCGCGTCTACAGCCTCGGCCACGCGTCTACAGCCTCGGCCACGCGTCTACAGCCTCGGCCACGCGTCTACAGCCTCGGCCACGCGTCTACAGCCTCGGCCACGCGTCTACAGCCTCGGCCACGCGTCTACAGCCTCGGCCACGCGTCTACAGCCTCGGCCACGCGTCTACAGCCTCCGTCACGCGTCTACAGCCTCCGTCACGCGTCTACAGCCTCCGTCACGCGTCTACAGCCTCCGTCACGCGTCTACAGCCTCCGTCACGCGTCTACAGCCTCCGTCACGCGTCTACAGCCTCCGTCACGCGTCTACAGCCTCCGTCACGCGTCTACAGCCTCCGTCACGCGTCTACAGCCTCCGTCACGCGTCTACAGCCTCCGTCACGCGTCTACAGCCTCCGTCACGCGTCTACAGCCTCGGCCACGCGTCTACAGCCTCGGCCACGCGTCTACAGCCTCGGCCACGCGTCTACAGCCTCGGCCACGCGTCTACAGCCTCGGCCCCGCGTCTACAGCCTCCGTCACGCGTCTACAGCCTCCGTCACGCGTCTACAGCCTCCGTCACGCGTCTACAGCCTCCGTCACGCGTCTACAGCCTCCGTCACGCGTCTACAGCCTCCGTCACGCGTCTACAGCCTCCGTCACGCGTCTACAGCCTCCGTCACGCGTCTACAGCCTCCGTCACGCGTCTACAGCCTCCGTCACGCGTCTACAGCCTCGGCCACGCGTCTACAGCCTCGGCCACGCGTCTACAGCCTCGGCCACGCGTCTACAGCCTCGGCCACGCGTCTACAGCCTCGGCCCCGCGTCTACAGCCTCCGTCACGCGTCTACAGCCTCCGTCACGCGTCTACAGCCTCCGTCACGCGTCTACAGCCTCGGCCACGCGTCTACAGCCTCGGCCACGCGTCTACAGCCTCGGCCACGCGTCTACAGCCTCGGCCACGCGTCTACAGCCTCGGCCACGCGTCTACAGCCTCGGCCACGCGTCTACAGCCTCGACCACGCGTCTACAGCCTCCGTCACGCGTCTACAGCCTCGGCCACGCGTCTACAGCCTCGGCCACGCGTCTACAGCCTCCGTCACGCGTCTACAGCCTCAGTCCCGGGCTCTACAGTCTCTATACACAATATTTACTCAAATGCATTGAAATGAACAAACCACAATGTGTACATTCCATTTTAATAAAGCTGAAGGTTCCACAACCGAAACAATACTACAACTTGAGAAAACAACATAACTGCACACATTTCTGTTCAGTCGTTAGAACGTGAGAATGTGAAGACGGACAGAGCGAGAGTCACAGATGGTGACAACAATTGACCACGGTGCGTCTCGATGCCAGCTCTGAACAGCCGCCATATTGTGTGTCACTTTACAGTTTTCACACATGATATCTATTTGGAGCACAGAACCTGGTGCTCCTCCGATCACACATTACTCTGAGGAAGGAGAGGCTGAGACGAGAGGGAAGAGAGGAGCAGAGGAGAGGAGCAGAGGAAGGGAGGAGAAAAAGGGGAGAGAGATGAGACCCCGGTGCTCCTATGTACTCCTCTGATCACACTGAGGGAGGAGAGTACTCTATACTACCCTAATCCTAACCCAAAAAAGAAGTTTTTAGATATTAGCTTGACTTGGTTTTGTTGATTGGGTTTGGAATTGATTATAGTATTTCTGTTCTTTTAATGTGAGGAGAGAGGAGACGGAGAAAAGCAACAAGGAAGAAAAGAGAGGAAAGAAAGGGTTGTGAACAGAGTAGAAAGTGGAGGAGAGAAAAAGTAAGAGAAAGGAGTGCATAGAAGATAGGGAGAGAAAGGAGAGAGGCGGAGAGAGGAAAAACAAGAGGGGGGAGAGAGAGAAGAGGAGGGGAAAGAGGAGAGAGGACGAGAAAAGAGGGGTGGAGAAGAGGAGAGGGAAGGAAGGAGAAACTAGGGAGGAGAGAGCAGGAGAAGGAAAAGATAAAAGGAGAGAGAGGAGAGGTAGTGAGCAAGGAGAGAGGAGAGGTAGTGATAAAGAAGACAGGAGAAAGAGTGGAGAAAGGATGAGAGAAAATAAGAGAAAGGGGAGAAAAGAGGAGAGGGGAGAAAGATTTATGCACTAATAACTGATCAAATGTCATAAGTCTAGTTGGGGATATTGAGGTAAAGTTCACAGAAAGATCTCAGTCAAATCTGTCTCCAAAAGTCCACTTCCTCAAAGACTCCATGTAATTTCAGAGCAGACTGCCTCCAAAACCACAGGAAGTGCTGAAGGCCAGGCGGATCAGAGCCGGCGCTTTGTGGGCAGGTGCCGCGCATTCAAAGCGCCTCAATGGGAGTCATCAAAGCGCCGCAAGGCTCAGCTGGTCTGGGACTGGAGCAGGAGACAGGTGCTGAGACCATACACTGTACAGCAGGGGCTAAAGCCGGGAATATTCTGTGTTAAAGTGCTATGTCCTTCACACACTGATTTTGGTTCCAACAGCTAAATAGTGCCTTGCAAAAAGTATTAATATGGCTTGAACTTTTGCATTTTGTAATGTTCACAACCATAAACAAAGATTGTATTACTTTTTTAATGACAGAAGGGGAGGGGGGTATACAAATAAAAACAATAACTAGTAATAAAAAATATATAATTTTTTTTTTTATAAAAAAAAAAAAAAAGAAAAAGTAGGCCTTGCATACAGCCTTGGTCTGAGTGCATTAAACTGTCTCTAAAACGAGTGTGACACTCAACCTGCAAGTCCAAGTCTCTAGACGCACAAGTCCAAGGTTCTGGGCCCACAAGTCCAAGGCTTCGGACCCACAAGCCCAAGTCAGGTCTAAGTCTCTGGGGCCTACATATTTGAATCTTTACATAATTTCTAAAAAAAAAAAAAAACATTCTTTCCACAAACCATCTCTTTGTATGTGCTGCTGGATCTACCTTAAAAAAATTTATTGAATGGATAAATATTGGTTCAATTCTATTTTCTGTTGCTTAATCCGTTGCCGGATTAAGGGGGCAGCAGTCTGACAGACTTCCCTCTCCACACACACTTCTTCCAGCTCATCTGGGGGATTCCTGAGGCGTTCGCAGGCCAGTTGAGAGACACAGTCCCTCTGTGTCCTGGGAAATGGGTCATAAGACCTATTTCCTTAGAACCACTAAAGAAATCTAATTGACATGTCTGTCCCTCACGCTCACACTCACCGTCTCTATGAGTTTGCGGTTCTCCACTAGCTGCCGTTTGTCTTTGATCTCGTTGGATGCTACCCACGTCTTTATCTGGTCTCGCAGACGCTGTAGAGAAGAACCAGCGACAAAAGCAGAGAAGGAGAAAGTGATGAGAGATCTGTCACAGATACGGAGATACATGTTTTGACAGAGCTTGGTTTGGTGCAGGCTTCAGGCTGACGGTGGTGAAATGTGAGAGACCCAAACATCACATTCAGAATTCAGTGGCTTCAGCTAATAAAGTAAAGAATAATTTTCAAAATACTAAATATGTTGGTATTTCATATGTGAAAGGTAGACTTATAATTTAATTGAAGTAAAAAATATGGTCTCTTTTCTGTGTACAAACTTTTAGTTTTGGAACCGTAATGACTCAGTAAAAGTTAGGTAGCCCAAAAAGGCACCTGAGCTGTTTGTTTCTTTGCATTTACTTGAAATTATCTGTTATTTTTGAAGTGCGAGGCCCTTAACGCCTCCATTTGTTTTCAATCAATCAATCTTTATTTAAAAACATTAAAACATTAAAATCACACAAATAATTAAAAACCATAAAAAAACACACAAAGAGTTACAATAATAAAATAAAAGGTGGGTTAAAAAGATAAAATTCTTCAGTTGTATGCACAGGCAAAGAGAAAAGTCTTTAACCTGGATTTGAACATAGACAAAGAGGCAGCCAGTCTCACATCCTCTCGAAGACTGCTCCAGACCTTAGATGAAGCATGAATCTGAAAAGCAGCCTCCCCATGTCTAGTTCTGACTCTGGGCACCAGCAGGAGTCCCGTCCCTGTGCTTCTCAGAGTCCGGGCCGGTTCATATGGCACTAGCATGTCATGGATGTACTTTGGTGCGAGGCCATGGAGAGATTTGTACACAAGCAGAGCTGCTTTAAAGTCTATTCTCTGGGCCACAGGAATCCAGTGCAGAGACCTGAGAACTGGACTAATGTGATCGTACTTCCTGGTTCTAGTCAGGACTCGAGCTGCTGCATTTTGAATGTTCTGCATCTGTTTTACTGCATGTTTGGAGATACCTGTGAGCAGGCCATTGCAGTAATCTAGCCTACTGGAGACAAAAGAATGGATACGTTTTATTGTAAAATACAAACTCAATTCTATGCGAGCCCCTTCTCGCCATAGTGCTGGACCAGGACCGGTTCTGGACCATCCATGTTTCCAGAAATGCATTGGTTTGAATGGGAGCCATCAAAATGACTGCTCAGTGTGTTAGACCCCTGCCCTGGTGCCCACGGCTCACCTGTAGTTTCTTGATCTCCTTCTTGAGGTCGGCTTCATACTTCTCCTTCTGGTTGGCGTTCGCTGCATTGTGAAGCTGCGCGCACAACACCACAGAAAAACAACGCCACGTTATTATAAAAATCCACGAACATGTTCACGTTTATGAACCATAACTTAAACCTTACCTTCTGCCAAATGTCTTCAAACTGTTCTACTCCTTCCGCTACTTTTTTCAGACATCGATCTATTTCCCCTGGAACAAAAAACATTCCGATTTAGATTCAGTTTGCTGTAAATCCACAGTGGATTAAATTTGTAAAAGTCTCTCCCTCCCTCTCTGGTCTCCCTCTCTGGTCTCCCTCTCTGGTCTCCCTCTCTGGTCTCCCTCTCTGGTCTCCCTCTCTGGTCTCCCTCTCTGGTCTCCCTCTCTGGTCTCCCTCTCTGGTCTCCCTCTCTGGTCTCCCTCTCTGGTCTCCCTCTCTGGTCTCCCTCTCTGGTCTCCCTCTCTGGTCTCCCTCTCTGGTCTCCCTCTCTGGTCTCCCTCTCTGGTCTCCCTCTCTGGTCTCCCTCTCTGGTCTCCCTCTCTGGTCTCCCTCTCTGGTCTCCCTCTCTGGTCTCCCTCTCTGGTCTCCCTCTCTGGTCTCCCTCTCTGGTCTCCCTCTCTGGTAGGGGTGGGAACCTCAGGGTACCTTACGATACAATACGTGATACAAAACTCACGATAACGATTATATCGATATATATTGGTCTAGGGCTGGGCAAAAAATCGATTTAAATCGATTTATCGATTTTGTAGCTTAAAAGGATTTTTATTTTGCAAACTCGAGTTTTTTTTTCACCAAATTTTTTTTCTGAGTTTTTTGCGTTTTGTCCTTGTGGGTTACCGTAGAGCGTTATGAGCCAGCCCCCTCCGCCGCGTAAACACAGTCAAAACAAGAATGGCAGCGTGTAGTAGAGCAGGGGTTCCCAAAGTTTTTAGCCCGCGACCCCCATCATAAATGCCCTGCTAACCCTCCTCAGCAGAAGTGGAGCGCATTTCTTGCGGCTCGCCCTCACTGTTCTCCTACCGCGGTAAAGTGGGCCGGCTTTCCGGAGTCAGCGGTAAAGAGGTCCGCACATTAAAAGCGGGCGGCCGCTTTCTGCTGTTACTTTATGCGGTTCATCCCCGCGGCTTCTCTTTCCAAAGTTACTGTCAGTAAAGGCATAAACCGGCCACCCGCTTTTAATGTGCGGACCTCTTTACCTTTGACTCCGAAAAGCCGGGCCTCTTTAACGCGCTGTTCTACCGCTGTCCTCCCTCCCTCCGCTGCCCTCTCTCCCTCCTTTGCCCTCTCTCCCTCCTTTGCCCTCTCTCCCTCCTCTGCCCTCTCTCCCTCCTCTGCCCTCTCTCCCTCCTCTGCCCTCTCTCCCTCCTCTCCCTCTCTCCCTCCTCTGCCCTCTCTCCCTCTCTTCGCACCATCAGCCTGACCCCTGATACAAGTGACTTTTCTCCCCCTCCGGGTTTTTCTGTTGTGGATATTAACCACGTTTCATTTTAAAGCAGGTATTATTTATTTGTAGCCTCCAAACACCTTTAGTTTTAGCAAACAACAGCAGGACACGCTTTGTCGCTGCGCATGATGTGAGCTGTGTTACGTGATGATTTTGATTGACGCTGCAATGACTGGGACAAAATTACTAACGTTATTAAAATATATTATAGTCTCCAAACACAATTTAACAAGTAGTCCTTTTGAATCAAATCAAATGCTAAATAAATATTTAAGGGCTTTATATTTGCTCAAAAAAAAAAAAATCTTTTTTTTTGTTTGTGTAGAAATCATCATGCGACCCCCCCAGGGGTTCCCGCGACCCCCCGGGGGGGTTTTAACAGGGGGGGCTTGTTAAAAGTATTAGATGCGAGGTACAGTACGTTGTCCCCAGTCGCAAGTATTTCGCCGATGTAGCGCTGCCTCACCTGTACAATACAACTCGTGAAAAGATCCGCGGTGAGCTGGGGGAGATGACGTTTTACTCAGCCACCACGGACCTGTGGTTGTGGACAGGCTCATCTTTCTTGCAAAAAATGCTTAGAATGAGCATGCACAATATTTCAGAGATCTAATGTTTTGTTGTTAAAGATAAAAGTTTACATTTGTTTATCCTTTGATAAGTAGTTAGTTAGTAGCTATATGTCTGCCACAGGCATGTTTAATTTTTTTTATATTCACATTATGCTGAGAGGCTAAGAGAAGAGTTTATTTTATTTTTTTATTGTAATGTTATATGTTACAAAATATGTAGTTATCTGATTTCTTAATCAGAAAATGTAAGCTACTGTGAAGTTGATGTTGCACTTTTGCTTAAACCTGGGTTAAAGCTTGAAATTGTTGAATAACAGAGCCTCATTTACATGCATTTTAACTCTTGAGGACAATCACAGCAATAAATTTGCACTTTTGACAATATATCTGATGTCTCCCAGTCATTTTTAAGTGCATTGGGAAAAAAAAATCGAAAATCGAATCGAAACTTGAATTTTTCTTTTAAAAATCGGAGATTTTTTTTTTAGGCAAAATCGCCCAGCCCTATATTGGTCAGAAATATACCATATGCCAATTTATGGCATAAATCAAATTAAAAAACACTTTATTTCATGACAAATGGAATGGAGATGCGTAATGTAGTCATATATTGCGTATTGACACTAATTGGGGAAAAAAATGGAAAAAAAACCCTCCATATCGATAATCGATTGCGGGAGAAAGTATCACGATATATCGTTATATCGATATATCGTCACACTCCTACTCTGTGGTCTCTCTCTCGGCTGACGAGCCAAACTTTAGAGGAAAGAACAAAGTGAGAACTCTTTGGATAAATATGAGAACAGCTGATTTTGAGTGTGTTCAGGTGAGTCCAGCCTCGAAGCAGCACTTTAACTGTTTATCATCAAAGATTAACGCAGGAAAAGTGCATTATTTACAACACCACAGATTTCTGACAAAAAGCCCAATGTTTTTAAACAGGCAGATCCATTAGTGCACAGAGAGGGGAGGGGAGAAGAGGGGAGAGACAAGAAGAGAGACGAGAGGAGAGAGGGGAGGAGAGAGGAAAGGAAAGTCCAGTGGAGAGACGAGGGGAGGGGAGAGACGAAAGGCGGGAGACAAGAGGAGAGACTGGAGATGGGAAGGGAGAGAATGGGTGGGGAGGGGTAAGGAGAGAAGGAGAGAGAAGAGAAGGGAAGGCAGAGAAGAACCACTCAAAAAAAAAACTAGTGGAAAAAGGTGAGAAACCCCAGGGAGGTCCACATTGAGAGGGGGATCCGCTCCCACAGACGTACGAGCTGTAGATCCAGGACTCAATTACAATCACACCTTTGTTGCCAGAATCTTCTTCCTGTGACATATTCGGCTCTTAAGCATTAATTACTGATGCAATCCATCAGCTGGGGTTTAGCTAGAAACAGTACTGACTGTATTACATATATTGTATTACACATTGTTTTGTGCCTGCTTTCATTTGGATAAATGTGGTGCTGTTTTTTGTGAAGTTTCTAAATCGCAATATTAAAACTTATTCTAAAAATGAGCCTCATTCTGCTCTCTGATTGGATAATGATAATAATGATCTGCTTGAACATAAGCTAATATATATATATGAGCTTCGCGCCAAAACAGCAGCAAACACTTTGCTGACAAAGACAAGCTTGAGACAATATAAAAAATAAAAAAAACAGGATCTCAAAACCACCATTTTTTTTGTAATCCCAAAAAGATGAGTGTGACACAAACTGAGCAAGGACTTTACTTTTAAATGTAAGTCAATAGGAGCCAGAGAAGGTTGGAGCAAAACTTCACCACGAGCGCTTTCCTATTAGGCTTATTTGAGATAGCGGGTTAGCATTGTCCATCTGTATACAGTCAGCCTCCACCCACACTCATTGACCCCCATGTTATTTGCGTCACACAGGAGTTTTTAGCTAAAAGTAAACAGGAAGCGTCTGAATTTTAGCAATGTTTTATCCTTCCTGACCTGGATATCCAGCGCGGCAGTGACGTAAGCTTGCGCTGTATGTATTCATGTGATGCTAATCTTTTGTGATTTCTCCCAAACTCTTTTTCATGGTTGACGTTGGCCTGACAAGTTAAAAAATACACCCCCCCCCGTCTGTCAGAGTGCGGACTGCTGCTAATGAAAGCGATCAAAGAGTTGCATCATTGAAAGAGAGAGCTGTGGTTTTTGGAGCTAACTCGCAAGAAGCAACATTTGTATCACTGTGAGTCATAGTTCTGAAGCGAGATTGAGTAAAACAGGATTTAAAAACAGGCAAATTTGCATGTTTACTTGGGGAGATGACAGAACAATCACAAACTTAACCAGGTCAGAAAAGGCCTCAAAAGATATCAAAATTACCATTTGTTTTAGTACTGGAACAATGACTGAACTTTCTGGACTATTAGCCGCACACTTTTTCTAGGTCTTTATATAGTGATGCAGTTAATATGTGTTTTGAGTATGTGCGAGTTTATAGACATTATTATTTTGACGCAATCCAGTTTTTAGTAGCAACGGTTGGGGGTTGTCATTTCTCTTAAATATTGCAATATTTTTCTCAAACAATTACATGGATACAGTATCGCAACATTTAATTAAATAAAGATCAGTTTCACTTTTGTGTTTTGAGTTTTTTGAGTAATTTCCGTCTAAGGTTTCTGTCCCTCTTGGATGTCTGCTTATTGTGACTCTAGTCTGTTGTATGTGAATAATGGGAGTAATTCTGGGAGCTCAGCATTCATAATAATAAGACCATAATAAGTGTGACATTGACTTGACTTGATTTTCCTCCATGTTTGTTATGACTAAATAAGACATTTTATTTAGTCTTTGAATAAAATGAGGGACATGAATCTCGATATATTGCAGAATAAAATCACAATACTTGCTTTATGGCAATATGTTAAGAATCACTATAGTATATTCCCACTCCTCACTTTTTGTTTTAGTAGTTACAGGACACTGGTTGACTGTCATCGACCACAACATAGTTTTTTTTTAAGTAGTTTACATGGGTACAAGTCAAGTTTTTTCTTGAATCAAAAAAATAATTTTTTCCTCACTTGAATCTATGCCAATCACTGCCCACATGATTTGTCTTTATTAATGCTACTTGAGAGGGATCAAAACCGGTCACCATGTCCCCAAAGGAATATTGGACTTATTTTAATTCAGAGATCCTTGGACCTGTTCCTCTTTGTTCTCCACATTACTTCCCCACAGATGGTTGAATGACACCTGATGGCTCCTGTTGATTCTACAGGTTTTATCCCATGTGCACTTGCTTCTCTTCTTGCAATTTAAAAATGACTATTGTCGACGCAGGTACTGAATAATCTACAGCAATTGAAACAAGTATTTAAAGTAGGAAGGCGAGGTCGAGCTTTTGTTTTGCATTCCCTTGATTTCTCCTGCCGACTTTGTGTACGTTATAAATAAGTTATGAGATTGTCCTAGAAAGAACCTAAAAATGCAAAAAACACAACATTACACCTCATAGATTAGGGAAAGATACATTAAAACCTCAATTACTCACAACCCAGAATTCAACTCAAATCTATTTGTGTCTCACCCTAAATCACAACAGCAGTGGTCTTGGATGACTTTACAAAGATGCAGATTCGCCAACACCAGATCAGAGAATAAAACATATTAGTTTATTATAGTGACACAGCTTGAGTCAAATATATGTTTCTTTGGAAACTTGATTGTGCAAAACTGCGATGAAAGCCCAGGTCGGGCTTCCCACTGAGGCCTGTAACAGCAGCGAGTGACCACTCCTCGGCAGAGTGGGCCCACGTCACGCGGCTGTACACACACGGACAGAATCCAAACTTTACCTACTCGACAGGTAAGTTTGGATTTTATTTACAGAAATCCATTTAAATTACTTCCAGTAAAAGTTATCTATGTTGATATTGTTTGACATAGTCGAAAAAGTGAAAATCTTCTTGGAAAGTGAGCTTGTATGAGAGGTGCTGACAGTGAACTCTTGCACACGTTTTTAGTAGCCGTCTATTCTGGAGAGGGCGGTTCTTTCATAACATTTGGGAAAATCCTCCTATAGACCTTTAATGAAAATTAATTGCATTTTGATCGCATATAAACATTTGACCATGATAAACGTTCTATGGTGCAAAACACGTTCATATTTTTAACGCAGCCAGAATCTTTACATGTTTTTTGTTTGGTCATTGACGCAGTTTTTCACCTGCGGGAATGACCAGAAAAAACAATTAGAGTACTAAAAGAAGTCTGCTCATTGGAGCGAATTCTACTTTTTTTTAGTTTTGGAGCCAAATAGGAAATAAATGTGGTGCATCCCATTTAAATCAGTCATCTAAAACAACTGATTGAATATTGTACCGTAAAATAACTGGTACTATCTAGATATTGTTAGATGTTGTTCAAATCAGTGGAGGCTTATCTAGACTTCAAAGACAACAGTGACGCCCACAGAGCTCTCAGTGAATGCTCCGATCGTTGACAGAATCCTAAAAGGTGAGTGTTGCGGACGACAGGAGCTGGACCTGACCTTCAGCAGATGTGACGACACCGCTGTGCTGTATTTTTAGATGAAAGTTCCTCCTCTGTCATAAAACATCTGTGCTGGATCTTTAGTTTTGTACCAAGTCAAACAGAGAAGCATCAAACCAAAAAGACTGATTTTTTAAATGTGCTGCCTGCGATTCTACACTACTTCAGTCCTATTCAGATGTTCCAGAAGCTCATTCACAGGTTTTAGCCAAATTTAATAATAATAATAATAATAATAATAATGCATCGGTTTTATATAGCGCTTTTTTGGACACTCAAAGACGCTTTACATGTCATTATTCATTCACTCCATACACGGTGGTGATAAACTACTACTGTAGCCATAGCTGCCCTGGGGCACACTGACAGAAGCGAGGCAACCAGTCTGCGCCATCGGCCCCTCCGACCACCACCAACCATTCATACACACACCAGACTCATTCTAGGCAATGGGGGTGAAGTGTCTTGCCTAAGGACACAACGGCAGTTTGGCACTTTACAGCCGCAGACGCCCCACTGAGTCACAACTTGGACTCTGAGGAGCACAGGGACTGGCCTCCTGCTGGTGACCAGAGACAGGACTAATCATGAGGAGACAGTGTTTCAGAATCATGCAGCTACAATCTGAAATAGTTTTCTTGAAAATGTGAGACAGACTTCTTCTCTGAAGTCTGTCTCACAATGTTCAAATCCATTTGTTTAGCTGCATACAACTTCTCTTTTTAATGTTAACACAAGGTATTATAATCTTTTTAATGAATATAAGTGACAGTGTGTTAGTGGTACTTTTAACCCCTGTGGCGGATCATTTTGGCCTGAGGAAAAACGGGGTTTAAAACGTTCTCACACCAAAACGTATGTAAATGAAACATAATTGATTACAAAATAGCTATGATTACATACTGAGTGAACGAATAATGATGTGTGTGGCGTATGAGTGTCCAGAAAAGTAATTTATAGAACCAATGTAATATATTATTATTATTATTATTATAAAACAACAAATTTCTCAATAGCTTTATCACTTTATGAATGTCACTTTATCTACTTTTTATCCTTCCCCTTTATGTATATAACAAATTTGTTACATTGTTTATTAAATATACACCTTTTGCAATCTGCAGGTTCTCTGTGCAAATTTCTCCTGTGTGAGATCAATAAAGTCCATCTTATCTTCTCTCCAGTACAATAACCAAGAGCTGCAGACTTAATTACACTACTATTTATTGCTGTCACAACCACAACATTACAAAAATATGCCTTGGTTATAGTTGAGCAACAGCAGTCTCCATGCTCTGAAAGATGCTCATCAAAGCCTGTTTCCTGTGTTTGAGGCCGGCGGCGACATGTGAGAGCGGGACGAGAGAGACATGGTCCTCTCTGGGTTCCATGAAGCGGGTTAGCTGCACCATCATCATCTCTGCTCAGCCCTGTCAGCTTCAGCTCCAGCGTGGCTAACACGGACTGAATATTTTACAGTGAATATTTTGCAGAAGGAGCAGAGAGAATCCACGTTGTCAGCAGTGGATCCCTCTGACGGCTCCACTGTACTCAGACCTCAGATTTTCAAAGTCTCGTTTCTCGAATCCTGACACTTACGGTGTCAGGATTCTACCGCGGTGTCAGTGTGTCATCCCGACTTTGGACTGTTCTGTCTTTACGTCGACGAGGAGAGGATTCAGAGAGACGTCGCATCTGCCGTCTGACTTATTGTGGTCTATAACAAAACCAGGGAAAAGTGTAGCCCGGGAGCTACAAACGGCCCATTCACATTTCTATGCGGCCCCCGGACACTTGTGCCAGTAAGGCCTGTCCAATGTGGGTGAGCATATTGCCTAGAAACACAGTTCTGTCCAAACAGGCTGTTAAACAGCTGCAGTACATTCAAAATGCAGCAGCTCGAGTCCTGACTAGAACCAGGACGTACGACCATATTAGTCCAGTCCTCAGGTCTCTGCACTGGCTTCCTGTGGCTCAGAGAATAGACTTTAAAACAGCTCTGCTTGTGTACAAATCTCTCCATGGCCTCGCACCAAAATATATTAGTGACATGTTAGTCCCATATGAACCAGCCCGGACTCTGAGGAGCACAGGGACTGGACTCCTGTTAGTGCCCAGAGTCAGAACTAAACATGGGGAGGCTGCTTTTCAGATTCATGCTGCTAAAATCTGGAACAATCTTCCTGAAGATGTGAGACAGGCCTCCTCTCTGACAATGTTTAAAACCAGGTTAAAAACGGTGCTGTTTAGCTGTGCATACAACTGAGGGATTTTATGTTTTATCTTTCCTTTTAATGTTCTGTGATTATTTATGATTTTAATGCTATCTTGTTCAGCACTTTGAGTTGCCTTGTGTATGAATTGTGCTATACAAATAAACTTGCCTTGCCTTGCCTAGAAAGAGTCTGGTGTGTGTGTGAATGGTTGGTGGTGGGAGGGGCCGATGGCACATACTGGTTGCCTCGCAGGGCAGCTGTGGCTACAGTAGTAGTTTATCGCCACTGTGTATGGAGTGCAAGTATAACATGTGAAGCGTCTTTGAGTGTCCCGAAAAGTAGTATATGAAAACGATGGATTATTATCATTATTATAAAGCTTAGGACCAGAGGTGAGGGAGGGGACGAAGACTGAGTAGTAAATCTTAAGCTTTAAGTAAAGACGCTGCCCCCTCTTCACCACAACAGTCTGACCGGGAATTTACACAGTAGGCGTTAACAGCGCGTACGCGTTGACTGCGCGCATATGCACGTAACATTATTTGGGTGTATGTCCACTGGCCGTGCGTGCAGGTCCGCGGCTTCTGATGCTGTCCCTGTGTAGTCTATGGAGAAGTGTAGCGGACAGTACGGGCCAGAGGACTGATGTAGAGCAACACAAATCACATACATGTGTTTGTCTTCATGGTCTCTGTGCGCTGGTTTGGCCAGACGCAAGACTTTATGAAAAAAAAAAATCACTGTAAAACCTGCCAGTCCTCCTGCTAATCTTTAGATACAAGTGCTGTGTGTGTTGATGCAATCTAGAACCAAGGGCCACTAGAAAAATCATGTTTCACATGTGTTTTCAATGGGAGACACATTGCTGCGCGCACAAAATAAATCCATCCTAAATTAGGCGCAGCCTCGCATCAATACGTCCGTCATACGCGCGTATAACACTAGTGTAAATATCCCCATTGGTTAACATGGAAAAATGTTACGCGCGTCTGCTGTGCGTATAACGCGTACGTGCTGTAACGCCTCCTGTGTAAATTAGCAGTCAGCGACCACATCACTGCACACTCTCCATCCTTCCTTTACAGTGAACTAGACTCAGAGATACATGAACCTGACAAAGGACCTCTCCAAAATATATAGAATTACCAACATTTAAAAAAAGCTAAAAAAGGAAATGATGTATGTGTAATAAAGCAATGATTGCCAGTAGAACAGACAATTGTGACTCTTCTCACAATGTAGCCCTGTTTCCACCAACCCTCCTGCTTGGCCCTACTATGCACTTTATGGTACCGTATTCCTACTAACCTGCCCACAACAAACCAGTATCTGGGGATATCTGGCTGGTGGAAATGAGACTTATAACTCGTGTCTTACTACTGCATTCACCAATCCTGGAGTCAACAAAAGAGATACGTAGAGACTGGACTGGTGCATATAGATGTTGACATAAAAGCTGATTGTCAAACCGCTGACACAGGACTTTTGCAAAACTAAAGCATGCATGACATTGTGCAAAAAGCAGCGTTTTATTTCTGAAGAAAAAGCCATGAGTGAGCACAGAGAGTCTAAACGTGATCTGGAGCATTACGCAACCTTGAAGCTGGCACCGCGACAGCTTTCGACAGCGGCGACACAGACGAGAGAGTGGATCATATCACTGCTCCGGCCGCAGGACTCAGAGGCCACACAGATACTACTACAACTGCTACCATCACTACATCACTACTGCAGTGAAACCAGAAGTACTACGGCTGCCACCTTCAGCTCGTCCCTGTGTATTACAGCGATACACAACTGTTTCTCCTCCAGTTTCAACAGAATTCAAACATGGACAAAGAAAAAAAACTTGATTGTTTTTCTCATACATGATAAGTCCTATAATGGGCTGCCATTGTGAGACTCATTCGTTCATTAACATCCCCCTTATTAATCCATTTATGGTTAGGGGGTGGCAATAAGAGCTGTCTCCCAATACTCATAAATTCCACTGAAAACACAATTAGCCCGTTCCACCAGATTTGGTCCAACTCTATTCTCTTCCTCTGGTTCAGTGTAACCAGTACCAGGTCCTTCTCTTAGCCCTGGTTCTATCCAGGCTGAGCTGGTAGTTGGTTGCCAAGAGATACAGTACCATATACTAACGGTGGTAATTGAAATGCAACGAGGTAGAGTGGTGATAATTCGGGATATTTATGGACATTTATGGACACTTCTGTGGTCATCTCGCTCACTAAGGATCAATGGCTCTGTGTTTGTTATTATTGAATTTCCTGTGTTTGAACTGATTCTCTGATCTGTTGATGGTGAATCAACAATTTTGTTCCTAGAGACGAGTGCTGTTGTGATTTAGCAAAATCCACAAATAAAGTAGATAGAGTAGGGCCAAGTAGGACTGGTGGAAACTGAGCTCCCATCTCCAGAAAACCTGACTTCACTCCTTTCATCTCAGTTTGATCCTATGAGACTCCCGTAGCCACCGGAGGAAATCCGAAACAGAATGGACCAACTTTTTATCAGTAAAACCAAGACTCTATTTCTCATATTTTATTTCATATTTTAGTTGCTCCTGTGACGACAGATCTGCAGTAAACAGGATAGTGTGTGTGTGTGTGCGCGAGTGTGCATGCGTATGCATCTGTGTGTGTGTGTTTGTGTTTGTGGTGATCGTCCAGAGACTCATGATCAAACCACAACAAACCAGCGCTAGTTTGAAAAGAACGTGCTCACCTTGGAGTTTCCTTTTATCGGCCATGACTGACGACTAGGATGATGTCTTCATGCCTCTGTTTTCACTGAAACAACAAAAACAGAGAAGTGTGAATGTTCAGTACTTTATCCATAAGAATCACATGTTCTTCTCCTTTTAAACACAATACTAATGGTGAGGAAGGCGCGCTTCCTTTGCATCGGTCTGTGTCTGATTCTATTGTTAAATGACTTATCATCAGTCATCACGCGATTGACACCAACAGCTGTACTCAAACCTGAAGCAGAGGGAGAGATCAGGGAGAGACCAGGGAGAGGGCCCAAAGTGACTAGAAAGAGTCACTTTGGGCCTGGTCCTTCTGTTCTCTCTCTGGACCAGAAACCACAGAGACCACAGGAGCAGGCACACAGGTCACACAACTGGGTTCATTTACTTTTAGATCAGGGGAGGTTTGAGCTGAGGGCCACTTTAGCTCACCAGACTGGTCCAGGGGCCGACAACAAATTTAAAATGTTTGATTTCTCATTTCAACAATAAGAAAAAGCTTAAACAATTAATAATGTAAGCAATTGTTTTAACAGTCAACAATAAGCACCACTGTCATATTCCACTCATACAAATGCTATGTTGTAGAGTTGATTGTTTTTGTGATCCGGTGCTAGCAAAGGTGTGTTTTCATATGTTTGATCAAGTTGCAGGTGTTAATACGCGTTTGTTTCGGAGCTACCTTTTGCGTTACACAACGTACAGTCTGCTTTACTTTTGACCAGATACCAGTATCGGTGCATCCTTGACACAATTGACGATCTAAAATGTGCCCTTTCAAATTTATAGTAACATGTTTCAAATCAACAGACAATTTCAGACTGTGTGGAAGCTGGTTCCACTGTTTAATGGTGTGCGAAATGAGAAGGCCGATTGTGCAAAAGCCGACCATCTTTTTGGGTTCACATATTCTGCAGTTCTATCACTGCGGGATATTAATATTAAATTATAAGTGCACTCTGGGGTCAGGGATGTGGTCGCGGATTAGGACTTTGACATATTGTATCAAATACTGAAGGGAGAAATGGTGAAATCTTAAAGGCAGGTATAAATGCATATTTATAATGGATAAACATTATGAATTATGCCAATTTTCTTCATTGTAAAATAAAAAATATGCAAACATTATTGTTCAGGAACTTTGTGAGAAGGAAATCTCGTCTATACCTAAAGCACATTTCAAAGTTATAAATTAATCCACCACTCCACACACAGTGGTGAGCTGCTACTGTAGCCACAGGTGACCTGGGGCAGAGAAGGTGACGCTGCCGCACCCTCTGATCACCAACAACCATTCTCTCACATCAGATTCAAACTAGAGTATGTGGGTGAAGAGTTTTGCTTAAGGACACAACCATAGTGAGGACTCCACAGTCTCAGCTGCCCCACTGTGGCCACTGGTATAACAGCGGTCTCCCATCACAGGACTAACCAGACCACACCAGGTAGAGCCATGACTGTGCATAGAGCCACAGAGATGATCTAAGATGTCACTAGCTGATTTAGTTGCACTATTGAATGGGGGGAAGAAATAGAGAGCGCGAGTAGTGTGTGTCTGTGTGTGTGTGTGTAAGAGTGTGTGTCCAGTATATTTCTAAAGCAAAGGTTTCTCATTGATTAATATTTCTTTGCTTCAGCTGTCATTAAACATGTCTGCGGCAGAGTTACATGGCCGAGTATCTTATCCATCAACACTCCAGCTATTGATCTGTTTTACAAGCCTTTCCTCTCATTTCAAATCCACACTGATACAAACATTTTAAACATTTGGATATTTTGCATTGTCCCTGCAGGTGTAATGATTGTATATTCAACACAAAAGTACAATTACATGGAAATTAAATGATGAAATCAATTAGAGGGGAGCAATCCTAATGCTTGTATATTCCATTTAGATAAGACAATTCAATTTACTCTATATGCATTTACTTGTGTATAACCATAAATCTTGCATATAAACCTCTTATACTCTTATCTTGACATCTTACAGTTACAGAAAATACCAGTTGTAGTCAACATTTCAAATTACAGTTATGTATGAAATTAACAAGGAGATTTGTTCATAACGTATCCACCATCACTGTGTGAAGAGAGGTTCACCAGGTCTTTCCTTCCTGCACCTGTCAGTTTGTACAACGAACAATGAGGACTAAAGAACCTACCGACTTGACCCCACATGTTGTGCATCTGTAATGTGCAATAGTGTCTGAATGTGCAATATGGAACCACATGTATTCGATGTCACTCCAAGCCACTGTTGGTTCACACATCCTGCTGCTAACATATACAGTACATAAAGCTAATGACTTATTACTTCAATATTTGTGCGCTGGGCTATCACAGTTCTTCACATTTATTTTTTAGCATGAGAGTATCCAGGATGTTACCTTATATTTTTTATACTTTGCTTCTTTATTAAGCTAAAGATTGATATGTTATTTTAATTTGGTATAGAGTGCAATTATTAATAATATTCACTTATCTCGCATCCTGTTATTCAAAGATATGATGACCAATGTCCATAGTCATCTGCCCCTTATAGACAAATGGCTCTATGTGTTTTTTAAATCGTTGTTTTTGTCATTCTCTGACCTTTGGTGGCGAAACGACAGCTCTGTGAAGCCCCCCGACATAACTACTGTTGTGATTTAGGGCTATACAAAAATACATCGAATTGAATTGAACAATAGGTGTAAGAAATAACCAGAGCATCTCCCTGCACTACAGCAGTTAAGTAGACTTAGTTTGGCCCTTTCTGTGGATCCAGGTCAGACCCAGTGCCTCAGAGTCCGGGATGTTTATAAACAATACACAGTCTTTACGGTAGCAGCATCAGCCCGCGGGAGGCACTAACACTGAGGACAGACCCGTGTGCTTTCTGCTGTCTCTAAGCGGGAGTTAGAGGCTACAGCTCGGAGCAGAGAGCAGTGAGAGAGCGGGTGAAGTTTGTGGTGGAAGCTGCAGATCCCACCGGCTGCGCTGCTGAGATGTGGAACAGAGAGACAGAGAGAGCTGTGCATCACTACAAGACATTTATCCTCACAAATAGTTTACCTGAATTTTCCCGCTCAGTTTCTGTACTCGTCTGGCTGCAGTGAATCTTCAGGGAGTGAATATAAAAGCTTATATTTAATAAAATGTCAATTCTTCTCGCTAAACAATCAGTCCGCACATCCAAGATGGCCGCCAGGAACACCTCCTCCTCCGCTGCCTCGCTGGACAGAAGCCCCGCCTACTAAACGCGCTCATTGGTTAGTGGAGGACGCTTCCGCTTTGCTATTGGTCACCACAGCGCGTCGGTCAAAACTTGCGAGGTTTACGACTTCCCGCTAAACTTATGATCCTGATTGGTCTAGAGTGAGTGTGAAACGTGACGCGCAACGACAGCTGGGAAATGTAGTTTACCGCGAATCTATATGTTGTGATTTCCTCTCAGACTGACTCTCAACACTCGAGCTTTGAAATTAATTCAGAATTTACTAATAATCTGCCGAAGCAATAGACGTGTATGTCTCAATGTCTGAATTGCTTCTGTCGTAAAAATATGTTTTATTTCATTTATAGTATATTTATTTGTGTGTGTTTTGCCTGACATGCCTTAATTGTATCATATCCCCATGTTTGTGCACACATTTTTTCATGTTTGAATTGGTTAGAGGTGGTGAGCGCTTGTGCTTCACTGATGAACTTGTCCTGAGTCAAATTCCACCTCCAGACTGGGCCTTTCTGTGTGGAGTTTGCATGTTCTCCCCATGTGTAGGTTTCCTCCAGGTGCTCAGGTTTCCCTTATACCACTACGTATGTGCAATATAGAGTCCTGGAGCCAGGACTCTCCTGAAGAGATTCTGAAATCTCAGGTGGACTTTCCTGGTTAAGTAGTCAAGGAAAGTTTGGAAATAATCTTATTGAAACTTCTAAATAAATTCATTTTGTATTCATCTGGGGCAATAGTGGCTCAGTTGGTAGAGCAGTAGCCTTTGGGCCTGAAAATCGAGGGTTTGAGCCCACCACAAGACCTACTTCATGACTCCCACTGATGTCTGCTATGTTTGTGTCCTTGGGCAAGACACTTAACTCCATGTTGCCTGAAGCCCCCGCTGAAAGATAAAGGCTCTTGAGGACTCACCACCTGTAGGGGGATCAGTACTGGGTGTGTACTGGGTGCAGCTCTGACTGCCACCCCCCCGACCCAGAAATTGGATCAAGGGGAAGAAAATGGTTGGATTATCTACCTTTGGTTGTTAGCAAAATAAGTAAAAAACTGTGCAGATTTGAAATGAAATAAGTAACTTTCAGACATGGAAAAAGGGATTAAGAGTCTTAATCCAGATATTTTTTTAAGGACTGCGAATGCTCCTGTCAGGAATGAAGCAGACAGAGACGGATCGTGCTGCGCCAAACTCTGGAAGTTTATTTAAGTTTCTCTCAAGTTCCAGTGGTTTCCATTGTTTCTTTCTCTCAGACAGAATAAAGTCAGAACACAGTTTATATAGTCATTGTCACGTCACACATCGAAAGACGTACGTGTCACACAGAGACAGTCACATCATAGTCAAAATAATCAGAGTCCTTGTACAGTCCTGCACGTAGGCCATATTGCTATCTAATACTAACACTCCTTTTGGGGAAGTTTGCGCTCTTCGAGTGTTTTCGAAGTCTTCTTATTATTTCACAGTCGTACACATGAACCAGGAGCAGTCCCAGCATCAAGATTTAGTGTCCCGTATTAAGTGAAGTCATGTCTGCAACGAGCCAAGATCACTCATTGTCAGAATTCAATATATTTGATTTTAGATCATCACCATGACATGGATCTTAATGTATCATCAATTAGGGATTCTCCACGTTTCATTATGTGTTTGTGTCTTGATAAAGTTTCCTAATGTCAAAACAATTTAGCAGTGAATTAAAAGCCTTTGTAAAAACTAGATTTGTCCTAACATTCCCATTCTCTATCACAGACGCTATAAGTTGTATCTCCACTGGGAGGTGCTGTTGTTCCTTCAATCATGTGAATGAGAGGTTGACGTATCTGCTATACACTTTTTCTCAGTCGCTTTGGTGCTTTTCTCACGTCGTTCTTCATAATTGCACAATAGTTAGTGCATTTCTCAATTAGTGCAAACTGCAAAACCTCCTGAATAACCTGCAAAAGTGCGTCACTTTCTCAAAATAAAAAGTGAATTCCTCAAAAGCAAGTCTTCATGTCAATGAAACCGTCTGTGTCATCAAAATAATATGTCACAGGACAGACTTTATGAACAACACAGTCAAATGACTTGTTTTCATTGTGACACTTTACTCTCAGTGTTTCCAAAACAAAAAAGCACTAAACACGACCTGTACAGCCAACAACTACAGTAAAGTTACACATGACTGTATTTAGTGAAGTAACTGAGTACAAGACACATATGTATGTATGTATGTATGTATGCATGTGTGTATCTATGTATGTATATGCTGTATGTATGTATGCATGTGTGTATCTATGTATGTATATGCTGTATGTATGTATGTATGTATGCATGTGTGTATCTATGTATATATATGCTGTATGTATGTATGCATGTATATGCTGTATGTATGTATGCATGTGTGTATCTATGTATGTATATGCTGTATGTATGTATGCATGTGTGTATGTATGTATGTATGCATGTGTGTATCTATGTATGTATATGCTGTATGTATGTATGCATGTATGCATCTATGTATGTATATGCTGTATGTATGTATGCATGTATATATGTATGTATGTATGTATGTATGCATGTGTGTATCTATGCATGTATATGCTGTATGTATGTATGCATGTGTGTATCTATGTATGTATATGCTGTATGTATGTATGCATGTATATATGTATGTATGTATGTATGTATGCATGTGTGTATCTATGTATATATATGCTGTATGTATGTATGCATGTATATGCTGTATGTATGTATGCATGTGTGTATCTATGTATGTATATGCTGTATGTATGTATGCATGTATGCATCTATGTATGTATATGCTGTATGTATGTCTGTATACTATATGTCTTTCACATATTTGCTGCATATGCTCTTTGCAATTCTACATCATTGTGCAACACAAATACAGTCATTTACAGTATTTACGTAGAACATACAAGAAATAGCATTATGGTAGAAATGTGACAAATGTAAACAATAAAACACACCTCCTCATGAGTGAAGTTGAAATTCACCTGAGCGTAACTGTTCAATTTAGAAAAAATAAGATAAAGATAGGTATTAAATTAGCAGGACAGATTTTGATATTAAGAACTAGTTCAACAATTTTGTATGTGATGACTCAAGCAATGAAATGAGGACTATTGGTTTTATAAGGAATGACTTTTCAGAAGTCATAAGTATGTTTAATTTTGACTGACAGAACAGAAGCAAATGAAACAACAGAATTGTTTGAAAGTAACTGATGTCCAAAAACATTTGTAATCTGTTCAAAGGAGAAACTGCTGCGATGATGTGCACCGATGACTCAATGTTGTGGAGGTTAAACTAATAGTTTGTAGAACTTTAAGTCTGATGTGAGAAATGCACCAAAGCGAAAAGCAAAGCAAAAACTGTAATATGGTGAATTATTTATCTTTGCATTCCATATCTGAATTCAATTCAACTTTAAAACAGGCCTACATTTCAAATACAGACTAGACAAAACTAAACCAATGCAGCCCAAACAAACCAGATTCTTTCACGACAACTAGACTTTTAGGGGAAGTTTGTGCGTCTCCGCTCAGACAGCTGCCCTTGCGACCTGGCAATGGATAAAGCGAAAGAAACTGGATGGATGGAGTTTCTTTCATTGCAGATTTTAATTTTCAATGCAAATTAAACCTCTGTACATGATACTAACACATTGAATTTACAGAAGAAACCAGAGCACAAACATAAATAAAGAAAACCCCAAAATATATATCTCTCTTTTTATAAATAAAGGACAGAACATTTAGAACATCTTTGTCAATACAATGTTAAATAATATTTTATAACAGTCACTGGCACAGCAGCACTTAGTATAAACAACACACAGGAGGTTTGAATCTAGTCCCTGGTCTCTAGTCCCTAGTCCCTAGTCCCTGGTCCCTGGTCCCTAGTCCCTGGTCTCTAGTCCCTAGTCCCTAGTCCCTGGTCCCTGGTCCCTGGTCCCTGGTCCCTGGTCCCTGGTCCCTGGTCCCTGGTCCCTGGTCCCTGGTCTCTGGTCTCTGGTCTCTGGTCTCTGGTCAGTTCCTAAACCTGTAGGAGATGGGCAGCAGCTTGTGAGTCTTCTTCATGGTCTGGACTTTGGCGTGAGTCTCTTCGTCCATGGTTTTATAACAGCGACGAGCATAATCCAGAAGCTTCTCTTTTGATGCCTCAAACTCCCCCACCTCAGCAACCTGCTCCAGACACAAACATGCAGCAGTAACAGCAAGTTTATTTATATAGCACAGTTCATACATAAGGCTGGTCTCTAGTCCCCGGTCTCTAGTCCCCGGTCTCTAGTCCCCGGTCTCTAGTCCCCGGTCTCTAGTCCCCGGTCTCTAGTCCCCGGTCTCTAGTCCCCGGTCTCTAGTCCCCGGTCTCTAGTCCCCGGTCTCTAGTCCCCGGTCTCTAGTCCCCGGTCTCTAGTGTGTGGTGCTGTGTGGACAGTAGGTGGCACTGTGTGGACAGTAGGTTGTTATGTGTGGACAGTAGGTGGCGCTGTGTGAACAGTAGGTGGCGCTGTGTGGACAGTAGGTGGTTATGTGTGGACAGTAGGTGGCGCTGTGTGGACAGTAGGTGGCGCTGTGTGAACAGTAGGTGGCGCTGTGTGGACAGTAGGTGGCGCTGTGTGGACAGTAGGTGGTTATGTGTGGACAGTAGGTGGCGCTGTGTGGACAGTAGGTGGCGCTGTGTGGACAGTAGGTGGTGATGTGTGGACAGTAGGTGGCGCTGTGTGGACAGTAGGTGGTGATGTGTGGACAGTAGGTGGTTATGTGTGGACAGTAGGTGGTGCTGTGTGGACAGTAGGTGGCGCTGTGTGGACAGTAGGTGGTTATGTGTGGACAGTAGGTGGTGCTGTGTGGACAGTAGGTGGCGCTGTGTGGACAGTAGGTGGTTATGTGTGGACAGTAGGTGGTGCTGTGTGGACAGTAGGTGGCGCTGTGTGAACAGTAGGGTGGCGCTGTGTGGACAGTAGGTGGTTATGTGTGGACAGTAGGTGGTTATGTGTGGACAGTAGGTGGTTATGTGTGGACAGTAGGTGGTTATGTGTGTGGACAGTAGGTGGCGCTGTGTGGATAGTAGGTGGTGCTGTGTGGACAGTAGGTGGCACTGTGTGGACAGTAGGTGGCGCTGTGTGGACAGTAGGTGGTTATGTGTGGACAGTAGGTGGCGCTGTGTGGACAGTAGGTGGTGCTGTGTGGACAGTAGGTGGCACTGTGTGGACAGTAGGTGGCGCTGTGTGGACAGTAGGTGGTGCTGTGTGGACAGTAGGTGGCACTGTGTGGACAGTAGGTGGCGCTGTGTGGACAGTAGGTGGTTATGTGTGGACAGTAGGTGGTGCTGTGTGGACAGTAGGTGGTTATGTGTGGACAGTAGGTGGCGCTCTCACCTTGTCGGGTGCCACCAGCAGCAGCTCGGCGATGGGGGAAGTGGAGGCCATGGTGTTGCGGTCGACGCCGTGGATCTGGAAGGCTCTGGACATGCTCCTGACTCGCTGGTACGTGGTCAGGATCTTCTTGTACCGGATCAACACACCGTCTGGATCCTTCACTGAGGAGAGAAGAGAGAGAACCTTTATCCGTCCCACAGAGTCAAAACTCTCTCCCCCTCTCCCTCTCTCTCCCCCTCTCCTCCCAGGTCTCTCCCCTCTCTGCCTCTCCCTTTCTCCCCCCCTGGTCTCTCACCTATCTCTCCCCCTCTCCCCCTCTCCCCCCTGTTCTCTCACCTCTCTCTCCCTCCCTCTCTCACTTCTCTCCCCCCTGGTCTCTCAACTCTTTTCCCCCAGGTCTCTCACCTCCCTCTCTCTCTCTCTCTCCCCCCAGGTCTCTCACCTCCCTCTCTCCCCCTGGTCTCTCACCTCTCTCCCCCCAGGTCTCTCACCTCTCTTCCTCTCTCCCCCCAGGTCTCTCACCTCTCTCCCTCCAGGTCTCTCACCTCTCTCCCCCCTGGTCTCTCACCTCTCTCCCTCCAGGTCTCTCACCTCTCTGCCTCTCTCCCCCCTGGTCTCTCACCTCTCTCCCCCCCAGGTCTCTCACCTCTCTGCCTCTCGCGGCTGTGTGTGATCCTAAAGATGCGTCTCATCTTCATGCCTCCTCCTCGGCTCTTCTTGGAGCCTTTCTCCACAGACGAGTCCTCCTCCTCCTCCTCTTCCTCTGCCTCCTCCATGAACTCCTCCTCAGTGAAGAACTTCTCCTCCTCCACATGGTACTCTTGCTTCACCGCTGCACACGCACATGCACACGCACACACACAGACACACACAAACCACGAGACATCACATTAAAAAAGTTATAGTTCAAACAATGGAATGTAATGAATTGCAACCAACAAAGAAAAAGACAGAAGCAGTTTATACTGCTCGATCATATTCTACTCCATGTGAGGCGGCGCTTTGACGAAGAATAAAAACGGTGAAGCAGAAGTGTCCAGTCGGATGAAAAAATTATAATGAAACAATGACAGAAAAGAATACTTTTGCAACCGTTACGGTAAAACACGGTATGGCCTCAGAACCACTCCTAGACAGCGCCCCCTGCTGGCTCCACCACGAGTTTTAACCATGTTTTAATCCTTACATGTATTGTAGTCTATATTTAACAGACATACAGTAACAAACAAACAAACATACGAAAAAGTCACTTTTCATATACTTTCGGAAGTGTAATTATTTAGTTACCTTTGTGGTCAACAAAATACTTTTCTGTCTCTTATGTAGTTTTTTTTCTGGGTCATTATTTTTATGAAACCATCTTTTGTTTTTGAAATGGCTACATTTTTGTTTTCACATGGCAGTTGAAAGCCTTTCGTCAAGGTGTTGTCCAAATTCTGGTCCTGGACTGGGTCTGGTCCATCGACTGTATATATTAACGGACAGAGTCATGCATATCTCCGCCGTTCTAACTAATGGGCCAGAAAATGTGCTCTACTGGAGCAATCCAAAATGGCCGCGAGTGGTCCCGCCCACAAGAAAGTTGGGAAAAAACGCATCTGCGCATGCGTCAGCCGGCGCCGCTCCATTCATTTGAATGAGTGACTTCAAAAATTCACAGCGAGTAAACTAGAGTGGTCCAAAAAAATTCACCCCCCTCAGCATTGACACACATGTGGAACGGAGCTTTGGGCCAAGAGCCAACTTTTGGTCCATCCTGTAAAGACGTTTTTGAGAGGTCTGCCAATGATATATGTTAGCATTGGCTAATTCTACTTCTGGGTCCACCCCCATCGGCCCGGAGTGGTATAGCAAGCATGTCAGCGCACGTCATTTTGGCCACTTTTGAGCCGGGACCCGCCCCCACTGGTCTGGTCCAGCTTGGTTCTCCAGCAGAGAAGAAGAAGTGCTGATTACTTACTTAAATACAGGAATTAATAGCTTATTTTTTGTTTTTTTAAGTTTAGCAAATGTATAGAGTGTACATTTTTAGCAGCTTTATTCTCATTTACTTATTAGTACCAGGTGAGCAGAGGGCATGACAATGAGAGAAGTTTTTGATAATATACAATTTTTGTCTCGTGAGACTGGGGCATATGTGATGTCACGTACCGGGTATGGCGGGGGCGCGGTGGCGGACCCTGGCCCCTCCCCCCTGCAGCCTCTTCAGGGTCATCCCCGAGCGGGTGGTCATGGGGGAGGGAGGGGAGGGAGCGCTGTCGGGCTGCACTTTCACACTGCGCTGGGCCTCACTGCACCAGTCTGACACCAGAAACACCACGAAGAGAGAAACACAAGCACTGGTGTTCAGTGTTAAGTTCATTACTACAACACATTATAAACTAAATCTGAGTTACCTAACTTTAACCCCAACGAAATGGAACAAGAGGGACCAGAGAGAGAGTGACCAAAGGATGGAGACCAGAGGGACCAGAGAGACCTCAGAGAAACTAGTGAGAAGGAAAATTCCATGGTTTTCATGTTTTTTGTTTTTTTTTATCTCTGTGATTCTGGTGTTTAAATCGATCTGATCTGTGATTCTCTGATCAGTGTAGCCGAATCGACATCTTTGTGACGTCCTCAATATACGGTTGTGATGAGGGGCTGATTTGAATTGAATGTAAGTGAGAGTCAAGCTTTTCAGATGCCAATTCAGACGACTTTACAGTACTTTAGTCATCACCAGAGACGACAGTAGCCATGTGTTGTACCGTTGGAGTCCGGAGTCCTCATGCTGACGATGAAGCGGTCGAGCTGACAGCGCAGGAAGTTCCTCTCCTCCTCCATCTCCTCGATCCTCTTCTGCAGCCACGCGTTCTTCTCCAGAGCCACGTACAGGTGAGCGCGCAGGTTAGACACCAGCACGAAGGGGCTGTAGTGGGCTGGGGAGGGCTCGTGGATCACCCCCTCTGGAAGATCAGGAGAGGAGAGGAGGGGAGGGGAGGGGAGAGGAGAGAGAAGGAGAGAGGAGAGAGAAGAAGAGAGAGGAGAGAGAAGAAAGAGAAGAGAGAGAAGAAAAAGAAGAGAGAGAGAGGAGAGAGAGGAGAGGTCGACACAGTTTTTCTGGTTAATATCATCTTGACAGTTAATCCCCATGGTAAAAGGTGCAAAAACACTGCTACTACTACTACTACTACTACTACTAATTAACAATCTATATCAAAGCATATTGTAGTAGATTAGTTGTAGTATCAGGAGTAGTATCAGAAGTTGTAGTAGCTGTAGAGTGTCCGGTACCATCCACTTATGGGCCGTGGTTGGGGTGATAGCAGTACGAGTGGTAAATACTTTGAAATTGGGTTTGCACAGTTCTGCAGCATCATTTGACATAAAATGTAAAAATATAAGTACACATACGGGACATTTCACAAAGACACATTTCTATTTAGGATTAAAGCTCCTCCTTTAGATTCAGGATGGACAAAGGACTTCTTCAATCTGACCTTATTAAAGCGAGGCACACAGTTACACTGCCGTGATGGTAACAGCACAGTAGTAGTAGAAGTAGTAGTAGTGGTAGTAGTAGTGAAAGCAGTAGCAGCAGTAGCAGTAGCAGTAGTAATACATTCCATCCTGAAACCGTGGTTGGGTGATAGTTGTAGTAGCAGTAGTAGTAGCAATAGTAGCAGTAGTAGCAATAGTAGCAGTAGCAGTAGTAGAAGTAGTAGCAGTAGTAATATTAGTAGCAGTAGTAGTAGCAGTGGTAGCGGTAGTAGCCGTAGCAGTAGTAGTAGCAGTAGCGATAGTAGCAGTAGCAGTACCTTCCATCCTGGGGTGATAGGCCTGTGGTCGCTCCACACTTTCATCCAGAGGGAAAGACACTTCATACGCGTCCATGTACAGGGCTCCCCCTCCTGAGACGCCTCCTCCTCCTCCTCCTCCTCCTCCTCCTCCTCCTCCTCTGGCTGAGGCCTCGTCTGAAGAACCAGGAACCACATAAGGACCTGAGCACAGCACAATAACTACACCAGGACCCGAGAAGGACCTGAGCACAGCATGTATCCTGTCCCTCATTTGCAAAGACTTTAGAAACATTTCCACAGTTATTGAGTGGTTCCTCTGATGCAGGAGAGTTCAAACTGGGGGCCGAAAACAAGGATTGCAAAACTATTTTGACAAGGTGGTTAATTGGTCTATGTTAAAATGATAACTGAGGTACAATGTGTGCATTTATAAATATATATCATCTGTGAGAGCTGGGGTTAGTTGAATAGCTTTCTCAATAGGTACTTAAGAGCCATGGACATGTTTTTGTGTCTATGGCTTTGATAAAAGATTATGGCAGATTTGACCTGAGAATGTGCTGGAAATGGCAGCAAGTCCTAAGCAGCTCTGAAACAGCACTTGTTTTGTGTTTTACAATTGTTATTCAAGTAATTCAATTGTTATTCCTCATTGAATGATACAGGGGGCCACAAATGTTAGTCTGGACATGCCTGGTCAAGCCTGGTCAAAGGACACTTTTGTATATTTCTGGACATCCCGCTCCCTATGGACAAATGGTCCCTGCGTGTTTGTTATTATCGTTTTTCCTGTGTTTGAATTGTTTGATTCGCTGAACTGTTGTTGAAGATGCCACAATTTTAGAAACTCCTCATCAATGACTGCTGCTGTGATTTAGTGCAATGCACAAATAAATTGAAGTGAACTTGTTAACAACCTCTAGGCGAGAAAATCAAGCTACGAGAATCCTAGATGAGAAAACCATTGACCTTTAAATTGAACAGTCTTTTCATCTATCATGTTCTTGCTATCTAAATGTAATGTAATGTAATAATGACATTACTAATTTCACTAAAACATGTGCTTTATGATAATAAAGGGTTTAGAGATACAGTTGTTTCTCAGCACAGCAGCAGGCTCCAATAATAAAGACACTGCTCTTGTTGTGATGAAAGTTTCTCTCACCATAGAAAAACAGCTTCCATTTTGTCTGATATTTGGATTATCCCTAACCCTAGCCTGAGTTAATGACAGTGATTTTTATTGTGATGATCTGGGACAGTTTTATACAGATTGATACACTGCTCTATGAAGCATTACAGATACTTGTGTTGGATTATGATGTGTGCTCTTTGTGGGCTCTTACTACTGTGCAATATGTGTGCTGCAACACTGACATTTCCCCACTGTGGGGCCAATAAAAGATCTATTTCTTGTTTTAGATTTACTGAAGTTCTAAGTAAGTAAGTTTAGAATAAAGTCTATTCTCTGTGGCTCAGAGAACAGACTTTAAAGCAGCTCTGCTTGTTTCAAGTCTCTCCATGGCCTCACACCAAAGTACATTTGTGACATGTTAGTCCCATATGGACCGACTCTGGACTCCTGCTGGTCCCAGAGTCAGGACTAAACATGGGGAGGCCCCGTTTCACATTTATGTAGCTAAACTAATGAGACAGACTTCTTCTCTAATAATGAGAATTCCAGGTTTAAAACAGTTCTGTTTAGCTGCTGACAACCAAAGGATTGTATCTTTTACTCTTTTCAACGTTCTGTGATTCTTTAAGCCTTGTATCATTGTTTCTATCTTTCCTTGTGTATGAACTGTGCTATACACATATTCTTGCCTGGCTACAAAAAAGTACTTGACCAGAACGCATTCGTAATTACCAGTTCACAAATGTAAAGGGTCTTCAGCAGAGCACACGGAGGCAGGATCAGTGTTAGATCCAAGTATCAGTGTGAGTTGAGACTTTTGAGGCGCTGGTGCTTTACCTGCAGGAGCGGAGTCCTCTCTGGAGCCGCGGTCCTCCATGTGTACAATAATACTACAGTGAGTCAGTAGTAATAGCCTCAGGAGTTTGGAGAGTACTTATACTTCTGTAATACAGGCTGAAGCACGCTGCCGCTCTGCTGTTCACGCAATTACCTGATTATAAGTGGCGCACAGGTGTTCGCTCACACATGCGCACTGGGGGCGGCCGTGCGTCAGACCGAGGCTCCAGTCTGCGCAGCTGTGTCTCTGTGGTTCATGTTTTCGAGAACAACCCGAGGCTCGTGTTGATGTCTGCAGATAATTCATACATCTGTGGCTCTCTCTGGTTTAAAGCACAGGAGCAGGCCGCGGGCGGAAATGCGTCTCCCTACCGCCACCTGCTGGAAAACAATGAATTCGCTTCACAATAATTAACTATTCAATGGATGTGTCTACAGTCCTGAATCACAACAGCAGTCGTCCCGGGGGACTTTACAAAGTTGTGGATTCACCAACAATAGATCAGAAAATCAAACAGTTTGAAATTCAATAATAACAAACCTTCATGTGTTTGTTGATCCAAAGGAAGCGGGATGCACTGTCTATAAACGTTAATAAACGTTAATACATGTTCATAAATGTTCATAAATGCTAAAAAATCACCACTGTTCTTGGATCGTCCTGCATCAGAGAGGAACAACTGAAAAAACCCAGTGGGGAAAAAGTGGGAGGTCCATGTTGAGAGAGGGATCTTACCAAGGACTGAGGCTATAGATCCAGGACTGATGCTGTAGACCCAGGACTGACACTGTAGACCCAGGACTGATACTGTAGACCCAGGACTGATACTGTAGACCCAGGACTGAAGCTGTAGATCCATGACTGAGGCTGTAGATCCAGGACTGATGCTGTAGACCCAGGACTGAAGCTGTAGATCCAGGACTGAGGCTATATAGACCCAGGACTGATGCTATAGACCCAGAACTGAGGCTTGACCCAGGATTGACCTGAAACATTTCTAGTCTATTTAATTGCACATACATAATCCCAGTATGTTTTATTTCATGGTCTATTTAAATCCACCATCCGTGTCTAAAAACATGTATTGAACTTTCTGTATATTATTTTGCGGCTCTCTGTTAAGAAATATAGTTTTTCTTTTTCGCTCTGAGACTCTGGAGGTGCGTCACTGGGGGCGGGCACAGGTAGACGAGGAGGAGGAAGAGGAGGAAGAGTAGGGGGAGGAGACACTCCAGGAAACTTCACAACTATCACTGCTGCGGAGATCTGGGCTGTTCAACTTCTCAGAAAAACCCAGTGGAGTTTTTTTTATTCAAGGGACATATCACCGAGTCGAAAATGTGAGTGTCAGAAAACTGCAGATGTTAGAGATATGTGTGTTTGTTTGTGACAGAGACGAGAACGTGTTTGGAGACGGTTAGAGGTGAGGGTTTGGGGAGTGGTAAGCAGGGACCAGGGAGACCAGGGACCAGGGAGACCAGGGACCAGGGAGACCAGGGACCAGGGAGACCAGGGACCAGGGAGACCAGGGAGCATGCAGACACCAGTAAAAAACAGCCTCATCTCTCACAATTTATTTTCTGCTTCGTTACTAAGTAGAGGTTTTTTTTTAAATACATTGATTTTAACGTTTCATCCTGAACAAACGGGATCATAAATCAGTGGTCTCAAACATGCGGACCGCGAGCCATTAGCGGCCCGCGAAAAGGTACTTTGTGGTCCCCTTGTGGCCACTAAAGCTTGGGGAAGCTTTAGTGGCCGTCTGGTCCCCACTGAGAGTCTGGGCTATGTTATACATCGTTTTAAAGATAATTTTATCCAGAAAAAAACCACAGCATTTATTTGACCATAAACATTTAAACCTGAATGCAATAAGCAACAATTGAAAGTAAACTTGATTTAAACCTAGTCTACAACTCAAAGCCTCACTGTTTTTTCCCCAGTTTTGATTCAATCACAGCAGCTGGACTCATTTTGTATAAACAATGTACTTATTAAAATAAAAATATGAATAATAATATATTATGTCAAACTCATGTTCAATAGAAGTGATCCAATGATGTTGAAAGTATCAGAGTGTTTGAGTGTTTGACTTCCTGCTTCTGTCCTTCAGGGCCTCTCTCTGTGGCGGTCTGTCCCACTGTAAACTGGCCCTGGCCTTCGCCATCACCATGGATTTATTGGGAGGAGCCGCTCTGCTCACGGGGGTCTTTGCTCCGCTGGAGATCAGAGGGAAGGACTTTGGAGACCTGCTGGTTTACACTGGTACAAAATCATTGCTTTCCAACGAGATAACAGCATTAAGATTATTTTTATTATTATGATTATTAAGATTATTTATCATGTCTTTCATAAGGAGGACGTTGATGGACCTTTTTATGAAACTTACCAATTATGTTAAAACTGAGACACTTTAAGTAATTACAGTGCTGAACAAGAAAAGAAACTTTGAAATCATACAAGGCTTTGAATCCACAAATGATATAGTTATTAATGTGAACGACGAACAGAAAGGGGCAGAGTGAGGTTCAGCGGTCCCTAAAACACAGTTCACCTTCGTGCTTTTCTTTCTTACAGTGTGTTTCTCATGTGCTGTTTAGCTCCAACAGAGTCATGAAGAACAGAAATGTATAACTGCTTGTGGTCTCTCTGGTCTCTCTCTTGCTGGTCTCTCTCTCTCTGGCCTCTCTCACTCTGCTCTCTCTCTGGCTTCTCTCTCTCTCCAGTCTCTTTCTCGCGTATCTCTCTGGTCTCTCTCTCTCTGGCCTCTCTCTCTCTCTGGCCTCTCTCTCTCCAGTCTCTTTCTTGCTTGTCTCTCTCTTGTCTCTCTCTCTCTGGTCTCTCTCTTGTCCCTCTCTGGTCTCTCGTTGGTATCTCTCTCTGGTCTCTCTCTGGTCTCTCTCCAGTGAGTTGCCTTCAAAGAGGAGATGGACTGAGTTAGTTTTGATAAGCGTGGAGTTTCTAATAGTGGTGTTTCTTGTGCAGGAGCCCTGTTTGTGGTGATGTCTCTGGGCGGATGGGTCATGTGGTACAGTGGGAACATCAAGGGCCTCAGCTCCAAGAAGGAGCCGGGACACATCGGCAGCACGGTCGACCGCCTCGCCAGGAACCTCAGCCGCAAAATGCGCACCTACAGAAGCCACCACTGAAGCTTCTCTCTCTGGCCTCTCTCTCTCTGGTCTCTGTGGTCTGGTATCCCCAGTATTTTTCTCGCTTGTCTCTCTCTCTTGTCTCTCTCTCTGGTCTCTCCCTTGTCTCTCTCTTGTATCTCTCTCTGGTCTCTTTTTTTGTCTGTTTCTGGTCTCTCTCTGGTCTCGACATTCCAAGTCTCTAGTATTGTGTAGTGGTGTGTGAGACAGTATTACAGGACTGGGGGATGCTCAAAGTGAAATTTGATTTAGGGTAAGCACACTCAGACGTGAGAAGTGGCTTGTCTGGCATTAAGGCAGTAGAATACAGTCCAATCAAGGTGAATACTAGTTTAAACACGTATTAACTATTAGTTTTGCATTTCAATGTCAAACGACGCGACACAGATCCTGTTTGAGCTCTGTACAAATGTAGGTCAAATAGCTGAGGCCAAACAGGGAAACATTGCTTTGAGAGTGAAGAACTATCAATTTCCTTCCATATTTACATTTTTTATGGTTTGAAACTCGGGTACTGCAGCTTTAAAGGCATTCCAAGTGAGAACTGCCTTTTTCGAAGTTATGTAATTGTAGTATTTTAGCTTTACCTGTAGAAACGTCCTCCATTTTAGATTTGGAAGTACATGGGTCTATGTGTAGTTTGTTCCAGTCATTATTTTCATGAGATTCTCTTGACTTCTGAAATGTGAGCGCAGTCTAACAATTTTTGTGGGGATTTCTTAGATCCCTTTTGGTTTGTATTAGAGCAGTCAAAACAACAGCTCTCTGAGTTTTAACTATCCAAAATACTGGAATTTTTGGAAGACGTTATGGACTCTTTTTATTTTTATTTTTTCGATTTTTTTCTTGTTGTTATTTGTTGCATTTAAACCAGTTCAAAATCCATCACTCGGTCAAAAACTGAACTGTACTATGACTGGAACTTGCATAAACTGTAATTAATGAACAATGCATCTACTTTTGGTTCATAGTTTATTTTTTTTCATCAGGAAACTCAAAAACTACCTTTGCAGAGCCACGAGCACCAATCATTTCATTGTTTTTAAACATTGTGTGTTGCTTGTATTTGTTACTTTGTTTGAACTAAAATGTGCCTCAATAACAATAAAGACTTTTCCATTATTTGTTTTTGTTGTTTTCTGACGTGTCTATCTCTACACCCCATGGCAACTTCAATACCACTTGCTAATTTTATTTTCAATTAAATGTATTCTTGGATAGCCCTAAATCACAGCAGTAGTTAATGTATCTTTGAGGACTACACACAAAAGTAATGAAATTGCCACCACAGATCAGAATCAAACAGTTAAAACACCTATTGGTATTGGTCCGTAAGTGGCAAAACCATGAATGTTGAATAAGATATGTTTTTGTGACTCATTTTCTAAGTCCCTGCACCTGCACTTGTTCTTACCACTAACTTTATTATGACACTGGTTCTTCCCCCTCTCCATCTGCCTCTAATGATCAGATGAACTGTGATTGACTCTGTGTCCAAATACGGTCAACAGGAAGTGACATCACAGGAGACGCCTGAGGAAACTCCCATAATCCCGGAGGAAACTCCCATAATCCCGGAGGAAACTCCCATAATCCCGCTCATCTTTGACCTTTATTTCCACTGTTGAAACGCACCTTCAAACCCTCTGGATTAATTATGCAGGATTATAGTCATTTCTCCTCCAGTGTTGACTCCATCCTACATCCTTATCCCTTTGTGTGGGTTTCGTTCTAAATCACAACAATTTTAATCAATGTGTTGTTATTGTTTAATCATTAAGTATATTTAGAGATGGAGGCTGAGAGCAGTGTTAGCAGCAGACAGAGGCTAAACAAGAGCTAATAGGATTACTGTCTCTGTGAGTAACACGCACGCATGCACACACACACACACACACACACACACACTATAGTTCAACACACATGCAACAGTTCAACACATACATGTGTACACACTCGCGCACACACATACACATACTCTCTCACACAGAGACATATACAGGCACACCACAAACTCTCACACTCTCTCTCTCTTTCTCTCTCTCACACTCTATCTCTCACTGTCCCCAATTAAAAGACTGTCTTCTCTCCATACCTTTTTTTTTACAAACCTGGAAGAACCCTGTGAGTCACTGTTTGACTATTTGGCCTGAGAGCTGATTGGCTAAGTGAGGGTTGTTCCCTCTTTTTCATTTTTCTGCCTGAAAAAGCGGATCTAAAGATGTGACAGGGGGAAACTAGAGACAGAAGTAAACTACTGAGAGCTAGGATTGTAAAGTTACATTTGAAAATGAAGTACCCCAGCTTTAATTGGACTGATGTACAGTGTGTGACAATAGCAGATTAAAGTGCCATTTTAAGGCTGGACATCTTGGAGGATGAGCCACGGTCCAGATCATGGTCCTGTGATGTTTGTCTTGTTTTCAAATCCAGGTTCAAGACTTAACCCGTTCCCAGTTCCCCACAGCTCGGCATCGCTGCCTGTTGAGCTGCTAATCCTGCTTTTAATGGATTCTCCTCTGTTTATAGTCCTGAAACAGTTCTAGGTCAGAGGTAGCCTGGCCTTAGCCATCCGTACACTTCGGTCAATCATCATTTCCCTGCATGTATGAAATGTATTTTGTACTATGGTGTGGTACGACCAGGCTCAGATGTGGCACTCTGGAAGTTCTACACATCAGCCAATAGAACCTGTAAGTCCATAATTTGGAGGAGAACAGCAGTGAGCAGAACTCAGGGCAGACCAGAGTTTGAACAATTGCGTCATTAGAGTTCCTCAGACGACAAAACATTACAAAAAAATGCACCGACAGGTCATCCATGTACAAATGAAGGAACATGGGAGAAAGAATCCCCCCCTGACCAACCACATTAGTGACTCTGAATGATTCAGAGAGAGCCTCGCCCATTTCACCTGCATGGTCTGCTCCCAATATTAAAAAAACAAGTAGTCTGAACAGATAACCAGGAACTTTGAGGTTTTTTCCCCTTTTTTAATGCATGCCTTATTGCATCTAGTATTGCTCTTACTAATCCTAACCACTTGTCTACACCTTGAACCAAAGCTAATTCCTAGTTTGTGACTTCCTATTACTTAAAATGGCAATAAAACAAACTCTTCTTCTGTGCTTCGCTAACCGTGCTAAGTGTGGTAACTGTGGAAAGTGTTAAATAGTCTATAAATAATAGACAGCTGTTTGCAGAATGCTGTGTATTTGTGTCTAATTCTCTGGTACTTTTAGCCGAGGTGTTGTTTTCACTGGGTGTTTAGGCCATCGTAGCCTCCAGGATTACTCCAATTATTAGAGAGTGCAATAGTGCCAACTGATTAGCTCTTTCCATGAACAGATTTAGGCTTGGAGTTTATCTGTCTTTGTGTGTGTGTAGTGGGTCTGATTTTCTCCGCTCTGCGTTGTGTTGATTTGTGCATGGCGCGGAGGAACCATAGACTGTATTAACGGATGTAGTAACGTCTATCTCCGCCGTTCTAACTAATGGGCTAAAAATTGGGCTTTCTTGGAGTGATTAAAAATGGCCACGGGGGCTGGAAAATGTGAAAAAACCAGTGGGGGCGAGTCCCGGCTCAAAAGTGGCCAAAATGACGTGCGCTGACATGCTTGCAATACCACCCCGGGCCGATGGGGGTGGACCCAGAAGAAGAATTAGCCAATGCTAACATACAGCGTTGGCAGACCTCTCGAAAACGTCTTTACAGGATGGACCAAAAGTTGGCTCTTGGCCCAAAGCTCCGTTCCACATGTGTGTCAATGCTGAGGAGGGTGAATTTTTTTGGTCCACTCTTGTTTACTCGCTGTGAATTTTTGAAGTCTCTCGTTCAAATGAATGGAGCTCTCGTCGGCTGACATGCCGGCCATTTTACGGCCCATTAGTTAGAACGGCGGAGATAGGCGTGACTCTGTCCATTAAAGGCACACCGTGTAACTCTTGGCCACTAGGGGCGCTAGACCTGCAACTTTCACGTTTAGCGCCCCTAGTGGCCACAAGCAACTCAGCACTGTCGCAAAAGTCAACAAACAGTCAGCCGGTGTCTTTTGAGTGTGTATTCAGACAGCATGCACTGGTGTGTGTGTTCAAACTGTAGAGACATGCCTACAGATATTGAGAGACTCTGCTGTGGTCAGCCTCCAGACCGCTGCATTAGTAATCTACCACACATGGACTTCTATATCCTGGATGAGGGAGTTCTGCGTCTAGCTCGTGCTGCGTGGAATGACATCTTTGCAGTCGATGACATACAGGAACCAGGTGAAGAGCAGCGCTCATACAGACATGCAGCTTACAGCACGATCCCTTTCGCGTTTCCTCTTTTTAGCCTCCTCCGAAGGTTTAAAATTTTTCCTTGCCTCAGCCATGACCAGGAGTCGAGCAGGTGAAAAATGAGTAGCAAAAGCCTTAGCTCCATGAGTATATCAGCGCCTGTAGCCGTAAAGCAAGTCTTTCTTCCAAGTCACGTGACCTGGTGGCAGACGGTCCGTCTGCTCGAAACTTACATGGGCGGTATTTCAAGAGGGCAGCCCCGCTCGGAGCATTGCAAGTGTCAAGCGCTGTATATTGGCCCAAGTATTCATATAAAATAACTCATATGTGTCAACTCTTTAGGTCACAAAGTCCGCGGTGTGCCTTTAATATATACAGTTCATGGAAAAAACGCATCTGCGCATGCGTCAGCCGGCGCAGCTCCATTCATTTAAACGAGTGACTTCAAAAATTCACAGCGACTAAACTAGAGTGGTCCAAAAAAAAGTAACCCCCCTCAGCATTGACACACATGTGGAACGGAGGTTTGGGCCAAGAGCCATCTTTTGGTCCATCCTGTAAATTGTAATTGTAATTGTGCTATACAAATAAACTTGCCTTGCCTTGCCTTGTAAAGACGTTTTCGAGAGGTCTGCCAATGCTATATGTTAGCATTGGCTAATTCTACTTCTGGGTCCACCCCCATCGGCCCGGGGTGGTATTGCAAGCATGTCAGCGCATGTCATTTTGGCCACTTTTGAGCTGGGACCTGCCCCCATCAGGAGGAACACACGGGAAACAAGATTTCGAGGCGTTCTTTTATTTGTCACAAAAAGAAAATACTATGAACATGTGCTTCCGCATCAGTCCTAGCCCAAACTAAAAAGACGTACAAAGCGTAAAAAACTACAAAATCATAATTTAAATAGACATTTTGAGACATAACAACATAAAGTGACTGACCTCTTCCCCGACACAGGATTTCAAAGGGAAGAGGCAGCGGGAAAACCCTGACTTTATAGTGGGGGACAGGGAGCACACGAAGAAGAAATAAAAACACGGGAGTGGCCGGAAGACCAAAGCAGCACAACAAATCAAAGACCAGGACTAAAAAACAATTACAAAATAATAAAACTTGTCATAAAAATACAGTAATAACTGTGTAATTCACATAACACGTAATAAAATAAATTAAAAACACTGTAAAGTTTTGAGAGAGGTCACTAAGATTGACTTTGCTACATGTGTCCAAACATGATAGATACTGTGTTTTTTTAAAGTCAATCCTCGAATGTCTTCACTTGTAATCATTGTGACATATGAAATTAAAAAATAAACACCTTCAGAAGTTTATTTTAACATAGAAAAATTACGGTTCAGACTTTGTTTGTCATTTCATGTTTGAGAGAATCTTCTCTCAAATAACAAGGGTAAATGCTATCAGCCTGCACTACCCCTGTACTGCCACCAGAGGGACAAGGAGAAGACAATAGAGAATTGCACAGGTTACATTTGGCTTCAATAAGATCTCTCAGGGTTTTCAAAGAAACAGGAAATGTACAACATAGAGTATAAATAGGGATACAATATATGGTTTGGAAGAAATTTTAAGATTACCAGCTGCTCAAACATACTGAAACCATCAGGTTTCAAAAGCCATTTCAAACCTGGCTGCTAATAAATCACCTGGCCCAGACTCTATCTCTGCTGAACATCTCAAACATACGAGCGCAAAGCTGTGTATGTTACTTGCACTCTGTTTCACTGTCTTTATGATTCACGGCTATCTTCCAGATTTATTGATGTCTGTGACACTGACTCCTGTGTCCTAGGATAAAGCAGGAAAAGTCAGATCACTATAGACCTATAGCTCTAGCTAATATTTTATCCAAAGTTGTGGAACTACATTTTTGTATGAATGAATTATCTCATAGTCTTAACCAATGTAAAACTGGCTGCATGGTCGGCAGCACAGTGCTGAACCATCTAATGTACGCAGATGATTGTGTCATTTTTAGTCCAAGCTCAGTTGGTCTGCAGCAACTTCTTAGTATATGTTCAGTGTTTGGGGAAAATTATGATGTAAAGTACAATGATTCTAAAAGTGCCATTAGGATCTGCAGAATCACAGAGGACAGACATTTAACCTTTCCGGTGTTTTGACTTGCTGGTAAGGCTCTTCATATCTCCAGTGAAATTAAATATCTCGGCCATCTGATCACAGTTTGGCTGACAGATGATGAAGATATCATTCGGCAGTATCGTTTGTTGTATGTAAGGGCGAATGCTTTGGTGCGTACATTTGGTTGCTTCACTGTTGATGTGAAGATGACCTTATTCAACGCCTACTGCTCTCCTTTATACTCTGCACATCTGTGGCTGAACTACAAAAAAGCTACTCTTCAGAAACTGCAGGTAGACTGAGATTCTGACCCAATCGCTTCAATACAAACACAATAGCACGATGAACAACATGAACTGTCTGATTACATTCTTCACTCAGGCAGTCCTGGACTGGTCGTGGATTATTCCTGGACGGATCCTGGACTGGTCCTGAGTTTTTGCAGGATTGTTTTCCTCCAGAGAAGAGGTAGTAGTTGCTAGATACCTGTAGCGATAGACAGACATAGACAGACAGACATATATAGAGACAGACAGATATAGAAAAACAGACAGACAGAGATAGACGGACAGACAGACACTTTCTTGATCCCATAGTAGAAATTCAGGTGTCCAGCAGCATAAATACATCCATCCATACAAACACATACATATAAAATGTAACGTTACTAACAATAGTAATAAAGTACTTTAGGTCACAGCAGCAGCAGTGAAGCAGAGAATTCTACTCCACGCAAAGCTGTGGTTTCATCGTCCATTTTTGCAGCTACTGTCAAATGCAAAATGATACTGGTGCATTCTTACACGTCTTTGCGGAGGCCCGAGGAGGATGTGGAGGAATTGAATTTCCTGCTAGGGGTTGCTTGTGTTGTGTTGTAAAGTTCCACTGCCCACTACTGGCCGGGCGCTAGTACGACATTACAATTCACAATACAATACAATTTATTATTGTATAGCCCTAAATCACAGTAGTCATCTCAGAGGACTTAACAAAACCATCGAAATCACCAACACAGAAAACACACAAAAAAGAATATAGAACACATGTTGTTACGGCCGGCTCAGGGCCACAACAAATAGGGAGGCGAGACAGGGGTAAAAAGGGCACAAAGTATATTTAATAAGAACATAAGACGAGTATAACATAACAAAAACAAGGTTTGAGGTGTGAGCATGTAGTAATCAGTGTGTGGTGCAGGTGTGTGAGTGCAATGAAAGACTGTGTGGTGTGCAGTGAATGTGGTGCATAAAACAAAAGACAAACTCAAATGAGCATGGTGGCTCAAGGCAGAGCCCAACAGGACAGGACCAAACAGAGCAGCAGCACAGGAGGAGAAGTGAGCAGCTCTCAGCTCCCAGGTGAAGAGACCCACTGATGAGGGGCGTGGCATGGTGCAGGTGTGTACCTGCACAGAGGAGGAGACGGCAGAGAAGGCAGGCAAACCCCAGACAGCTCCCTCTCCTGGACAGTAAGGGCCTGGCCCGTAATGATGACATGTTGTGTCATCATCACCACAGTCCTTTTTGTTAGACACTAAATGTCCAACAGACCCTCCTGCATTGGCAAGAAAAAACTCTAAAACCCAGTGGGAAAAAAGTGAGAAACCTTGGGGAGATCCACGTTGAGAGAGGGTAGACACTGGTCGTTTTTGTTAATTACTTTGCAGCGTGCTCTGAACACCTCCCACCAGGAGGAGAACCCAGGAAAGACCCAGAACACGCTGGAGGGACTGTGTCTCTCAGCTGGCCTGGAAATGCCTTGGGGTCCCCCGAATGAGCTGGAAGGAGTTTTTGTGGATAGAGAAGTCTGAGCGTCTCTGCTTAGCAGAGCAGCGACCTGGCAGCGGATGAACCAGAAGAAAATGGATGGATGAATGGCTTTGCAGCGTCTCCCTGTATAAACGGGGCCTTAAAGTTCTGAGTTGGGATATCCCAGCTCCTCCCTCTCTCTCTCTTTGATCTTCTCTAATGGACTTAAAGTTCAGGTTACTCAGACACAGCTCAGAGCTTCACGTGGATCCAGCAGCAGGTAACACACACTACAGAAGGTAGAATATACATTAGTCTCAGATTTAAATCAGTTTCAATGTATTTTTGTATTTCCCTAAATCACAGCAGCCGTTATCTCTGAGGACTTTACAAAGCTGTCGATTCGCCAACAACAGATCAGAGAATCAGCCAGTTCAAACACAGGACCATAGAACCATTGGTCCACAGGGGGCAGACGACCAATGCCCATAAATATAGATTGATGTCCATAAATGTTGTTGATGCGGAGTGTCCTGCTCAGCACCACTGTCCTTCTGCATCAGAGAGGAGCGACTCTAGAAATCCAGTGAGAGAAAAGCGGGGAAACTTTGAGCTAAAGGGACACATTGTATTGAAACAGAATCAGGAGAAGGTTTTTCAAATAAAGAACAGAGACGGAGAGCAAAGGAACAAGATATAGGAGAATTACTTTAATCTGAGGCTTCAGTCCAACTCATTAAGTGATTAAGTCTCATCCGTGAGACTGTTTGAACTCGTCCGGTTCCTGCAACAACAACACTCTCTTCACAGTCATGGTGGCTGAGTGGTTAGCCCTCTGGCATCTGAGCAAGAAAGTCTGGGGTTTGATTCCCACTTCAGACAGGGCCTTTCAATGAGGAGTTTGCATGTTGTCCCAGTGTCATGTTGTTTCCACTAACAACATGTACAGTTGGGATCCGGACTAAATGAAAAGAGATTCAGCATTTTTTTTCTGATTAAATAGAGGTAAATAATTAAATAATATAGTTTTATTTTATTTGGGGGCAACAGTGGCTCAGTTGGTAGAGCATCAGCCTTTGGGCCTGAGGGTCATTGGTTCGAGCCCACCGTTAGACCTACTTCGCGACTCCCACTGATGTCTGCTGTTGTTGTGTCCTTGGGCAAGACACTTAACCCCACTTTGCCTGAAGCCCCCACTGAGAGATCTCAGCTCCTGTGGACTCACCACCTGCAGGAGGATCAGTGAGGGGCTGGTTCTCTGTGTACTGGGCGCAGCTCTGACTGCCACCCCCCGACCCAGAAATAGATTAAGGGGAAGAAAATGGATGGATGGATGGAGTTTTATTGTATTTTTAGCTTTAACCAGGATCTTCCTAATTCTTTGCAGCTGTCTTTTACATCTATTGTCTAAAACCTTGTCCCACCGACGCTCTCCCCTTGAGCCGGTCTTCCCTGGTGCGTCCTGCTGCAGCCATGGGCAACGCCAAGAGCGGTGTGGTGTCCAAAGAAATCCTAGAGGACCTGAAACTCAACACCAAGTTCTCTGAGACGGAGATCGTCCAGTGGTACGAGAACTTCAAAAAGCAGTGTCCGTCCGGCCGCATCTCTCAGGAGGAGTTCCAGGCCATCTACTCCAAGTTTTTCCAGGAGAGCGACGCCAAGAGCTACGCCCAGCACGTGTTCCGCTCCTTTGACACCAACGACGACGGGACTCTAGACTTTAAGGAGTACATTATCGCGCTGCACATGACGTCCACCGGGAAAACCAACCGCAAGCTGGAGTGGGCCTTCTCTCTGTTCGACGTGGACAAGAACGGATACATCACCAAGAACGAAGTCAAGGAGATCTGTGGGGTGAGATCTCAGCACTTTGATGTGTTTGTCTTTGCCAAACCCTTAACCCTAAAGATGCAGTTAGCAATGTTGTTATCTTAGCCGTAGCACCAACTCAAAACCACTCCCACCTCCTCCCCTCCGCTCTCCACCAAACCAAACATCCAGTATTTTCTCTTCTTTGTCACAATAGGGAGAGTGGGTGGCAAACGTGAAATTGGCCTTTTCTGTTCAGCCCTTTTAGGTTTTAGAAAATAATCCGATAACTCAGGTGCACTCACGAGAAACAGGAGGAGGGTGAAGGGGGTAAACGCATCCCATTGGTTCGTTGGGGACGAACAAATCCTATTGGTTTATTTTAATTGGTCTGCTCCAAAATATATTTTATACATTTTTGGAGATTATAGGCATCTGGTCAATTCCAATACTATTTGAAAACACATGATAACTCGACTACTTTTAGGGTTTAGGGACGTTTTCCCACAATATAAAAAAAAAATGCATCTGGAAAAAATCACAAACTGCATCTTTAACTAAACTTTGGATAAATATATACTTGATCCCAGTAGGAGTCATTCAGGAGTGCAGTAGCAGCAAGAACACATCCATCCAACAAAACAGATTCATTGATTGGCATTCCTCCAATGGATTTTTGCTTGGTTTGGACCATGAATCCTCTCTGTTCCGGTCTTGACCAGTGTAAAACCAGGAACACTGTACTGCAGCAACATTTGAGGTAGAAAAAAGCAATAAAAATAAAAATCGTAAAGAAAAAAATAACAACTGTTTTTTAGCTACTTAGGACTCAGGACTCTAAAGTAAGCCCTGTTTCCACCATCCCTACTCTACTCTAAGCTAGGAGGATAAAAGCTGTTTGGTTAAAATTAGAGGGAGGAGGCTTGAGTCCAAAACTTGTGTAACAAAGCTTTAACAGCTTTTTCCAGGGTTCAGGCATAAAGAGTGGCTTGGTAAGCAGAGAGAATGAGGGGAATACATGGCAAAACATAAAATACAAAACACAAATGATACTTTTTTACCCTTTTACACAACAATAAAAAACACATAGAGCCATTGGTCCATAAGGCGTAGATGACCAATGTACATAATTGTCCTGGATCATCGCTGTCCTTAGATCCTCCTGCATCAGAGAGGAACCACTCAAAAAGAAGAAATAAATAAATAGTGAAACCTCTGAAAGGCCCTTTTTGAGAGAGAGACGGGCGGACAGGCTGTAGATCCAGGACTGAGGCTGTAGATCCAAGACTTTAATGATATTTTTTTTTTATTTCAGGCCATTTTTAAGATGATTCCAAAGGAGGAGATCAATTCTTTGCCTCAAGATGAAAACACAGCGGAAAAGAGAGCAGACAAACTGTGGAAGATCTTTGACAAACCAAACGACGGTGAGAAACATACGCACTCACAGGGACACACTCCAACTCACAAAGACACACGGGGACACACACTGGGACATGTATTCGCACACACACTGGACGGGAACACGCACACAGGGACACAAATATACACACACTGGGTCACATACACACACCCACACCGGATGGGAATACACATATACACACACATCAAAAGTAGCCATTTTAAAACTTGTCGCTCCTTTGTTAGTGTTTAACCTGTCCTCTGGGTCCAGGTCTATAACATGTGGGGTGTGTGTTGTGTGTCTCTGTGTGTGTGTTTTGTATGTGTGTGTGTCTGAATGTGGGGGGGGATGTGTTGTGTCTGTGTGTGTTTGTACGTGTGTGTGTGTTATTGTATTAAAAAAATGAGGTGTTCAAAATCCCTTATAAAGATGACCATGATTCAGAAAGTTAAATTCAAAAAGGTTTATTTCCCTAATACAAAAAGAATCTAAAACAGCTGTTCGGACCAAAAGTAACTATCCCTTATTCTCTATATAAAATATAAAAGTATGACTTTGAGTGGGCGCTCCACATCAAGCCATACACTACCCCTGGTCCGCAAAAAAACTAACTAAAACACATTCAAGCTATTCATTAAGTAATGTGCAAGAAGAAGGGGGCGTGTCGTATCAGTCAGCTCTCGGTCCCAGGTCCGGCCTCCATCAGGTCTCCTCGTCTCTCCAGACCTAAACAGAATCATTCACACACTCCCCCTCCCCAACCTATAGATTTATTAGTTCCTTTGAGATAAGGCAGAGCGCTCTCAAGGCTTCTCCTCCAGATTCTGGGCTCCATCTCCTTCTTTCACAACTTGAAAGGATTAGCAGAATCCCCCCAGATTAACTATCATTAACTCACCCATGCACTTTGGACAAAATGGGACCAGGGGAGTGGGGCAATACAAGGTCTTTCTTTTTGCTTGGAAACAGACAGAGTTCAATTTCAGGTCAATCTAATTCACATCGCCTTTTAGTCTATATTTAATACAACAGTTCGTATCTGTTGTGTTGCAGGGCGGGTGGCAGAGGGAGAGTTCATTCAGGGAGTTCTGGACGACGAGACAGCTCTACGTTTGATCCAGTACCAGCCGATGAAGTAACCACAGAAACAAGCCACGCTCACCACCATAAAAGGAAGTTTTCTCTTTGAAATTTTGATACAAAACTCTAACACATACAGAACAGACCAAAGGTTTGGACACACTCTCTCATTCAATGGGGTTCCTTTGTTTTCATGACTATTGACTGTAGATTCACACCAGGCTTTGTACAGTAAGGGCTGTTTGACCAATAAGGAGAGTGATGGTGCTGGGCCAGATGACCTGGCCTCCAGTCACCGGACCTGAACCATATCCAGATGGTTTTGGGGTGAGCTGGACCACAGAGTGAAGGCGAAAGGGCCAACAAGAGCTAAGCATCTGTGGGAACTCAGACCATTTCAGGTCCTCTTGAAGCTCATCAAGAGAATGCCAAGAGTGTGTGAAGCAGTAATCAGAGCAAAATGTGCTCCTCTGAAGAACCCAGAATATAAGACATATTTTCAGTTGTTTACTTTTTTTCAGTACGTACATAATTCCACATGAGTTAATTCATAGTTTTGATGCCTTCAGTGTGAATCTACAATTTTCATAATCATGAAAATAAAAAAACTCTTTGAATGAGAAGGTGTGTCCAAACTTTTGGTCTGTACTGTATACATTCCAGAACTAACTATAAACATGAAACACTTTCTTTTGGAAAGAGTTTCTGACATTGCGCATTGTCCTTACGTTTGACTTTGTCTTAAACTCAATCTTAAGAATATTTACTTTGGACAAGATCATATTTGGATAAATGGGTGAAGAGATGACCAGAACGAGCAACACTTCCATCTACTGGTAAACTTTGGAAACTGCAGACATTTGTGGTGTATCGCTCTCTGTAATCCTGGTGTATATTGTGATGTTGTCTTTGTAAATCCACGTAAGAACAAGTGACCAATCAGGAGCCTTCTGTTGCCAAAATCGGCTTTAGTAGCGAGTCACCCGAGAGGGGACAGACATGAGTCGCTTCTGATTGGCTCTTGGTAACTCAGGCGTTGCTATCTGCATAATTATGCATCCATTTTGTTTCTGTGTTACCGTTTTGAGCTAGCTCTAGTCATGTTCTTCAAGCATTATTAAAAGTTCCTGATATTCAAGATTATATTTATTTGTGTAGCTGTAAATTTCAACAGCCATCATCTTGGAGGACTTTACAAAGTTGTTGATTCCTCACCAAGAAATCAGAGAATCAAATGTTATTTTTTCTTGGACTCAAATATTGTAACAAGGTAAATTTGAGATGATTTAGCATCATACGTGTCCTTTAAATATATATATATATATATATATATATATATATATATATATATATATATATATATATATATATATTATATTAATTACCAGAAAAATGTGAGAATTGTTATTGTATTGTATGTATATATTTGTGATGTTTACAGCAGCTTCAACCCCATCGCTGTAGCATTCACCCTCTTTTGTAGCTGTTCATCTTTGTCCTGTCACATGCTCAACTCTCTGTCGTCCATGTCTGTGGTGTTTTCCAGACTCTGAATTCTCGTGTTGTGAACAGTGTTGGACTGTGCTGTCTCCAAACCTTCAATAAATGTTCTGTGTTCCCAGTCTGTCTCTGTTATTGCATCTTTAGTTTTTAGTTCCTGAGTGGATGCAGAGATCTGAAAGTTGAAGAATAACAGACTTGAGGCAGGTTCAGACGCACACATTGCTATGGGGTCTGTATTAGTTGATTTTCCAGTTGTTACACAGTTGGTTCAGGGTTCCCTTCAGACAGAATGGAAAGAGGACATGCATTATAAAGACAATCTACCTCTTTATGCAGTAAAGACGCCATCCGCAGGTGTTACCTAATGACAACAACAGACAGATTTAAACCACTTAAGTGTTGCTGTAGCAGTGTGTTTGGGGTCATTGTCCTGCTGGAAGGTGAACCTCCGTCCTAGCCTCAAATCACGCACAGAGTGGTACAGGTTTTACTCAAGAATATCCCTGTATTTAGCACCATCCATCTTTCCCTCAACTCTGACCAGTTTCCCAGTCCCAGCTGCTGAAAAACATCCCCACAGCATGATGCTGCCACCACCATGTTTCTCTGTGGGGATGGTGTTGTTTGGGGGATGTGTTGTGTTGGTTTGCACGAGACATAGCATTATCCTTGATGGCCAAAAAGTTCAATTTTACCCTCATCAGACCAGAGAACCTACATACAGTACATTTTGGGAGTCTCCCACATGGCTTTTCGCAAACTCAAAACGTGCCATTTTGTTTTTTGCTGAAAGTAATGGTTTTCTTCTGGCCACTCTGCCATAAAGCCCAACTCTATGGAGCGTCCGGCTTATTGTCGTCCTATGTACAGATACTCCAGTCTCTGCTGTGGAACTCTGCAGCTCCTCCAGGGTTACCTTAGGCCTCTGTGCTGCCTCTCTGTTTAATGCCCTCCTTGCCTGGTCCGTGAGTTTTGGTGGGCGGCCGTCTCTTGGCAGGTTTGCTGTTGTGCCATGTTCTTTCCATTTGGTTATGATAGATTTGATGGTGCTCCAGGGGATCATCAAAGATTTGGATGTTTTTGTATAACCTAACCCTGACTTGTACTTCTCAACAACACTGTCCCTTACTTGTTTGGAGAGTTCCTTGGTCTTCATGACAGTGTTTGGTTAGTGGGGCCTCTTGCTTAGGTGTTGCAGCCTGTGAGGCCTTTCAAAAAAGGTGTGTATATGTACTGACAGATCATGTGACACTTAGATTGCACACAGGTGGATATCATTTCACTATTTATGTCACTTCTGAAGGCAATTGGTTGCACCAGAGCTTTGTATGGGCTTCATAACAAAGGGGGTGAATACATATGCACATGCCAATTTCCAGTTTTTTATTTCTGAAAAGTAGTTATGTATATATTTTTCTCAATTCACTTCACCAACTTAGACTATTATTTTCTGATCCATCACATGAAATTCAGATTAAAAAAACATTGAACTAAAGGCTGTAACAAAAAAAGGTAAAAAGATAAGGGGGTGAATACTTTTGCAAGGAACTGTAGCTATACATTTTAATGACCATAACCACGATATCAGTGCTTTGAAATTCTGTGGCCTTGAGAAAGTTCCCCTTCCCTGCAGAGGAGGAGACCACGACCGATTGCTCAAACAGAGAGACTTACTGGATCTACTCACTTCAGACACTAGCTCCAAAAGGTTTGAAGGACGATTTCAATTTAAGCATATTTCTATAAAAAATGTTTTTTTGATATTTTGAAGTCTTCGATAAGGTATTTTGAACATGGTTTAGTTTTCTTAGTATGATATAATGTGTATATGGTGAAATTTAAATAGTACACTGGTATTTTATTAGTGCGTGGTAACTATACGTACCCTTTTTCTATTGTATCAGTTGCACTAATAAAAAATAAATTAAAAAAACATTTCACCTTTCGCCCTCCGCGGGCGGTTATCCCTCTCTACGCTCGGGTCCTCTACCAGAGGCCTGGGAGCTTGAGGGTTCGGCGCAGTATCTTTGCTGTTCCTAGCACTGCACATTTCTGGACCGACATGTCCGAGGTTGTTCCAGGGATCCGCTGTAACCACTCCTCTTGCTTTGGGGTCACTGCCCCGAGTGCACTGATCACCACGGGCACTACTGTCACCTTTACCCTCCAGGCCCTCTCCAGCTCCTCTCTGAGACCTTGGTATTTCTCAAGCTTTTCATGTTCCTTTTTACGGATGTTACCATCGCTTGGAATTGCCACGTCCACCACCACGGCTGTCCTCTGCCCTTTGTCTACCACCACGATGTCAGGTTGGTTCGCCATTACCATTCGGTTGGTCTGTATCTAGAAGTCCCACAGGATCTTTGCACGCTTATTCTCCACCACCTTTGGAGGAGTGTCCCACTTAGACCTTGGAGTTTCCAGCCCATACTCTGCACAGATGTTTCTGTACACTATGCCAGCCACTTGGTTATGGCGTTCCATGTAGACCTTCCCTGCCAGCGTCTTGCACCCTGCAGTTATGTGTTGGATCGTCTCAGGTGCCTCTTTGCACAACCGACACCTTGGGTCTTGTCTGGTGTGGTATATCTGGGCCTCTATCGCTCTGGTGCTCAAGGCCTGCTCCTGTGCAGCCATGATGAGTGCCTCTATGCTGTCCTGTAGGCCAGCCCTTTCTAGCCATTGGTAGAACTTCTTGAGATCAGCCACTTCTGTTATGCTCCGGTGGTACATGCCGTGTAGGGGCTTGTTCTCCCATGATGGGCTCTCCTCCAGCACCTCCTCATCTCGCCACTGCCTGAGACATTCACTGAGTACGTCATCTGTTTTGGCCTTCTCCATTATGTAGTTTGGATGTTTCGTCCTGGACAGTGGCTCTCACACTCACTAGTCCTCGGCCTCCTTCTTTACGGCTTACGTACAGTCTCAGGGTGCTGGATTTGGGATGGAACCCGCCATGCATGGTAAGGAACTTTCGAGTTTTAACATCCGTGGTCTGAATCTCTTCCTTTGGACACCTGATTATTCCTGCAGGGTATCTGATCACTGGCAGGGCGTAGTTGTTAATTGCCCGGGCCTTGTTCTTGCCATTGAGCCGGCTTCTTAGGACCTGCCTTACTCACTGGAGGTATTTGGCAGTTGCCGCTTTCCTCGTCACCTGTTCGAGGTTGCCATTTGCCTGTGGTATACCAAGATACTTATAACTGTCCTCAACGTCTGCTATTGTTCCCTCTGGGAGTGAGATCCCTTCTGTGTGGACTACCTTGCCTCTCCGAGTCACCATCCTGCTACATTTCTCGAGTCCGAATGACATCCCGATGTCATGGCTGTAGGTCCTGGTGGTTTGGATCAGAGAGTCGATGTCTCTCTCGCTCTTGGCGTACAGCTTGATGTCATCCATGGAGAGGAGGTGACTGATCTTTGCTCCGTTCCTAAGGCAGTATCCATAGCCAGTCTGGTCAATTACTTGGCTTAGAGGGTTGAGGCCTATGCAGAACAGTAGTGGGGACAGAGCATCTCCTTGGTAGATACCACATTTGATGGTCACTTGTGCGAGCGGCTTACCATTTGCCATTTGCCTCAAGGGTGGTCTTCCACATTCCCATCGAGTTTGCAACAAAGTCCATTAGAGCCCTGTTGATATTGTACAACTTCAAGCATTCCATGATCCATGTGTTGCATTGAGTCGTAGGCTTTCTGGTAATCAATCCAGGCTGTGCACAGGTTGGTGTGTCGTGACCCGCAGTCTTGGGCGACTGTTCTGTCAACCAGGAGCTGGTGCTCTCTGCAGCTCTCATGGTGAGGACATCGAGAGCCTGACACACTGCATTACAGACTATATTCTCTTCTGTGTGGATAACACTGTACCAACTAAGAAGGTGCGGTGTTTTTCTAACAACCACCCATGGGTGACCCCTGAGCTTAAAGCCCTCCTGAACCTCAAGAAAAGGGCTTTCATCTCAGGGGACAGGGAGGAGCAGAAGAGGATCCAGCACGAGCTCCAGTGGAGGATCAGGAGGGCCAAGAAGGACTATGGGAAAAAGCTGGAGCAGAAGCTGGCCCAGGGAAACGCCCGCGACGTGTGGAGAGGCCTAAAGAACATCTCCGGCTTTGGACAGAGTGCCAGAGGAACAGCGGATGGAGACCAGCACCGGGCGGATGAATTTAACCAGTACTTCAACCGGTTTGATTCTCCCCCCTCTCCATCTGCCTCCCCTCCCGCCCCCACCTCTTCACACGTCCCCAGCCCAGTGGACACCGCCCAGTGGACACTGCCTCCGGCTGCCCCGGGCCCTCCTGCCCCCGCATCCCCAGCCCCCACCTCGGACAGTACACCCCGGTCCCCCCCCCCTCTCCATCACACCGGACCAGGTGAGGAGCCAGCTCCAGCGCCTGAAGCTGAGGAAATCCGCAGGACCGGACGGGATCAGTCCCAGGCTGCTGAGGACCTGTGCAGACCAGCTCTCTGGGGTCCTCAGCTACATGTACAACCTGAGCCTCAGCCTGGAGAAGGTCCCTGTCCTGTGGAAGACCTCCTGTGTGATCCCGGTTCCAAAAACAGCACACGCCAAGGAACCGGCTCACTACAGACCAGTCGCACTGACCTCCCACCTGATGAAGACCATGGAGCGGCTCATCCCCACCCATCTCCGCTCCGTGGTCAGCCCCACCCTGGACCCGCTGCAGTTCGCCTACAGACCCAACATCGGAGTAGAGGACGCCGTCATCTACTTCCTGCAGCGGACGCTCTCCCACCTGGAGCCCGCCGGGAGCGCTGTGAGGGTCATGTTTTTCGACTTCTCCAGCGCTTTCAATACCATCAGGCCGGCACTGCTGCAGGGGAAGATGGAGGACGCGGGAGTGGACAGTAGCCTCACTGCATGGACCATCAACTACCTCTCAGACCGACCATAGTACGTGCGGCTGCGCAGCTGTGAGTCTGAGGTGGTAGTCTGCAGCACTGGGGCCCCTCAGGGCACTGTCCTCTCACCGTTTCTCTTCACCATCTACACTTCAGACTTCACATACAACACACACAGCTGTCACCTGCAGAAGTTCTCCGACGACTCCGCCATTGTGGGCTGTGTGTCTGAGGGGAACGAACTGGAATATCGGTCGGTTATCAAGGACTTTGTCGACTGGTGTGAGTGCAACCACTTGTGCTTGAACACCAGTAAGACCAAGGAGAGGATCATCGACTTCAGGAGAAAACCACTTTCCCACACGCTGCTGAACATCCAGGGGGAGGACATTGAGCTGGTGGACATCTTCAAGTACCTGGGTGTTCACATTAACAATAAACTGGACTGGTCCCATAATACAAACGCCCTGCACAAGAAGGGCCAAAGTCGCCTCTTCCTTCTGAGGAGGCTGAGGTCCTTCGGAGTGAGCAGGCCTCTGCTCAGGACTTTATATGTGAGCACGCGTTTTTGACGTCTCTGCTCTGTTTACCCTTTTAAGCCTTTTAAAGCCTTTTAAACACGTTTTTACGGTGTATTAGTATCTTTTGTACACTCTAGTGTTTTATTATCTTAAATGCAATGGTTCCAGAGCATCACGTCTTTTAACACAAAGACCCAATCGAAACGCGCTAGCTCGGAGGCTACCACGAGCGCACCACAGACATGGAAAGTGACACTGCAATGACCACGAACGACATTAGTCGCCTCACATTGGAGCTTCGTGAGAGGGACCGTGCCACTATTGCAGACCTCCGTAAAGAAGTCCTTCGCCTCACTGCAGAGCTGCAGGATAAACAGTCACTCGTGTCCAAACTTTTTGATGTCGCTGGCGGGCAGCACTCACGGCTTATGTCACTGAGCGCTGCATACTGTGACACTGTCGTGTGGGAGAGATCTGTCAGCTCTGGGCCCTCTTGTTCTACACCTAAGTGCCCGGTTCGGAATAAAGAGCCTGCGGACTGCGAGGAGCCATCCAGCGCCGTGGCCCATGTCCTGAGCCTGTCAAACCGCTATGCAGCCCTCTCCGCTGACATTCCAGCCCCCTCAGCAGAACCCCTGGACTCTGCAGCAAACTCTACTGCTGTCCGTGGATCCAGGTCCACTGCGAGAAAGACACTCTTAAAGGAAGCTGTCCTCAGACGAAAGAGTGGTCATTCCCCTTCTCTGACCCCAGTGCATCACCACCACTTACCTTCACCGGGTCAGCAGCAGCGACCCGAGCCTGCTCCTCACGCCGCTCCAGCGTCCCCGAGCACACAGCGTGGGTTGCCCGGAGCTGAGAATCAACACCCCCACTCCTCTCCATGTGTTCAGCAGCGCCCTGGTTCGGACTCATCCCTGGATGAGCCCGCTGGTTCTGGCCATGGACACCGAGCGCTCTCTCCGCGGCTACGTCCACTCTTCGCCCCGACTACTTTGATTGTTGGAGATTCCATCGTGAGACACGTCCGCTTTTTTAACGCGGTCACTCAGTGTTTTCCCGGAGCCACTGTACCAGACCTGCTCATCCGTCTCCCTCCTCTGCTTCAGTCCCTGCCTGATACCATTTCAAAGGTAATCGTGCATGTGGGGATCAACGACATGAAGCTGCAGCAGTCCGAGGTCACAAAGAAGCATTTTATGGATCTATTCCGCCTCCTCCAGTCCTCCGGGTTGTGTGTTTTTATCTCTGGTCCAGTCCCGACTGTAAACCGGGGTGACTGCCTCTACAGTCGCGTTGTGGCGCTGAATATGTGGCTCCAGTCTGCATGCAGCACTTTTAACTTTGTTTTTGTGAACAACTTTGGCCTGTTCTGGAAGCGTCACGTGGCCTATCGTCCAGATGGTCTGCACCCGAACAGATACGGTACCAGTTTATTGATGGACTTTTTACGCCATGTTGTTCAGTGCTCCCCGAGGGGGGCGTGACTGTTTACATCCGAGGCCTCTCGGCCCCCACTACCACCTTCCTCCTCCTTACCAGCACCGGGTGAGTACTGTGGTGCAAACACTGACCCCTGTCCGTCTGGCAGTGTAACGACAGTCCTGCCACTGAACGGTGCTTACTCAGTCATGCATCTGGAACTTAACAAAGTAAAACAGAGTTCACTTTTTAAACCAATAGAGACTGTGTGTGTTCCTCGCACCGGCTCAGAAATGTGTTTTAATTTGAATAAACACAAATATAACAGAAGGACAGCAGTTAGACGGTCCAACTCAGGAAATCTAATTCCAATTCTTTGTAGTCAATCAACTAAACCCACTGACACTGATATTATTTTTAACCTTGCTCTGCTTAATGTCAGATCACTATGCAATAAATCCTTTTTAATTAATAATTTTATCTGTTCTTATGATCTTGACTTTATGTTTATGACTGAAACTTGGCTTGACCATAATACAGAAAATGCAGTTTTAATAGAAACAACACCACCAAATTTCAAATTTGAATCAGAAATTCGAGAAAATAAAAGAGGAGGAGGCACAGCAGCAGTTTTTAAAGATTGTATTGTCTCCCATAGAGTACCTCTTGGGAAATTTTCCTCATTTGAGTATGTCTCTTTTAAAATAGAACAAAAACAATCTTCTATTCTTATTATTGTTGTGTACAAGCCGCCACAGTCATGTCATAGTTTCACTGATCATTTCACCGAGTTGCTTTCAGTTGTGTGCACAGACTTTGATAGTTTAGTCGTCATAGGTGATTTTAATATACATGTAGATAACGTTAATGATAGATACGCGAAAGAGCTGAGCTCTGTGCTGGAAACCTTTGGTCTCACTCAGCTTGTGAGTGGCCCCACCCATAGCAGAGGACACACTCTCGATCTGCTAATTACTAAAGGGGTTAATATCTCAAATGTAAATGTGGCCAATGTTGCTCTGTCAGATCATTTCTGTGTATTTTTTGATATGTGTCTCAATAGTAAAGCACGAGCTGAATCCTCAATTGTTAGAAGAAGAAGACACATAAACAAAAATACAGGTGAACTTTTCATGGGGATGATAAACTTTGATAACACGTTGTGTTCTACTGTGGATGAATTACTTAACTCTGTCACCTCTAGTGTTTTGGATGTTCTGGACACGATTGCTCCTGTAAAGGTCAAAATTGTTACAAATAAGCAAAAAGCGCCATGGACAAAAGCAGACTCTGTCAGGGCACAGAAGAGAGAGTGCCGGAGAGCCGAGCGGAAGTGGCGAAAGTCAAATCTCCAAGTTGACCATGAGATCTTCAAAGATGCATTGTGCAAGTTCAACAGTGTGCTACGTAGAACGAGGGAAACTTATTTTTCCGAAACAATCGAAGGTTGCAGTAACAATCTACGCGTTCTGTTCTCAACAGTAAATAATTTGACAAATCCCCCTGTTAAGATGCCATCAGAGCTTACCTCCAAAACCAAATGTAATGAGTTTGCAGAGTTTTTTAATGACAAAGTCCAAGGCATCAAAAATGCCATCACCTCCACAGTAGAAATTACAATCCAACAGCCAGTGAAGCTTTTTGGGCTGACACACTTTACACCAGTACAAAATGAAACTGTCCAAATGATAATTACAAGTCTGAGTTCTTCTACATGTAGCCTGGATGTATTACCTCCTAGATTTCTTAAATCTGTTCTGAGCAGTCTTTTACCTTCACTCACGCATATAGTAAATATGTCTCTTGAATCTGGAACATTCCCAATGGCCCTGAAAACGGCAGTCATCAGACCCCTCCTAAAAAAGAGGAGTCTGGATGCCTTGGCACTTAAAAGTTATCGGCCCATTTCAAATCTGCCTTTCATGGGTAAAATTCTAGAAAAAGTTGTCTATCAACAACTTACAGAATTTTTAATAATCAATCACTCTTTTGATATGTTCCAGTCTGGTTTTAGACCCCACCACAGCACAGAGACCGCTCTAGTGAAGGTAACAAATGACATCAGACTTAACACTGACGCAGGAAAAGTCTCAGTTCTTATCCTGTTAGATTTAAGTGCTGCTTTCAACACTGTCAATCATGGTATCCTCATTCAGAGACTTGAGGACTGGGTTGGTGTTTCTGGAACAGCCCTAAGCTGGTTTATATCCTACCTACAGGACAGAAAGTATTTTGTGGAGATCGGAAACTGTATCTCAGACCATCTGGCCCTAACCTGCGGAGTGCCACAGGGCTCAATCCTGGGGCCTCTCCTGTTTAATATTTACATGCTGCCTCTGGGTAGGTTAATACACAGTAATAACGTGTCCTATCACAATTATGCTGACGATACTCAGGTCTATGTGTCCCTGACAGCAGGAGAACATGGACCAGTGGACTCGCTCCTTCACTGTATCCAACAAATCAGTGATTGGATGCAAAATAACTTTCTCCAGCTAAACACAGAAAAAACTGAAATTATTGTTTTTGGACCTCAAAAACAAAGAGAGAGCGTTATCTGCCACCTCCAGTCTCTCTCCCTAAAACCCTCAACTCAGGTCAGAAATCTAGGAGTAATAATGGACTCAGACTTAAATTTCAATAGCCACATATCATCTGTGACATCATCAGCTTACTTCCACCTAAGAAACATTGCTAAAATTAAAAACATTGTGTCTAAAGCAGACTTGGAGATTCTTATCCACGCATTTGTCTCCAGTCGATTGGACTACTGCAATGGCTTGTTCACAGGTCTCTCTAAACAAGCGGTAAAACAGCTGCAGTACATCCAAAATGCTGCAGCTCGAGTCCTGACTAGAACCAGGAAGTACGACCACATTAGTCCGGTCCTCAGGTCTCTGCACTGGCTTCCTGTGGCTCAGAGAATAGATTTTAAAGTAGCTTTACTTGTGTACAAGTCTCTCCATGGCCTCGCACCAGGGTACATCCGCGACATGTTGGTGCCATATGAACCAACTCGGGCTCTGAGGAGCACAGGGACTGGACTTCTGTTAGTGCCAAGAGTCGGAACTAGACATGGGGAGGCTGCGTTTCAGATTCATGCAGCTAGAGTCTGGAACCGTCTTTCCGAGAGTGTGAGACAGGCGTCTACTCTAGCAGTTTTTAAAACTGAACTGAAAACAGTTCTTTTTAGCTGTGCATACAAGTGAATGATTTTATATTTGTTTTTATCTTTAATCTTTTTAATGCACTATGATTATTTATGATTATTTATGATTTTAATCCCTTGTGTGATTTTAATGTTTTACGGTTTTTAACTACTTGTGTGATTTTATATATCTTGTGCTCTTAATCTGTCCTTTTATGTTTACTTAAATTCTAATGTTTGATGATTTATGCATGATGTTATATGGGTTGTGAGGCGCTTTGCGTTGCCTTGTGTAGGAAAGGCGCTCTATAAATAAACGTTGATTGATTGATTGATTTGATTGACTCTGTGGTAGCTTCTGCCATTTACTACGCTGCCGTGTGCTGGGCCCGGGCAGCACAGAGCGGGACAGAAACAGACTGAACAAGCTGGTCAGGAGGGCCAGCTCCACTCTGGGCTGCTCCCTGGACTCTGTGGAGGAGGTGAGGGACAGGAGGGTGCTAGCCAAAGCCACCTCCATCATGAACAATACCTCCCACTGCACAGGACTGAGGAGGAGCTGAGGAGCTCCTTCAGTGGAAGACTGAGGCACCCTCAGTGCAAGAAGGAGCGCTACCGCAGGGCCTTTATCCCCACCGCTGTCAGACTGTACAATAAGTCACTTTAAATGATCACTGTGTGAAAACCTGCACTACTATTGACACTTGTCACTTTTGTTGTACATAATTATTGTCACTTTTTTTGTACATATATCCTGCATGTAACATGTTTGCACATTTCCTCCTTTTGCACAATCTGAGTGTTTCTATCCATGCCAAATATGACATGTACGTACATTTCTCCTCTGTGAGATAAATAAAGCACAATCTTATCTTATCTTATCTTATCTTTGGCTCCTCTGGTGTCTCTACCAATGCCCTTCTGTGCTGTGCTCTAATATATATATATATATATATATATATATATATATATATGTATAGTATTCTTTATATAGTAGTAGTATTCTTTATATGTTTGACTGCATTTTATGAATATCTCTCCTTCTATGCACCCGATGTGCGAATCTCTACTGCAGTAATTCACTTTAAAAAATATATTATTATATATTTTTTCATGTAATCTTTTCCTTTGCATTTGTTGCCTTGTTATGTTTTTGAATTGTGACATTCTGACCATTTGAATTCTAAAGGTACAAACTTCAAAAATTAAGTATAGATCTAATTAGTTGTACTTATTTCTATGTATTTTGATAACACAAACTAGTACACCATCTCTAATTATTTTGTAGTTTCACTCAAGCCACAAAATGTAAAGAGTTGTAACATGACGACAAGAGTTGTTTTAAAGAAGCAAGACCCGAGTTTGGCTGTTGTATAAAAATATCTAAATTTATGATTTATGTAACTTCGACAGCATTTTATTTAAATTATGGATAAGGACTAACATCTGTTATGACTAATTGTTAGAATAATTATTGTCATCATTATTAATTTCCATTACTTTCAATGAGACAAGATGCCTGCCAAAATCACCACGGTAACCAAACTCACATTCCATCGTCATGGCAACCTTATCTTTGCTGTAATCATTGGCTTTGTGAGGTCATAAAGCCCAGGGCTATATTTTCGTGTGTGTCTGTGTCAGTGTCAGACTTCAAGGTAAGACAGAGATCCGAGAAGAACAAATAGAAGATCAATTAGAAGCACCAGAGTCTGTTGGAGGTTTTGCAAAGAGAGAGTAGCAGCAAAGGAGAAAGGTGGAAGAGACTCATCAGGAACAGACAGCAGTAGAATCAGTAGGAGTAGGAGAATCATGAATCACAAGTTTCAGTCTTTGAAGAAGGTCGCAGCTGCCTTAGAAAAGGGCTTTGAAGAGCAGAGCAGACAGAAGGACACAGTGATCAAAGACCTGCGGAGAGAGCTGGCACAGGTGAAAGCAGAGAACCAGGAGAACCAGCAGACCATAGACCTCCAGGAGATAGAGCTCGCACTAGTGAGGGCAGAGAGACTGGACACCATTGACTGCCTGGAGAGAGAAATGGCACAAGTGAAGGCGGAGAACCAGGAGACCATAGACCTCCAGGAACAAGAGCTCGCACTGGTGAGGGCGGAGAGACTGGACACCATCGACCTCCTGCAGAGAGAAATGGCACAACTGAAGGCGGAGAACCAGGAGAAGCAGGAGAATATAGACCTCCAGGAAATAGAGCTGGCACTTGTGAGGGCTGAGAGACTGGACACCATTGACCGCCTGGAGAGAGAAATGGCACAGGTGAAGGCGGAGAACCAGGAGACCATAGACCTCCAGGAACAAGAGCTCGCACTGGTGAGGGCGGAGAGACTGGACACCATCGACCTCCTGCAGAGAGAAATGGCACAACTGAAGGCGGAGAACCAGGAGAAGCAGGAGAATATAGACCTCCAGGAAATAGAGCTGGCACTTGTGAGGGCTGAGAGACTGGACACCATTGACCGCCTGGAGAGAGAAATGGCACAGCTGAAGGCAGAGAACCAGGAGACCATAGAACTCCAGGAACAAGAGCTCGCACTGGTGAGGGCGGAGAGACTCGACACCATTGGCCACCTGGAGAGAGAAATGGCACAGCTGAAGGCAGAGAACCAGGAGACCATAGAACTCCAGGAACAAGAGCTCGCACTGGTGAGGGCGGAGAGACTCGACACCATTGGCCACCTGGAGAGAGAAATGGCACAGGTGAAGGCGGAAAACCAGGAGACCATAGACCTCCAGGAACAAGAGCTCGCACTGGTGAGGGCGGAGAGACTGGAAACCATCGACCTCCTGCAGAGAGAAGTTGCACAAATGAAGTCTGAGAACCTGGAGACCACAGACCTACTGCAGAGAGAGCTGGCACAGGTGAAGGTGGAGAACCAAATTAAGCAGGAGACTATAGACCTCCAGGAAATGGAGCTCACACTGGTGAGGGCGGAGAGACTGGACACCATCGACCTCCTGCAGAGAGAAATGGCACAACTGAAGGCGGAGAACGAGGAGAAGCAGGAGACTATAGACCTCCAGGAAGAAGAGCTCGCACTGGTGAGGGCGGAGAGGCTGGACACCATCGACCTCCTGCAGAGAGAGCTGGCACAGGTGAAGGCCGAAAACCTAGAAACCACAGACCACCTGCAGAGAGAGATGGCACAACTGAAGGCGGAGAACCAGGAGAAGCAGGAGACTATAGACCTCCAGGAAATGGAGCTCGCACTGGTGAGGGCGGAGAGGCTGGACACCATCGACCTCCTGCAGAGAGAGCTGGCACAGGTGAAGGCCGAGAACCAGGAGAGCATAGACATCTCTCGTGTGCTAGACTCCAACAGCTGCATTGACAAGCTCAAGACGCAGATGCAAAAGACGGATTCCAACACCCAGAAAGTGTTGGAGGAGAGTAGCGCCAATATCATCATGAAAAACTCTGTTATTATTGAATCAGGAACAGTAGCTCAGAAACGTAATCGAAGAAAAATGACCCGCGGCCAGCAATAAGAACGTGAATGAGGTCCAGGCGCCAGAGCGGGTTTGTGAGGAGGCTGTTGAGGAGGCCAAGAGGACCTCTGAACACAACATCCAACAGCTGAGGAAGGAGATCAAGCTGACAGACAATGTGATCAGCAATCTGAGAGCAAAAGCAAAGGGATGACTCAGACTGGAGCGATAACCAGAAGACAGGTCACGGTTAAACCCGACAAAGACATATCCAGGTGTTAAAAAGTGTTCTTAAAACTCATTGAATGCCAGCCTATTTCAGAACAGGTACTCCCACAGTGCCAGCCATTTCTGATGATTTTTACTGATTTTTCAAGACCCACAGAATATTGCGTACTATGACTATCTGAAATCCGACACCAGATTCTAAAAGAATGGACTGTGTACTTTCCTCAGCAAAAAGAATTTTGTTTATAGCTTTTTTCGTTCCCCTGTAATCCTCCGTCGAGTAGAGGGAAGTTTTACTGAAATCACCAGAAATCACCAGAAAGTTGAGAAAAAAGAGGCACAACATGTGCACCTACATGTTTTCAAACCATTCAGAGAGCAATGCTGCCACCTGCTGGCTCGATAAAATATGGTCTCAAGTCATCCCCATACATATTAGATACAATAGACATCTGGGAACGTGAAAATAGCGAAAAAGGCAATTGACGGATTAATGCGTCAATGGCACACTACGTTACTATTTGCTTTGACGTATTTGTGCGTCAATGGGACACAATGAGTTAACGAGAACTGTTCCCCCTCATTCCCAACTACCAATCCCTAAAATCTGACCTTTTTTCACAATGACAACAGATGGACCCCTACTGGGAGTTCCATTCTCACAATGTAGCACATGAACTGTTCAGTGACTGTGTGAAATTGTGTATATACAAAAAAAAACTAAAACTAAAACACTACCACTTCCCAAAACTGATACTCAAAATCAAATATCACTGGAAAAACGGCACTATTTGGCACTTAACCCTTAATATTTCACAAAACCAGTAGATATGGAGCATTGGCTTGTCATGATGCGAAGGCTAACAGCTAGTACACTGGTCCCATGGTGTGGGGCCTGGGTACTGCTGTGATGGAGACTGCTGGGAACACCAGGTGCTACTGTGGGGCGACCGTGAGCTGTCGTTGTGTCCTTAGGCAAGACACTTCACCCGCTTTGCCTTGTGTGAATGTTGTGTGTGTGTGAATGGCATGTGGTGGTAGAAGGGGCCAGTGATAGGCAGCCTCACTTGCAACAGTTTACCCCAGGGCAGCTGTGGCTAGTAGCTCATCACCACTGTGTATGGACTGAATGGTTAATGAGACGTGTTGCATGAAATAGGAAGCTGTAGTTCAGGTTGAATGCAACAGTTTGAGCGCACCACTAGCACTTTGGTATCATGACAGGCACTTTATGAATCACCTTAATCACTGAGACTGAAACACGATAGGATCTGGCTCCATGAGGGTCAGCTTATCAAATCTAGCCAAATCTGAATGAATGAATGAATGAATACTTAATTTTGAGCCAAGTCAGACAAGAACAAAGAACAGCGACAAAACAACAGAAAAAACCCCAAAAACAATAAAAACAAATAAACAATAAACACATACACAATATGTTTTGTTTAATTAACAAAAAGTCAGCTCGAAAAGGAGTGGGAAGAAGTTAAGACTTTTAAACTCCCACTCCCTATTTATTATTCTAATATAAGTTAATTTAACTAATATTATGTGGTTTCTATAGCTTTTTTAAATCAATGAAAATTCCAGCTGCATGTTCCTTTCTATCTACACTGTTGGTTATTTCTTCCACTGCTTCGATTATGGCCATGGATGTTGATCTTGCTGCCCTAAAACCATATTGTCTTTCATCAATTAAATTATTTTTTTGTCTACACATCTCTCTAATCTACTGTTAAACATTTTCTCGAGGATTTTTGAAAATTGTGGAAGCAAGGCGATCGGTCTATAGTTAGTGAAAAAGTGTTCGTTCCCATTTTTATATATTGGTATAATTTTAGCCAGTTTCATTTAATTAGGAAGTTGCCCTGTTTGAAGAGATAGGTCACATTTATAAGTTAACGGTTAAATGATTCCATGTATAATTTGTTTAACCATGTCGATATCAAAGCAATCCGTAGATGATTTATTTTTACAGTTGTTGACCACATCTTTTATTTCCGCTTCAGTTACTCCAGATAGAAACATTTCATTGTTACTAAACTCAGGAATATTTGCTGCCAGGTCTGGTCCAACATTTACAAAAAAGCTTTTAAAAATGTCCACAATTTCATTCATATTATAATTATTGATGTTCTTATCAATGAAATATTCTGGGTATGAATTATGTTTTGTATTACCTTTGATTATAGTAATGAGTTCTCCCCAAATCCCTTTAGTGTTGTTTTTGTTTTTATATTATAGATGAGTATAGTATCATTTCTTACTAGCTCTTAATATATTAGTCAGTTTGTTTTTTTCTATGTTTTATATCGATGCTCAGATTCTTTGGTTCTTAATCGAATGAACTGTCTTTTTTTTCTTACAAGCATAATCCATTGGTTAATCATGGACATTTAATAGTTTTATTGTTAGTACTACATTTCCGACAGTGTTTATTATATATTAATCCAAACATTTCCAAAAAATATTCAAAAGCACTGTCCATGTCATTTGTGTCGTATACAGCAGTCCAGTCCTGTTTTATTAAATCCTGATAGAGTAAGTTGACTGAGTCTTTGGTTCTTTCTCGTTTGTAAATATACTTTGGAGGTGGTTTTTGATTAATACAATTCTCGCTATCAAACACAGTGAAAGCAGGTGATCGGTTTTATCACAAACCAATAGTCCGCTGACATTTGTAAACTCCATATTATTTGTAAAAATGTTATCAATGAGAGTAGCACTATGCGATGTAATTTGGGTAGGTCTTGTAATAGTTGGGTATAAACTCATACTGTACATTCTGTTAATCTCCACAGATAGATATTGATTTATTACTTACTGTTGAAAATGTTTTTTCAGACCAATCTGTGAATAGTTCCAGACTTGAGCCTGGTGACTTGTATAGACACCTGACAATAATGTTTTCTATTGTTAAACACTCAAGTAGGTCATCTATTGATGTTGATTACTCTGAATATGTATTTCACTTGTATCTGCTCAGTCCAATCATTTTTGCGCTTCTTAAACTCTTCTAACAGTTGTCTTTGAGAACAGACCTGTGTGATCTGTGAGCAGCAGCTGTCAGCTGGACCAGGTTCATTATTATGTGCTTAAAACACAGACTTTTCATTCAAATGGACTTAAGCCAGCCTGAGATTACGTGGGATGTTTGTGAGTGAAGCCTGGTCTCACTTGGATGTGACTGGTTCAATCCAGAAAGACAAAAACAAAAACATTAGAACGATGTTTACGGAGTTACGTTAGCGTGGAGTTCAGGTGAAACTTGGAAACTATCTGTCTATCTAAGCCCGTCTGTCTGTCTCTCTCTCTGAGTGAAGGATCAAGCGTGAGGTTGACAGACGGTTGCTGTACTGGATTGCGTGGTGAAAAGGGAGCAGCGTCTGCAATCAGAGCTCTACATTCAGTCTCCTCCCTAATCTCTGTTCCTGAGCTTTGGGTTATGACTGAAAAGACGAGATCAAGCGAACAGGCTCCACATGAGTTTCCTCCGCAGAGTGGCTCTAGGGCAGGGGTCTCCAACCTGTGGCTCTGGAACCACCAGTAGCTCACCACCCCCTTCCAGGTAGCTCGCCAAAGGATTTAGAAATGAAAAAAAGATTCAAATAATCTACCTAATATTTCAGAGTTTGTTATTCATTCTCATTTTTTTTATTGTAAATGTACTTACTTTGTCACTAGTAACAAATATGTTATGATAAATAATCACTGTTCCCAATATTAGGCTTGTTCACATCCATATTGCCACATTTTTTTTCCAGGACCGCTTGAAGTATTAGCTATCTGCCTTTATCGACCCAGGAAAGTAGCTCTCTGGGTGAAAAAGTTGGAGACACCTGCTCTAGGGTCTCTTGCTAGTCTCACTCTGGTTTCTCTCGATTCTCTCTCTGGTCTCTGACTCTAGTCTCTCACTAGTATCTCTCTGATTCCTCTCTCTAGTCTCTCTCTGGTTTCTCTCTTTAGTCTCTCTCTGGACTCCCTTAGAGATAGAGTTAGGAGCTCAGTTGCACGAGAGGAGCTTGGAGTAGAGCTCCAGCTTCTTCAGCCAGTAAAGGTTTCTCAGGCTTCTGTTTGGGATGCCTCCTGGACGTCTCTCTGGTGAATTGTCTCTCTGTTCCATCCTTTATGACATCAAAACCCTAAACAACAGACTCAACCTGGCCGTGTGTACCTCCTCGTACCTTAACGGTTGCATAATATTGTTGCATAAATCACGTTTAATTTACATTTTTAATTAGTGCCAGTGAAACGCAGTGACCTTCTGAGCTGCAGCTACAATCACACACAGATTATTCTTGTAATCTTCCCTGGACTCAGCATCTGTCTGCGCTCTCACATCTGGGCACAAGATTACGCCTCACTTTACATTCTCTCACCGTTCTGACTCCGTGACATCAACCCTTACATAAAACCTGTCATCAAGGTCGTGACTCTGTGACTCCGGTCTGTGAGAGGCACTATATAAACAAAGATTATTTACACATTAAGTCTGTTTATTTAAAAAGGTAATCCATCCAAGTCTCACAAACCTCATCAAAGTCTCACAGCAAATGCAAAGATGAGGTTAAGGTTCAAAAATACTGAAGGGAATCCAGGTTCAGCAGCATATTTGGGTACAATGTTCTCCAGTCCAAAACAGTCAAACCAGAATGATAATAAGAGACAACTTGTGTTCAGCAACAGCAGTTTAATGGTGAGAAGTTTGTGTGAATAAAAAAGAGTTTGTGCAGAGTCCAGGTCTCTCCTCACTGTCCTTCAGCTCCTGCAGTTCTCCTGGTGCTCAGAAGATGGCGCCTCTTCCTGCAGTTCCCTTGGTGCTCAGCAGATGGCGCCTCTTCCTGCAGTTCCCTTGGTGCTCAGCAGATGGAGCCGGTCTCCTCCTGCAGACTGAAGTCCATCTCGTCCATCTCTCGCTCACAGTCCTCACAGCCTTCAGAGCCACAGCCCTCCAGCATCACCACCCCGTGAGGGTCCCCCAGCCGGCCCCTAGGCGCTCCCAGTGTCTCTGCACCCAGACCCAGACCTGAGCCCAGACTTGAGCCTACACTTGAGCCCAGACCAGCCCCTAGAGCAGCAGCCACACTGGCCCCCACGGCCCCCATCTGGCCGGCCCCCATTCCCACCCCCAGGCCCCCTCCTCCTACCAGCAGAGCGCCCCCTGCTCCACAGGCCAGGGGCCCCACAGTGGGGCTCATTCCCTGGGCCCAATGGGGGTCCATCATGAGGCCCTGCTGGGCCAGCTGAATGAGCTGACTGATGGAGAAGAGGCCTCCTCCTCGGATCACCTCCTCGTAGGACGGAGCGCAGGCCGCGGTGCGCGCCTCCTCCAGCCGCACACGAGCGCGGTGCTTCATCTCGATGAGGGTCTTTGTGTAAGAGTTCAGAGTCGCTACAGCAGCGGCCATGCAGCAGCTGAACGACAGCCACGCCATTCTGCAGACACAGGTACAACAACAGGAGTGAGGCGGACACAGGTACAACAACAGGAGTGAGGCGGACACAGGTACAACAACAGGAGTGAGGCAGACACAGGTACAACAACAGGAGTGAGGCGGACACAGGTACAACAACAGGAGTGAGGCGACACAGGTACAACAACAGGAGTGAGGCGACACAGGTACAACAACAGGAGTGAGGCGGACACAGGTACAACAACAGGAGTGAGGCGGACACAGGTACAACAACAGGAGTGAGGCACACAGGAGTGAGGCGGACACAGGTACAACACAGGAGTGAGGCGGACACAGGTACAACAACAGGAGTGAGGCGGACACAGGTACAACAACAGGAGTGAGGCGGACACAGGTACAACAACAGGAGTGAGGCGGTGGAACAGACTCTGCACGTCTCTCATGGAGACTGAGGTTCACGGACTGTTCTCTTACACAGCGCCGTGAGTCATGATAATAATACAAGAAGAGATGGACCTAAGTTCTGATCACTGGAAATATCTGATTACAAATTTCTACTTATGGTGACACGTTTTGATTGGTTAATCAGTAAAAAAAATATGCAATAATCACTGACATTTTATTATCAAGGACCAGAGTTGAACATGAGACAAAAGAACTGCTCTTCAGTTTTTGATACTTAGTAGAAGGACTTTTTTAATGGGTGGACCACCGAAGTTTGGAACAAGCATTTTCGCATTTCCAATGATCCCCCCAACACATTCATGGTATATTTTTATAGCGTCTGTTTCTCTGAATAGAAGAGTCTCCTCTTCCAAAAGGGACCAAAGTTTTCAGACAGTAGTCAGACAGTTTTGTAGTCTCCAGTCTCCAAGGTCCAGCTATTATTGCATTCTTGGCCTAA
>OZ035838.1:7205565-7350565 GCA_964034765.1 Knipowitschia caucasica | reverse complement strand
AAACAAGTCTCTGTAACACGGTCAATTAAGTCTGGATTATAGACTATAGATTATAGATTATCAACAATGATTATAGATTATCGACTGTACATTATAGACTATACAATATCAACTACCGGTATACATTATAGACTATAAACTATAGATTATAGACTATAAACTATAGGTTATAGACTATAATGATTTAGGTCACATTCTTGTGAAAACAAGATTAATTTAAACTTTGCTTGAGTTTTCTAAATATGTCATGATTTAAGGACAGAGAAAACACAAGCGGTCCACATACATCTCCTTAGAGACTCCCTTAGAGATAGGGAGGAGAGCTCAAAGTAGAGCCGCTGCTCCTCCACACAGCGAGGAGCCTCCCTGGGGAGATGTTTTTCGCAATTTCACTTTCAGCCTTTATTGGAACATTGTTTATGACATGCTTCCTGCGGTGCAGCATCTGGTTTAGTTCTCTATGATCTCGAGCAGTCGTACCTGTAATACAAGTATGACTGCTCGAAGATCCCAGGGCACTCGTACCTGTGGTGTGAGGCACTTGTACCTGTAGTAAAGAGCAGTCGTACCTGTGGTGTGAGGCACTTGTACCTGTAGTAAAGAGCAGTCGTACCTGTGGTGTAGGGCACTTGTACCTGTAGTAGAGCAGTCGTACCTGTGGTGTAGGGCACTTGTACCTGTAGTAGAGAAGTCGTACCTGTGGTGTAGGGCACTTGTACCTGTAGTAGAGAAGTCGTACCTGTGGTGTAGGGCTGGCTGTTGTTCTGGCCACAGTTCTTCATCTTGACAGGAGACAGACACACCGGCTTCACCACCTTGTGAGTCCCAACGCACCAGTACGAGGTACAGAAGGCCAACACCGACAGCGTCAGGGCCATGGAGGTCAGGGACAGGGACAGCAGGGACCGGTTTGTCCTGGACCAGTTATCCAACATGGCTGACACCAGAGGGTTCTCAATCTCTGGGGCGCGACTGAGTCCTTCAAGAGGTTCTTCTTGTTGTTGAGTTAATCTAGCCTTGAATCCACATGTGCTTGTCTTTGAGTCCTGTCTGTGTGGACTGCACATGTAGGAAGAAGAATTAAGGACTTTTGTTCCTTTTGAGTGTCCAAAAAAAATAGAAAAGTATTATGATTAATTTTAAGAAATGTTATGAAGATGTTCTTTATGCCTTATATATTTTTTTTTATTATTTGCACCTTGAGCCAAAGCAAATTCCAAGTTTGTTATGTCTTGTTACTCTCTCTTGTTTCTCTCTGGTCTCTCTCTCTGGTCACGAGCAATAAAACAATAATCTGATTTTGGTTTTGAGGTGTCTTTAGTCCAAGTTCAGACTGCTTTGTGTGTTTAATGAAACTTTGGATGCATTCACACTTATTTATGTGGTTAGATCTAGCCCTTGTTAAATCCACTTGTATTTGTCTCTAAGTTCTTGTTTAGATGTGGCTGAACTGCTTTACGTACTGCTTTTTTCAGTGCTTTTGTGGAACTTTGGGTCCCACTACAGCCACCCCAGAAGCCATTTTAAACTCCTCCTCTTCAGTCTTCACTCGATCTTGACTTTGAGAGCAAAATAAGATCTTAGCCGTGCGTCCAAGTCCACAGTCACATGGCTTAATCCGCGGCCGTCCGGAGGCTCCTTCTCTGGGGGGAATCCTCTGCTTTACGAGGGTAGGGGGCGGGGATGGACTCCCAATCACCGCTCTCCTCCATAGGATCTACAGCGCCGTGATTGCGACTTTGACAATGGAGCAAAGGTCAGATGGGAGATTGCAGTCTGAGGGTTTTACATTGAAGAAAGTAATGGTGAGATTAAAGAGATGCCAGCCTCATCGACCAGACAGGGAGTAATGGTTGAAATAAGGTGTTCAGAAGCTCAGAGCAAGAGATATGTACTTAAACAGTAATACCAGGGTCAAAATGAGAAATTGTTCATTCACTTTTGACGTTGTGTCTAAAGCTGGTATATGTGTGTATATCTGTAAAGTCCACTGAAAGAACAATACACGGTTTACAATAGTCAAATGATGCTATATTTCTTTCCCTGGTGACTTTGTCTTTGCCAGTCGGAGCCATCCCTCATTGGGACAAGAGAAATCCATAATGAAATCCACAGTAAAAAAAAGTCTGTCTCTGCGTTTCCACAGAATATGAATCAGTGCTGAGGGCTGAGATCTTCCTGGAAGCGGTTTGTGGAACAGGTTCGGATCGCCTCTGCTCGGATAATCCACGGTAATCTGGAGGTGGAGGAGATTACTCTTTAGAGGCACCTAGAAGGAAAAGAAAGACGACATCTGGGTTAGGATAAAGTGAATCTAGGCCTCTGAGTTTGGCCTCTTTACACAAGTGGGTAAACAACAGCATAATCCTCATCCCAAAGAAATGTTTGGATTTAAACTGAGTCTGGTGAAGGTGATGGAGGCTTCGACTCAAGGTCTTGGCGCTGCTGTCTCCAGTTTGTACATTGAAGGGTTTAAAATGTTACCGATTGGAGACTGCAGAGCCAACACCTCAAGTAGAAGCATCTTTCACCTTCACCAGAGTCAGTTTAAATCCAAATATTTCTCTGGGATGAGGAATATACTCTTGAAATATAGGTTCGTCCTACAGTATCTTATTGGAATTTATTTACTTAGTTGACAAAGACATTGCAAAATAAATGTATTGTTCAGACCACTACTAGAAATAGTTAGTAATAGTAACAGCTACAAGCTAATTTTCCTTAGCAGGACAGAGGCAAAGTGACAGAAAGACTTAATATAAATCCCAACTGTTGTTGTCTCGGAGGACTTTACAAAGCTGTCGATTCGCCAACAACAGATGTAAATATCAACGGACGTAGTCACGCTAATCTCCGCCGTTCAAACCATTGTGCCACCACTTCCATTACTCATCAAGCATTAACTTGATGAGTGCCTGGAAAATTCGACAGCGACTGAACTTGACTGGTCTAAAAAAAATACACTCCCCTCAGCATTGACAAACATGTGGAACGTAGCTTTGAGCCAAAAACGGACTTTTGGACATTAGCATTGATTGATTCTTATTCCGGGTCCACCCCCACCCACGCATGTCAGCGCAAGTAATTTTGGACATTTTGGCCGGGACCCGCCCTCACTGATTCAAAAGCAGGAAATGCAATGTAAACAACCACATAGAACCATTGGTCCAAGGGGCAGATAAGCACGACCCTGCATCAGAGAGGAACGATTAAAAGAACCCAGTTAGAACACACAAAGAAGGACATCATTAGAATAAAAAGCACAAGTGAAATGTAGCACCCTTAAGCACAAAACCAAAATGTCTATGTCAGGGTCATCATCATCATCATAATCGTCATCCCTTTATTTATCCATTTCTGGGTCAGGGGGTTGGCAATCAGAGCTGCCACCCAAGTCACAATGCACCTGCCCCTCACTGTTCCTCCTGCAGGTGGTGGAGCCACAGGAAGATGGCTACTCTTTCAACAAAGATACGGTGTTGGTGTTTCTACAGGGGCTTCAGGCAAAGTCGGGTTAAGTGTCTTGCCCAGGGACACAACAACAGCAGCTCTACCAACTGAGCTACTGTCACCACCCTAAATAACAAAGTGATTACATTAATTAATCTATTCCACCTTCATTTAACCAGGAAAGACCTTTAAGTCCTGGCCCCAGAGAGAGGAGGCAGGGAGGGTGGTATGTCTATTGTACATGTCTATTGTGTGTTGGTGATTTCAATGGTTTTGTTAAGTCCTCTGAGATGACTTCTGTTGTGACTTAGGGCTATACAAGAATACATTTATTGTATTGTATTGTGTACATTCCTCCTGGACACCCCCATGGTGCTTACTAAAGATGGCTAGCAGAGAGAGAACAGAGGAAGTGAGAGACTTGGAAGAGAGATGAAAGAGCGAGAGAGCGAGAGCGAGAGAGAGAGAGAGAGAGAAAGAGAAAGAGAAAGAGAGAGAGAGAGAAAAGATAAGAGAGAAGAGAGGAGAGAAGAGAGAGAGAGAGAGAAAAGAGAAGAGAGAAAAAAAAGAGAGAGAGAGGAGAGAGAAGAAAGAAGAGAGAGAGAAAAAGAGAGAAAGCCTGAATCCCATCAAGAGTCAATCTCCTGTCCACATAAACACACCATGCAGTACCCTCCTCCACCACAGGGAGCACTCTAACATACATCACAAATCTATAACAAAGTAGCGACTTATTGTCCGGCGAGTACTGTCATTAGAATGTGGAAAAACAAAGATTAAAGATTTTTCTCAACAGAATACGTAAAGTTCCCGAGTGTGTCGTGTTAATCGCCGTCAGCTTTAACTCCATCTCTGAGACTAATGCTATAGGTTTAATCTCCCACAGACCACAGACACAAGACTCTCCCCCCTCTCGCTCACTCTCCCCACTCTCCCTCACTCTCCCTCATCAGTGTCCAGTTGTGTCACTCTCAAACACACAAAAATAAATCAGGATTTTTACCCCTTACATTATTTCTACACCATTTTTTCTTCAATGATATATTAGGGTTAGAAATTGGCGATTTTTCAACTCTGCCCTATTAACGGTTTGATTCTCTGATCTGCTGTTGGTGAATCGACAACTTGGTAAAGCTGTTTGGTGTTCAATTTGTAGAGTCTCCTCTTAGTTAGTTAGTCTGAGTTAAATGAGGCCTTATCAGTGTGTCCGATGAAAGATAAGTTTTAGGGTCAAATGTTTTTGGTCGTGTTTCATAATGTTTTATAAGAATGTGAAAGGGTGGTTTACCTCTGATGCTGGAGGGTCTAAGGACTGGTCCTCAAGTTCCCTATGGACCAATGTGTTTGCCTGAGTTCTGAGTCTATAGCCTCAGTCCTGGGTCTAAAGTCTCAGTCCTGGATCTACAGTCTCAGTCCTGGATCTACAGTCTCAGTCCTGGATCTACAGTCTCAGTCCTGGATCTACAGTCTCAGTCCTGGATCTACAGTCTCAGTCCTGGATCTACAGCCTCAGTCCTGGATCTACAGTCTCAGTCCTGGATCTACAGTCTCAGTCCTGGATCTACAGTCTCAGTCCTGGATCTACAGCCTCAGTCCTGGATCTACAGTCTCAGTCCTGGATCTACAGTCTCAGTCCTGGATCTACAGCCTCAGTCCTGGATCTACAGTCTCAGTCCTGGATCTACAGTCTCAGTCCTGGATCTACAGTCTCAGTCCTGGATCTACAGTCTCAGTCCTGGATTCAGAGCCTCAGTCCTGGATCCAGAGCCTCAGTCCTGGATCTACAGCCTCAGTCCTGGGTCTACAGTCTCAGTCCTGGGTCTACAGCCTGTCCGTCCGTGGGAGTGGATCCCTCCCTCAATGGGGGCCTCCCTGAGGGTTCTCACTTTTCTCCCACTGGGTTATTAGAGTTGTTGCTGATGGAGAAGGTTCTATGGACCCTGCTCTCTGCCCTTTATGGACCAATGGCTGTATTTCTTTATTGTTGTATTTCCTGTGTTTGAACTGTTGATTCTTTGATCTGTTAATGATTTATGGCTGTACACAAAGACATGGAAATGAATTGAACTGAATGTGAGCTGTAGACAATAGTATTTGTGACCATGACTTTGTGGAAGTCCTCAAGCTTCAGTCTTTTCTTATTGGATTTGGCACCTGTGCTACATACAGCAGAAATATGGTTTTTGAGAGAGAATCTTGCTTTAGGGTCATGTTCAAAGATCACAATTGGTTTAGTCTCGAAGGGGCCCATGGCACAGATTGGGAATGTCAGGCCTCAGGGCAACTGTAGCTACAGCTGTACCTAAACAGCAGTAACAGTCTCAGAAGGCTGTAGGAGGTTTACCTCACCACTGTGTGAGGAGGGAACAACTCAGTGAAGTAAAGTTACAAATTACAACACATGAAACAGCATCAGTGTCAGTATTGGGTGACAAAGTACTTTTGGGTCAGTGACAAGTACATTCATTCAATTCTTAATTCATCTATCTACATCTCTATAGCTATCTGTCTATCCATCTACCTAAACATCTATCTATGTATCTATCTATCAATGTATGTACAGTATATGTATGTATCTATATATGAATCTATGTATGTATATATACATATATATCCATCTATGTACTGTATCCATCTATGTTTAAAGACTATTGCCATACATACGGTCCAGTACTAAAAGAACTAGTTTCTGTGGCTGCATTTCTTCTACTTTACTCGAACGCCTCAGGCATAAACATGGACTCACCGCTCGCTCCCGGACCCAGGTTGTGCCCAGCCTCGCTCTCCTCCGCCCTGCGTCCCATCTCCTCCTCCTCCTCAGTCTTCATCCACTACTGATGTTGCCTTAGTTTAGAGTTTTGAGATCTGTGCTCTTAATCCTCTCCACACTCTGCCCATCTGCTGCTGCCTCCGCGGGGCTCTGTAGGAGGGTGAGCGTCCGCCCTCTTGACTCCTCTGGTCCTGGTCCTCATCTGTTCCTGGATTATCGCAGCTCATGGTATACACACAGATGAGCCCTCGCTAAACTTCACCCTGGTGATGTCACATTAGGCTGTGATGTTGACATAACACTGACATGTTCTTGCAGAAGAAGCGAGAACACAGGTCGGACACATGTACTCGGACACGAGTTGGAAGTGTCCGAGTACATGTGTCCGACCTGTGTTAATCTCTGTTTGATTGTTCCAATTTGGAACAATCAAACAGTTCACACATGTAATGCAATAATAACAAACACATAGGAGCCATTGGTTCATAGGATGACCACTGTAGATCCAGGACTGAGACTGTAGATCCAGGACTGAGACTGTAGATCCAGGCCTCAGGCTGCAGTAGATCCAGGGCTGTCTCTGAATACAAGAATACAAGGTAAATACAAACAGAACTTGCCTTTTCCACAACTCTAATTTGTAAACAGAGAAATACCACTTATTGCAATCTCTTTCATGAAACCAGACTCAGTTAATGTTGGTGAAGTGTCTTGCTTGAGGACACAACAGTTTCACACACTCACCCCTCTGTGGCACCTGGTGTTACCAAAGGTCTCCCATCACAGTATTAACCAAACACCGCTCTACTTAGTTTCAGAGGTCTGACAGGACCAGGGTGAAGGCTGGCAGATCTTCCTTTGACCTCTGAAATTGTGCAAGACAGGGCCTGGTTAGTGCTGTGATGGGAGACCTATGGGAACACCAGGTACCTCAGTGGGGCGGCTGTAAAATGTCAAAATGTGGTTGTGCCTTTGGCAAGACACTTCACCCACATTAGAATGAGTCTGGTGTGTGTGTGTGAATGGTTGGTGGTGGTCAGACATGGCACAGACTGGTTGCCTCTTTCAAAGTGCAGCTGAATAGTTATCAGTACTGTGTTTGGAGTGAAGGAATAATAACGCGTAAAGCGTCTTTCAGTGTCTAAAACGGCGCTGTAAAAAAACAATCAACTATTATTAGGACTTAGGAACTAAAGGGTTATACCATAATGCTATTTCTTAATATGTTTGTTCTATGTAAATACTTCAAGTGACTTGATTTTTTGTTGCACAATGCTGTAGAATTGCATACAGCATATGCAGTAAATACGTGAAATATATACACACATACATATATACAAACATGTAAACATACATACATGTGTCTTGTACCCAGTTACTTCACTAAATACAGTCATGTGTAACAGAGAGTAGTGTCACAATGAAAACATGACTAAGTCATTGGACTGTGTTGTTCATACTCAATGTTGTCAGGACTTATTATTTTTGATGACACAGACAGTTTCATTGACATGAAGACTTGCTTTTGAGGAATTAACGTTTCATTTTGAGAAAGTGATGCACTTTTGCAAGTTATCCACCAGGTTTTACAGATTGTACAAATGGTTCTGAGCAATGCACTAACTGTTGTGCAAATGTAAAGAGTGATGTGAGAAATGCACCAAAGCGACTGAAAGAAACTGTAATGTTAGGGATTATGCAAATCCCTGCATCTGCTGTGACACATGTGGACACTAGATAGAGCTGTTCCTCAACTGCACGAGGACCTCCAGAACAGACTTATGATTGGTTTACAACTTTCAACAATATGAGATATCTATAAGTTTGTACTTTGGTCAATTCTATAGAACAAACATTACATTAATTTGGAACTGCTGAAGTTAACCATTCTCAAATACAGAATTTAGCTTAACCCCAGAAATTACTTTATATTATGGTTGAGTTTATAGTAGTTCTCAAGTCCTGGAAATACAGTCTCAGTCCTGGATTCACAGCCTCAGTCCTGGATCTACAGCCACAGTCCTGGATCTACAGCCACAGTCCTGGATCTACAGCCTCAGTCCTGGATCTACAGCCTCAGTCCTGGATCTACAGCCACAGTACTGGATCTACAGCCACAGTCCTGGATCTACAGCCACAGTCCTGGATCTACAGCCACAGTCCTGGATCTACAGCCACAGTCCTCGATCTACAGCCTCAGTCCTGGATCTACAGCCTCAGTCCTGGATCTACAGCCTCAGTCCTTGGTTTCTGAGTGGTTCCTCTCTGATGCAGGAGGGTCTAAGGACAGTGATGATTCAGGACATTATTAAAATTACGGACAGTGGTCATCCCGTTGAATCAATGATGACAAGCTAGCATGCCAAAATAACATAACAATAATCTATATTTAGGGCTATATAATGCAATGATCCTCTGGTGACTCTTGGTGGGCGGGAGACAGATTGGTATATTTTAAGCAGTGGTTTGAAAGTGTTGGTGCGTGCTCATTAATCCTTTGGTTCTTGCGTGTAAAAAAAAAAGAAGAAATAAAAAGGCAACCGGGGCCCGCCAGTGTCCTTAAGCGTCACTCCAATTCTCCATCTGCTCCAAACACTTGGAGCATAATCTGGAGCAAGGGACTCAATCAGACCAGTTTCAACAAATTAACTGTCTCTTCTGGCCTCGTAAACTCCACTTAACCCACAAAAACACAGGATAAACCAGGACAAAGTGCCTCCTGGAGACTCGCACAGGGACAATTAACCGCAGGGTGTAAAAGATGTGTGTGTAATGTTACTGAATTAAAGCTGGGGGACCCAACTTTCAAAATTAACTATGAAAATCTGTTTAACTAGTTCTTGACTGATTTCTAACACTATAGCAGTTGTAGTTTTTGGCCTCTGTCAAATGTTTAAATCAGCTTTTTCTGATACTGAAGTGAAAAAGAGAGGACCACCGCCAGTCAGCCAATCAGCTCTTAGCCCAAGTTAAGTTGCGGTAGACTTTTTTTGCCGTAGTGGTACAGAACCCGAGGGACCAGCTCCAGATGTTAAGGATCTTGGTCAGGACCAGAGCTGGAGAATTTTTCCTGGTGTATTTAGTGGTTGGGGAAAACCGGAGCACCTGAAGGAAAACAGAACAAAGGCCGAGAGATTATGCAAACCCCATCTGAGAAAGGCCACGCGCCAAACAGTATTTATAGTAAAGCTGTATCTCTGGTCTATCGCCGTCTTCTGGCCACAGCTTGCATTACTTTTGAGTGGCTACTCTACTCTATGTCTCTCTACTCTCTCTCAATGTGGGTCTCCCCTAGGTTTTGTGTTTTCCCACTGGGGTTTTGAGTTGTTCCTTGCAGATGCAGGAGGGTCTAACATATGGACAGTGGTTATGATCCCAGGACACTACATTCAACAACATTGATGGACCAATGGCTCTACTGTAAGTGTTTTCGATCAATGCATTTCCTGTATCAGAAGTTGGCATATTCAACGGGTGTGAAAAGTCCTGAGATAACTACTGTTGGGATTTAGGGTAATACAAGAATAAAGTGAATTGAAAAAAAAAAAAAGAGTCTTGTGTTGAATTTCCTTTTTATTGATCCAGCTGTAGCTACACGTCACTAACACACGTAGCTTCTGTCCATGAAGCAACAACACGAGTCCAAAAGAACAAAGAAATCAAGACACAACTGGTCACACGTTTTCTCCGCTGCCAAGACCCACCAATCCGGAACCAGTCGTTTTTCTGGGGGAGGTTTCGGCATCCACAAACAACCGCACAATAATTTAGATCCATAAATATTGATTGCAACACTTTGATAGACGATATATTATTCGATTTGATATTACTTCCATTATTTACAAAAGCTCGATAGAGTATTCCCAGTCATCCCAAACTCACAGTATGCACAGCTCGCACACACACGTTACGGAATGCTACAAACATGGAATTTCCAACTCAACAATTATACAAGATGTGATCAGGAAGTCTCTGTTTCCATCATAGTACTCGGCTCTACCCGGTTTGTTTTTCCATTGAGCATCAGGTACCAACTTCTAGCAACTTACCCAAAACAAACCAGTATGTAAGTTCCTGGGTAACCATGGTTTCCAGCAGCACTTAGGCCAATCACTGTCAGTTAGAACACAAGTACCAGCTGGGCCTGGATAGAACCAGGACCAAGAAGGAGTAGAGTACAGTAGAGTCGGGCCAAGTAGAGTTGATGAAATCATGGCTTAATATATTTCTATCCATGTCTTGATAGCCCATATGCAGGTTCGAGAAGTCATTGCCATGGTTACCAAGGAATTTCCACAGACAGTGGTTTGTTGTGGGAAAGTTGCTATACAGCACTTGTTAATAAAGTGTAAAGGTAGAGCAGAGTAGAGTAGAGTAGAATAGAGTAGGGTAGGGTACAGGAGAGTAAAGAAGGGTAGAGTAGAGTAGAGTAGAGTAGAGTAGAGTAAAGTAGAGCAGGGTAGGGTAGGGTAGGGTAGAGTAGAGTTGGACCAAGAAGGGCTGGTGGAAACAGAGCTGTAGCTAAGAGATAGTTACAAAATTAACCACAAAGTAAACTGGGACTATAACTCCTTGAAACATGAGATTAGAGATTAGAGAAATAGAGTTATGAGATCATACGCCAAGAGATATTTGTCTCATTGTTCACTGTCCACATCTCGTTCACACAAATATAGAACCGTTTAATTCTTTTTATGACTCCCACCAACTCTGGTCTCTGTCTCTGAGACTTGTGCTTGAGGCAGAGAACAGAAAAACACATTTTGAATCGTGAACTTTCACTCTGTAATGCACGTTCTGTGAATTGCATCGGAAGGAGAGAGTCTAAAGGACGGGGGAGGGTCAGGGTTAGGGTTAGGGGGAAGAGTCTTTGTTTTGGGTGAATCGAAGCTGTATTACTTCTATTCAATCACATTTAAGCATCAGAAATCGAAAAATAACTGTTCTTTCACTGTTTGTAACCTTGCTGTATATTTAGCATTCTGTATCCACTAGACTGCTGCCTCCATAACCCGGCAATCAATAAAGCGGATGGATGGATGGATGGATGGGTGGATGGATGGGTGGATGGATGGATGGATGGGTGGATGGGTGGATGGGTGGGTGGATGGGTGGGTGGGTGGGTGGATGGATGGATGGGTGGATGGTCATATTTTTGGCTAATGTGTAACTATGTAATGAATGCGTTTCCTGCTTATAAAAACACTGCAATGTTCAAAACTTTTCCCCAAAGTCATAAAGTCAGATCCAAACTATTCTATTAGATGCAACTGTCTCCTCTCTACTTTGAGAAGCAGCGGCTCTACTCCGAGCTCCCCCCTATCTCTAAGGAAGCTCATATAGCGCTTGAATCTGTGATCTTGTCCTTTCGATCATCACCCAAAGCTCATGACCAAAGGTGAGAGAGGGAACAGAGACTGAAATCGAGAGCTTTGACTACAGACGCTGCTCCTTCTTCCCCACAACAGTCTGATACAGCGTCATAGATGTTAAAAGGGCAACACAGACACTATCAAGTACTTGGGGGTGGAGACTTAATCCAGAGCAGGAGAGGAGAAAACCTCACACAACCACTATAATTCATAACCTCAGAATTATGGCCAAAACAGAACATGCAACAGTTGTGTTACGTGTATCTGTTTTGACCTCTCTCCCAAGATATTTATTGCAGCTCAATCCTACTTCTACAGGAGAAATGGATTAGTTTCTTTCGTGTTGTTTGGAAATACATGGTTGGAAACACTGCTTTGCATCGGTGTAACAGCAGCTTTCCCAAAACTCACATTCGCAAGATCCACTAAATCTCCAAAATGACCTGGTTCCGGCTGCTTCTGCATCTGCATCTGTGATCCTTGTGGAGAAGCCATATTGAAAGCATAGTTCGACCCAACCTCCATTTGGAACGATTGGGCAGGAGCAGAGGGCGGGCTCGTCAATCCAAAGTATGAAGGAGTCAAAGTGGAGCCAAGATGTCCGCCGGGCCATGCCGACGCTCGGGGATGACAGGGTGCATTCGAAACGCCTGGGAAGTTCAGTGAGAAGTGAGGATGTGGGGGTGGAGATGGAGGGACAAAGGGCAGAGCAGTCCAGCAGAAAGCAAAGAAATGGATGGATGAGAGGATGCTAGTAACATCTGCTGGTTTACTACGCTATTGTACAGATCTATAGCTAATGGTTCACTACTGGTCACATACCAAACAACATCAACACAGCGAGTTCATATGGGGGCGAGGAGTGGACCGCGAAACCCAGTCTCAGAAATGTATATGTAACGTTTTTGCAAATTCAATAAAGAGCGTGTATATGTATGTTAGCTGCATTTCTTCAAAGCACAAATGGGTGTAATAGAAATGGAACAGAGCACATTTGTTACCAGTGAGTCGTGTGATCCTCTGGGCCTTTTAGTTTCTTTTATGACTGTCATTGTTCATTGTTCATGGTTGATCATACTCTAATGCCCTTTGGTCTCTCAATCTTGTGTCTCTCTCTAGTCTCACTCGGGGTCTCACTCGGGGTCTCACTCGGGGTCTCTCTCTGGTCTCTCTCTGGTCTCTCTCTGGTCTCTCTCTGGTCTCTCTCTGGTCTCTCTCGGGTCTCTCTCGGGTCTCTCTCGGGTCTCTCTCGGGTCTCTCTCGGGTCTCTCTCGGGTCTCTCTCGGGTCTCTCTCGGGTCTCTCTCGGGTCTCTCTCGGGTCTCTCTCGGGTCTCTCTCGGGTCTCTCTCTGGTCTCTCTCTGGTCTCTCTCTGGTCTCTCTCTGGTCTCTCTCTGGTCTCTTTCTGGTCTTTCTCTGGAGCCAGGCCCCTGTGAAAAACCGAATCTACTCAAATCTACTTTACTTCCTTTTTCGTCACAAACAGATTCATGTTTTATCTTTGATGACAGAGAAATATGTGAAAATTTTAGAGCTCCTCATTTTTTGCAGAAAGATACAGATTCATTTCTGCACGACTGGGTCCAAACACATCAACACAGTCTTTCACACAACTGTTTTTAAATACAGAATCGATCCTCATTGAACTGAAGAGGTGAGCGGAGCAGAGTGAATTGCATTTGACACATTGAAAAGACAGAGAAAAGTCTGTGATTTTGGGTCGGTGGCAGCTTGGCCATGCATCCACAGATTATAATCCACGTGAAACCATATGGCAGCGCATCGCACCAGTCTACCTGTCCTTACCAGCGGCGACTGCTTTGGCAACAGCAGCGCAGCCGTGTTTTGGTGCAGGGTTTGAAGAAAATAAGTCGTCCAGGTCGACCAACGATGCCGCGGCCGAACCCAGAAACCAAGAAGTCTTTTTAAATGTCTCCAAATCTGAAACCGATCCGAGTCCTGCAAAAGATACAGGGCCACATCTACTCTAGAAGGAGTTTTCTTCAGGGAGAGGACCGGGGGAAAGAGAGAGGACAAGGGGGGAGAGAGAGAGCAGAGCAGGGGGAGGACAGGGGAGGGAGAGAAGACATGGGGGATAGAGAGGACAGGAGGAGAGAGAGAGGGCAGAGAAGGGGGAGGACAGGGGAGAGAGAGGACAGGAGGAGAGAGAGGACAGGGGGAGAGAGCAGAGCAGGGGGAGGACAGGGGAGAAAGAGAGCAGAGCAGGGAGGGGACAGGGGGAGGGAGAGAGAGAGCAGAACGGGAGGGGGGGGGGGGGGCAAGAGCAGAGCAGGGGTCGGACAAGGGAGAGAGGGGAGAGAGAGAGCAGAGCAGGGGGAGGAGAGGGGAGAGAGAAAGCAGAAGCGTTAGTGGGTTAGAAATTAGCAGATTCTTGCAGATTGGAAGATGGACATGAAATTAAGCAATGCTAGTTACAGGATATTAATAGATTAAGGCCAAAGCAAGAGATCAAATATTATTCAGAGAAGTACAGAAGGGATTAAATAATGCTGTTGGAAATGATTTTCACACTTTCTTCAAAACAAACCTGAATACAAACTGGAGAGAGTAAGCAGAGAGAGACTTTAAAGATAGCAACAACCAGAGAGAGAGAGCAGATAGAGAGACCAAAGAGAGAGAAAAGAGAGACAAAAAAGAGAGAGCAGAAAGAGAGAGCAGAGAAATCACACAGACAAAAGAGAGCGTGACCAAAGAGGGGGGGAGAGAGAGAGAGAGAGAGAGAGAGAGCAGGGCAGAGAGAAGGGAGCAGAGAGAAAGGGCAGAGACCAGCAAAATATCAGAGAGAGAGCAAAGATGAGTGAGAGACAACAGAGAGAGACCAGAGAGGGAGCAGAGCGATAGCAGAGAGAGAGACCAGAGAGAAGACCAGAAAGAGAGTAGAAGAGAGGGAGCACAGAAACCAGACAGTTGACTCTGCATGTGTGATGAGGTGAGACTGAAGAAAGACAGAGTTAAAGTGTTACCTGTGTTTTGGCTGTTTGTGCTCGGAGCTCCCCAGGGGTCACTTTTAGACCCAAAGGGATCAGAAGGAGAGGGGAGTGTGTCGGGGGCTGGGGCGCCCCACGCATCGTCCGTGTTCACTGGAGCAGCAGCTGGAAGAACAAAAATGAGTTTAACCATATGTGAATGATAGTACTGAGAGAGAGACCAGAGGGAGACCAGAGAGAGATCAGAGAGAGCGATCAGACAGAAAGACCAGAGACCATTGAGACTAGAGAGAAAAGCCAGAGACCAGCGAGACCAGAGAGCCTGGAGAGAGAAACCAGAGACCAGAAAGAAACACCAGAGAGAGACCAGAGACAATAGCAGAGACCAGACAGAGAGACCTGAGGGAGCAGAGACCATGGCATAGAGAACCAGAAACTAGACAAGAGATAGACCAGAGAGGTCCACGTCAGTCATTCCAGTCCAGTTATATAAACATATATTGTACATATTTCTTCAGTTGAATCTCCGTTCCGCTGTGGGAGACAAACCTGGCGCTCCCCACGGGTCGTCGTCTGCTTTCGTCGAGTCTCCAAATGGGTCCGCATCGTTCATGGGGGACTTGGCACTGTCTCCCCACGGGTCTCCGGCTGAGGAGGGGGGAGGACTGGCCGGCTCTCCCCAGGCATCGGCTGCACTCCCTGGGGGAGACGGAGCGCTGAAGGGGTCCGCGACGGCGGGGTCTTTGGGAGAACTGGCCGCGGCTGTGAACGGGTCTTCTTTCAGGGGGGAGGTGGGGGAGGCAAAGGGGTCTCCTGAGGGTTTGGTTGAGGCGGAGAATGGGTCTTCTTTAGGGGGAGAGGTCGGAGCTGCAAATGGGTCATCTGCAGGTCCTGGTGGTGAGAGAGAAGTAACATAAATACATGGGAGTGAAGAAGAGTAACCAGGATACACATGGTAGAGATAGTGGTCCGGAAATTAGGTTCCCCAGCTTTTTACTTTTAGTTTTGGAATGACATCACTAAATCAAACAGGCCCTTTGAGCAGGATACTATTGAACATACTTTTATGCCTTTTGGTCTCTCTCTCTGGTCTTTCTCTAACTGGGCTCTCTCTCTGGACTCTCTCTCTGGACTCTCTCTCTGGACTCTCTCTCTGGACTCTCTCTCTGGACTCTCTCTCTGGACTCTCTCTCTGGACTCTCTCTCTGGACTCTCTCTCTGGACTCTATCTCTGGACTCTATCTCTGGACTCTATCTCTGGACTCTATCTCTGGACTCTATCTCTGGACTCTATCTCTGGACTCTCTCTCTGGACTCTCTCTCTGGACTCTCTCTCTGGACTCTCTCTCTGGACTCTCTCTCTGGACTCTCTCTCTGGACTCTCTCTCTGGACTCTCTCTCTGGGCTCTCTCTCTGGGCTCTCTCTCGGATCTCTCTGGGCTCTCTCTCTGGGCTCTCTCTCTGGGCTCTCTCTTTGGTATCTCTCTTTGGTCTCTCTCTTTGGTCTCTCTCTTTGGTCTCTCTATCTCTCGCCAGTCTCCTAGCACCACTGGTCAGTTGTTCAGTATCATATCTGGATTCACAAAGACAATATCCAAGAGAGGATAAAAAAGCGCTAAATGATGGTTTTTCAAAGGCCAAAAATGGAGACTGTGACACAAACATTTTCTGAGCTTTTCCATGTAAGTCAAAAAGAGAGTTGGAGCAAAACTTTGTCCATGACCACTTCCCTGTTGGACTTGATTGAGCTAGCGGGTTAGCATTGTCCATTTGTATACAATCTATGGTTATGCATGTTCCTAAAGAATCTTTACCTGTGACCCTACATACCACTCTGTCCATTTAAAATAGTCTGCTTTCACTGTTGTGTAAGATGACCCTTAATGCCCAGTAATGTGCCATATAAATAATATAGATAACTGTGTTATCGTCCTTATTACTATTACCCATCTGTGCTGAAGGGATCCTCTGTGGGAGAGATCAAAGAGAGAGAGCAGAGAGAGAACATAGAGATCAGAGAGAGACTAGAGTGAGAGACTAGCGTGAAAAACCAGAAAGAGAGATAGAGACCAGAACAATACAAGAGAGAGAGCAGAGCAGAGACCAGAGAGAGAGACCATGACCCTACATTCCACAGTCGATTATTATTTGTCTGCTTTTAACAATTGCCCAGAAATGCGCCATTTAAATAAAATGTATCATCATTATTATTATAACCCACCTGTGCTGAAGGGATCTTCTGTGGGAGATATCAGGGCTTCGAACCCTTCTTCTACGGGGTTAGGGCCCGCCACGAATGGATCATCTTTCAGAGGCGGCGACTTTGCTGCTTCTTTCGCCGAGACAAACGGGTCTTCGGCCGGCATTCCGAAAGGGTCCTCTTTGAAGTCGTCAAAGTGGGCGCTCTTCGATGTCGTGAACGGATCGTCTTTGGGCGCGCCAAACGGGTCTTCAGTCTCAGGTTTAGAAGCAGTGAATGGATCATCTTTAGGGGCTCCAAACGGGTCTTCGGACTTAGAGGAAAATGGATCATCTTTAGGTGCTCCAAACGGGTCTTCTGATTTAGAGGAGGCTTCTGTATTTGAGGAGAATCGATCGTCTTTAGGGACCCCAAATGGGTCTTGGGACTTAGCAGAGAATGGATCATCCTTAGGAACTCCAAATGGGTCTTCCGATTTAGAGGAGACTTCTGACTTAGTGAAGAATGGATCATCTTTAGGAACTCCAAATGGGTCTTCCGATTTAGAGGAGACTTCTGACTTAGCGGAGAATGGATCATCTTTCGGAGCTCCAAACGGATCACTCTCTGCCGAGGCGAACGGGTCTTCAGCTTTAGCCTTAAACGGATCCTCTTTGGGCGCATTGAACGGGTCGTCTGGCCTGGAGGTGAATGCGTCTTCCTCAAACACAGGGGAAGACTTGGGTTTCTCGTCAGGGGTTTTGTCCTTGGGGGCTTGGAACGGGTCTTCGCTGTCGTCCTCTGTGAACTTAACCTCTTCTGGGGGAGCGAACGGGTCTTCTCCCTCCACAAAGGGGTCGGCCGTCTCTGCGTCTGTGGTCTCAGGCCGATCAGGAGTGCCCCATGGACCCTCGGCCTCTTTGGGTTCTTTGGGAGCCCCCCATTCGTCCGTCTCCTCCTCCTTCTCTTCCCCCCACGCCGTGTCTACGACTTCAGGCCCTTTGCCCGCATCTTCCCATTGGAGCTCGTCTTCCGACAGCTTCGCCTAAGATTTAAGAAATAATTATTAACACATGTTTTTAAGCAGGACATATACAAAAGGCAAAGGTTCAGTGAGAGAGACAGGAAAATCCTTCACTACTGGTAAATGAGTGTTTTGTGTGGGACTGTGTGTGTGCACGTGAATGTACGTGCGCATGATTGTGAATGTGTTTGTAAGTGTTTGTATATGTGCGCAATCATTTCCCCGCTGTGGGACAATTATCATTTTATCTTATGAGTGTTTTGTGTGAGTGTGTGTGTTTTGTGTTGTGTGAGCCCAATAAGAATTAGAATGAAATACTACATCCAGCGTCCTTTGTTAAAATAATGCATGTGGTGCAGTGGTTAGCGCTTGTGCTTCACAGCAAAAAGGTCCTGGGTTTGATTCCACCTCCATTATTGTAAATCAATAATGGTGTTTTGCTATGTTTATTGAACACTGACCCTTCTCTCTGCCTCCTTCTTCTGATGCTCGTGTTTGGCTCTCTCTTCTTTTTTTGCTGCAAACGCCGCAGTTAAATCGGCGACTGATGGGATGTTGTCCAGAGAGGGCAGTCCCGAGGCCCCGGCCACGTAGCACGGTTTGTAGTTGGGATCTTTGATGGCATCAGTCGACGAAGCTGATAAACAGATATAGGATATAGTCACTAAGAGACAATTGTGGTCTCTTCTCCCCCTTTCTCGCCTCTCTCCCTCTCTAGTCTCCCTCTCTTTGTCTCTCCCCTTCTGGTCTCTCCCTCTGGTCTCTCCCTCTGGTCTCTCTCTCTGGTCTCTCTCTCTGGTCTCTCGCTCTGGTCTCTCGCTCTGGTCTCTCTCTCTGGTCCCTCTCTCTGGTCCCTCTCTCTGGTCCCTCTCTCTGGTCCCTCTCTCTGGTCCCTCTCTCTGGTCCCTCTCTCTGGTCCCTCTCTCTGGTCTCTCTCTCTGGTCTCTCTCTCTGGTCTCTCTCTCTGGTCTCTCCCTCTGGTCTCTCCCTCTGGTCTCTCCCTCTGGTCTCTCCCTCTGGTCTCTCCCTCTGGTCTCTCCCTCTGGTCTCTCCCTCTGGTCTCTCCCCCTTTGGTCTCTCGCTCTGGTCTCTCGCTCTGGTCTCTCGCTCTGGTCTCTCGCTCTGGTCTCTCTCTCTGGTCTCTCTCTCTGGTGTCTCTCTCTGGTGTCTCTCTCTGGTGTCTCTCTCTGGTGTCTCTCTCTGGTCTTGGTAAAAAAAGTGTATAAAGTGTAAGGGTTTTACAGCCTTGAAACATAAAGCTGCTTCTTAATACAGGTTATTTTCACCCCTGCCATAAACCAGGGACCACTGTACACACATAGTACATACACAGTTTCTCCTCTAACTACATCTAAGCTTGATAACGTTTGATGTTGTTGCACAGACCTGCAGCGCCTTTGGAAGTCTTCTCTCGCGTTTTGAAGGCAAAGTCTCGCTCCTCTTTCAGCTTTTCATCGTCCTCCATTAGAACGAGAACAACTTTGGCTTTTTCTCGAACATTCACTCCCTGAGATCGAGATGAGCATGAGTTACTACTGTAGTTACTACTACAAACATGGGTTTTTTAAATCATTGATACTGACTGTAGAGCAGGGGTCTCCAACATTATTTGCACTAAGAGCTACCTTTTAAGGACAAACATGGCACAGAGCTAAACCGTTAAACCTTTTGAGTTAATACCGTACAGTGGCATGCCTTGGATTGCATTTTAGGTATCAAACTAACTAATCTAATACCCATTTATTGGGCACAAACTTAAGTATTGGGAAACACAACATTTTTGTTATTGGGAAGAGTCTTCATAATTTCAAAACCCTTGGTGGCGAGCTACTCAGAAGGAGGTGGCGAGCTACAGGTTGGAGACCCCGGCTGTAGAGGCATAAGCAAGGCCAAAGAAACACTAAAGAAGCACTGCTATAGCTGGAAATATAGCACGTACTAACAGTTGTGTGGAGCAGGTTCTCTATTGGTTGGGACAGACAGCATGTGTAGACTAATTGTATGAAATGCTACATAATGCAAGATGGAACGCTTCCACAGGGCCTTCATCTCCACCGCTGTCACACTGTACAATAAGTCACTTTAAGTCACTAATGCACTGGGACTGAACAAAAAAAACAGCACTGCTATTGCCACTTTTTATTGTACATAATATATCCTGCACAGATATATGTTCAACTTGAACATGTTTGCACAATTTTGTCTTTTGTACAACCTGAGCGATTCTATCTCTGCCAAATGTGTAAATTTCTCCAGTGTGAGATCAATAAAGTCTATGTTATCTTATCTTATCTTATAAGGAAGGAATACAGTGAGGTAGAGGAAATGCTAAAGTATTTGTGTTGAAGCAGGGTCTCTATTGGTTGGGAAATGCTACAGATGCTAAGATGCTAAATGTGTTTCTCTTAGAGAAGGAATAAAGTGAATACAAAAGAGGCAATGCTAACTATTTGATACCTGATCCTTGCCATCCTTGTCAGAAAAGCGATATTCTGTCAGCGCCTTGACGATGTAAACATTGTCTTTCATTTTCAGAAGCACGCGGTCATCTCCAGTCTTCAGCAGGTACTCCAGGAGGGTCAGGGACTGGAAAGCAAAGAGGAAATAAGAGCCATTGATTTACAAAGAGAATGTTCAAAAGGAGAATGTATTGTGAACAAGTTAGAGCAAAAATATACATTAAAGGACAACTAAACTCCAAATCAACATTTTACCTAATAAACTGCATAACATATATAGTGCTCTCTACATATACTGGTCAACTTTTCGACATTTTAGTGCAAATTTGATAATATTTCACTTTTGAGCTAAAAAGCGTCTGTGTGGCGCCCCCTCTACATTTACGGTGGTACTACAATTGAATTTGGTGCCTGGCCTCTCCATTGGCTCTGGAGTGATGTGTGACGTCCATTACTCTGTGCCTGTGTGGTAAAAAAGCAGCCAAGTCCCTCACACAGACCCTGTAACGAGTTGGAGTATTCTGGTAACGTCTTGTGGTTTAAAAATAAATGAGAAATCAGTTGACAGTCACTACTGCTGAGATAATTATGTGGCTTAGGTTCAGGTGTCGAGCTTAACAATTATCTTAGTGCGTAAACAAGGCAGAAAAGATAATTTCTGGATTGTAAACTATTGCTTTAAGCCAACTGTCTGATTTTGAGGAGCACACCTTCCTGAAAATGTGACACAGGCTTCTTCTCTGACAATGTTCAAATCCAGGTTAAAAACAAACGAATTTTGTATATGTTTCTGAGATGATAAAAGAAGTTTCTAACGAGCTGTCCAGATTCAGGGCCTGATCAAAAACAACCCCCCCCCCCGGTTTCTGAGGGTGGAAGTGACAGAGGAACCAAATGAACCAAGGTGCTGTTTGATGTCTGGACTCAGTGTAAAGTACTGTGGTTATTTATGATTCTAATGCCTTGGGTGATTGTTTTTATCTTTTTTGTTAAGCACTTTGAATTGCCTTGTGTATGAACTGCTCTATACATTTGACACATGGATACATTTATGACGGGTAACATGAAGTGCTGTGTCTTCAGAATATGTTAATGATGACTCTTGCTGCTGAAATGGCAGGTGTTAATATCAATCAGTCGAGCAGTCTTCAAATCTTCAAGGACACTCGACTCTCCAGACTGAGTCACATTACGTTTTGGACTCGGGACAAGGATCTTCTGTGACAGTGTTCTCCACCGTAATCAAATATGTATCGATGTGTATGTTTGTGTATGTATGCGTGTGTGTCTGTGCGTGTCTGTGCATGTGTGTATTGTACTTTTTGAACTATTATCCGCACCTGAGAGAGAGACCAGAGAGCGAGAGACCAGCAAGAGACCACAGAGAGACCAGAGAGGGACCAGAGAGGGACCAGAGAGGGACCAGAGAGGGACCAGAGAGGGACCAGAAAGGGACCAGAGAGGGACCAGAAAGGGACCAGAGAGGGACCAGAGAGGGACCAGAGAGGGACCAGAGAGAGACCAGAGAGAGACCAGAGAGAGATCAGAGAGAGACCATAGAGAGAGACCTAGAGTGTCCTATTACGGTAAGTATGTAAGTATAAGGCTAACTTTATTTCTCTGTTTGTACTTTAGATTTTGTCAACGTGACATCGATGAGAACACAGCCCCAGGAAGAATATCAAGAGTATGTTTCATAATCTACTGAGGATCTGAACATAAACAAACACCTTGTGGATGTGCCTCCAGTTCCTGTCGTCCTTCAGGCGCTTCCAGAGCATGGTCATGATCTCGTTACAGGCCACGACGTTGTAGGTGAGGTCTGAGAGATCGGCCATCTGCGTGCTGGATGGGCCCCAGGGGTCGTTGGACGTGGCCTCTCTCACCTGCATCAGAGACAAGATTAAAGACTAAGGAAACTACTGAGACATGTTTGTAAGGGATGTGTCTGTCTGAAACCAGTGTCAAATATAAGTCAGAATTTCTGCATCTAGTCCAACAGTCTGAAAAAAACAGATGTTATTTAAAACCAATAGAAAAGTAAATAAGTTTTTTTGCACTTTTTGGACTCAGGTCATTTTAATAAGGAAAAAGAAACTTACTGTCTAACCTGAGAGTCAAAAATGACCTACACCGCTCCTTTCTAAAGTCTCCTTCCTCCATCTAAAAAATGGTAAATCCCCGCCCATCCCTTTCTCAACCCAATGCACAAAAACTGATCCATGTCTTTGGCTCTTCCAGATTGGTCTACTGTATGGCCCTCCTCGTGGGCATCTCTGAGCCTGCAAAAGCTCAAGTTGATCCAGAACTCGGGTCCTGACGAAAATCTGTTGTCTGTCTGTGTGCACTATCAGTACAAATGTCTTGATAAAAACTTTTTGTTTATGGCTGTAAACATTGACCAAATGTGCACAAGTTCACGGTGTATAAGTACTTTCGAGAGGGAGTGCATGTTCAAACCATCCTCTTCCTGTGGGGATGTCACACTTAGTCCATTCCTAATATTCAGTCTATGCTCTAATATAGAAGAATAAAACAGCATAATCAATCATACCTTGACCTCGGCCTCAGAGTAGTTCTGGACCAGGTTTTTCAGTTGTCTTCGCAGCATTGAGGACGTCATGGTGCCAGGTGGGAAGAAGAGGACTCACACTACTACAATATTACAGAAGAAACATCACACTCGACTCTATATTTACATGACAATAACAAACACTTACCTCAATAAACCTAATTATCTAAGTTCGTATGCAGCTTGAACAAAGGGCTTCTTAGTAAACACACATTCTTACTCTTCTCTGTTCCCCAGACTGCATTAGACTGAAGACATCAGATCCTACAAAGAGAGAGAACCAGTCAAAATAAAAACAGCTGAACCATGTTTTTGGCTCTCACACCTCGCTAACACGGCAGGGTCCAATCTGTGCAGCAACTCCCTCCTGTGATCAGTGTCAAATCTATGCTAAGCTAGCATGCTGCAAATGAAACAGTGCGAGTGCATGTTGTAGTCACAGTATTTATCTGACCCTGACACACATGCACATAAAGCACTATGTTAGGAAGACATTTATATTTTGGTTACATTTTGTTCAATACAATCAGCTTAATTGGCTAACAGTAAGCTACAGCTAAAGCTAGCTGGCAGTCAAACGCTTTTAGCCTGGTCAAAAGTTCAAGATTTCTGCTATATTAGAGCGATGTTTTAGTGGTTTATACTAACACGATTTGATCATAGACGACATTTAATTGAAAGACTGTATGTGATTTCAGAACCTTGGACAGCGACCCTCACGTCAGCGGGCAGAAACTAAGACGTATTACAGCCAGAATATGCTGAATAACTGCACAAACACGAGCTTTTATAGCAGAAAATAGAATAATGTGATATCCCCGGTTCATAAATGGCTGTAAACTGTGTGTGGAGCGGAGAAAACAGTACAAACCCTGAGAAAATCCCCACGAACCTTCGAAGGGACGACGCGATTCACTTCCGCAGTCTCCAGGCTCCGCCCCCTCGCTACAGCTGACGTTAACGTGAGAAACACTAGAGAAGGCTGTAGCGGTCATGTTGTGACTGTCAGAAAGACTAGGATTTTTACGTACGTGTTGTGCCCAGAGTCAGGACTAAACATGGGGAGGCTGCTTTTCAGATTCATGCTGCTAAAATCTGGAACAATCTTCCTGAAGATGTGAGACAGGCCTCTTCTCTGACAATGTTTAAAACCAGGTTAAAGACGGTCCTGTTTAGCTGTGCTACAACTGAGGGATTTTATATTTTTATCTTTATTTTTAATATACCGTGATTATTCCATCCATCCATCCATCCATTTTCTACCCTTTAATCCATTTCTGGGTCAGGGGGGTGGCAATCAGAGATGCCACCCAAGTCTCATAGCACCGTGATTATTTATGATTTTAATGCTATTTTGTTTTGTTCAGCACTTTGAGTTGCCTTGTGTATGAATTGTGCTATACAAATAAACTTGCCTTGCCTTGCCTACTAAATGTTCTCCGTAACCAACATTCTATGGCAGTTAAAGCCAAGGATAAAGCCAAAGCCAAGGATCAGCACTTTTAAATGGTTGAAAGTGCTAATCTTGAACTGGTCCTCAATACGTTTTAATTTCCTTCGAGACTGTCTATAATGTCATGTTGTTTGTGTAAACTATTCTCCTTCAGCTAATATTTGACTTGTTCAGTCAAAGTGTTTATTCGACAACAAAAGATCAGAGAAACAAAACAAACATATATCCATTGGAATTCCTGCGAAACCATGACTTCCAGCAGCACTCATGGTCATTCACTGTCAGGACCCAGAAGGACCTGGTACTGGTTACACAGGACCAGTGGAAACGCTTCCTATCAGGAGGGTAGAGTGGAGTAGATTAAAGTAGAGTAGACTGGAGTGGAGTAGAGGGCTGGTGAAACAGAGCATCTACGGTGAGGATCTTTCTAGATTTAGTCCAATCTATGCCATATTGTGAAGGAACTGGAAAGATCTAAAGTCAATACAGATTCTGCAGAGGTGTATAAATAAAAGCACGCACTATCTCTTGTATTTCCCAATGCACCAGCCCCCTCCCCCCTGCCTCGCTGTCACATCCTCACAACAATCCCCCCCACCCGCCTCCCCCCTGCCTCCCCCCCGCCTCCCCCCTGCCTGGCTGTCACAACCTCCCTCCCTCCTCTCCCCGTCACAGCTGATCCAAGATGGCGACCGAGGGGGAATACGAGTCCATCCTGTGCGTAAAACCAGAAGTGAACGTGTACCGCATCCCCCCCAGGGCTTCGAACCGCGCGTACAGGTAACCAGCGACCTCTCTGGCATCTGCTGCGGGGAATGAAGTCTCTGAAGCTGGGGAGGAGTCTGTCTCATCCCCGGTTCTTCTGTGTTTGTGCCAAAGGGGAGGCTGAGGCAGGCGCACGCATCACTCCACACACTGCAAAAACAAAAAAACACTGCGAGGTTGTACATTTTTGAACCGAGTGTTTTTTTTTTTTTTTTTTATCTTAATTTGAGCACATTCTGACTGTCTTAAAACAAGATTTGCCAAAAAGATGAAGCCATTTAGTTTTATTTTAAGAACTGTTGCTTTATTTTTCTCATTCCAAGGGAGACATCTCTTTTATCTTTTCAAAATCAACTTAATTGTTCTGGTCCCATTGGGAAATTTTCCATGGCAGTCAGAATGGGCTCAAATTAAGATACATTTAGCCGAATTTTAGCATTTTTTTGTCACTTTTTGCAGTGCACGAGGGGAAACAGTCACGACGTGGGTTACATAAAGATGTCCATGGAAAACATGTAGCATCAGATTTACTGTAGTCTCCTGTGAAGTTAATCATCATTACCTGCTTTGATGATTGAATTCAATTCTATTCAATATATTTGTCTCAGAGGACTTTGTAAAGTTGTCGATTCCATTAATAACAGATCAGAGAATAAACCAGTTGGAACACAGAATATTAGACCCATCGGCAAGGAACCATCCATCCATCTTCTTCCCCTTAATGCATTTCTGGATCAGGGGGTGGCAGTCAGAGCTGCACCCGGTACACTTAGCACCAGCCCTTCACTGATCCTCCTGCAGGTGGTGAGTCCACAGGAGCTGAAATCTTTCAGTGGGGGCTTCAGGCAAAGTGGGTTTAAGTGTCTTGCCCAAGTACACAACGACAGCAGACATCAGTGGGAGTCATGAAGTAGGTCTTATGGTGGGATCAAACCCACGACCTTCAGGCCTAAAGGCCAATGCTCTACCAACTGAGCCACTGTAACCAAAAGTAATAATTCTCACTTTGTTCTTAACCCTTCTAAATGTCATGTTTTAGAAATCAGAATGAATATATCATTTGGTAACCATTTATTTTGGTAGCTTTCAACAAACTAACAAATAATAATACATACAAAATAATAATAATCTAACAACAACCTAATATTCAGTAAGAATGCTTTAGTACCAGCTCGGCCTGGATAGAACCAGGACCAAGAGCTTAATAAAGGTCTACCTGATAAAGTCTTTACAAGGTAGAACATGCCCATAATGGTGGAGCTGGAGTTGGCTGGATGACACTGTCAACTTGTGGTCATCCTCTCAAAGACTTTTTGGCTTGTGGCCCTTGGTTTGGACACTCCTGCTTTAGACACAGACCTTGTACCTGCTGCAGTGTCTGATGGAACCTGAAATGGGAACAGCCTTTATAGATCAATATTTTCCTTCAGCTCATTCATAATTTACAAAGTTTGATTGTGTGATGCCTGCTTTTGTCTGTAGCTGGACTTTGATAGACTCTAAACCTCTTTTTCTTTTATTCCTGTTAGAGTTGAATTAACAAGTGAGTTTTGCACGTGACTTTGCAAATACAAAGGCGTCTTTTCAGATTTAATTATTTTAAACCTGCAGGAGGCCAGTCCCTGTGCTCCTCAGAGTTTATCAGAAGCCAGCGCAGGGGCCTCAGACCAGCCAGTCTGGAGAGGCAACATTCATGCCTGAAAAAACAGATGATTTATACATTATTATTTCACATATTGTGCAGCCTTTGAGAACTGTCTGGGTTTGTGTTTTATGACCTGCTCACGTTTTCAGGGCTGCAGACTGGAAACTGGATTCTCCTGACTGGTCTGGAAGAATGAGGGTCACGGCCAAAGGGAAAGCAGCTTTCATCAAACTGGAAGACAAGATCTCAGGTACCAAACCCCTCAGCGAAACTAAACAAGATTCCAATAATGCAGTGATTTAAAGATGGGCCTTAGAACCTGCTGCTTCTGTGTGAAAGAGGACCAGAAAACACGTCTGAATGTTAAAAGGCTTTCCTCTATAGTCAGCATTGGCTGTTCTTGATTGCCTGAATTTACAATATAATGTGTTGTGTGTACGTCAGGTGAGCTGTTCGCGCAGGCCCCTGTGACTGAGCATCCTGGTATCGTCGTGGAGACTGTGAGTGACTCCAGCCGATATTTCGTCATCAGGATCATGGATGACAACGGTGAGAGATTTCACCAAATTGTGGATTCTAAATACAATATAAATCAACTTTTCTTATTCCCAGGCCGTAGCGCTTTCATTGGGGTTGGATTCGGCGACAGAGGAGACGCCTTTGATTTCAACGTGGCTCTTCAGGACCATTTCAAGTACGAGTTTTAGTTTATTCGTTGTTTTTTTTGGCAAGACACTGCTCCCATGTTTGAATGAGACCAGACGGAGAGTTTCAATAGATAACAATAACTCGGACCTCTCCTGTCTCAGTGTACATACAGACCTCTCCTGTCTCAGTATACATGCAGACCTCTCCTGTCTCAGTATACATACAGACCTCTCCTGTCTCAGTATACATACAGACCTCTCCTGTCTCAGTATACATGCAGACCTCTCCTGTCTCAGTATACATACAGACCTCTCCTGTCTCAGTATACATACAGACCTCACCTGTCTCAGTATACATACAGACCTCTCCTGTCTCAGTATACATACAGATCTCTCCTGTCTCAGTATACATACAGATCTCTCCTGTCTCAGTATACATACAGATCTCTCCTGTCTCAGTATACATACAGACCTCTCCTGTCTCAGTATACATACAGACCTCTCCTGTCTCAGTATACATACAGATCTCTCCTGTCTCAGTGTACATACAGATCTCTCCTGTCTCAGTATACATACAGACCTCTCCTGTCTCAGTATACATACAGACCTCTCCGGTCTCTGTATACATACAGACCTCTCCGGTCTCAGTATACATACAGACCTCTCCGGTCTCTGTATACATACAGACCTCTCCGGTCTCTGTATACATACAGACCTCTCCGGTCTCTGTATACATACAGACCTCTCCGGTCTCTGTATACATACGGACCTCTCCGGTCTCTGTATACATACGGACCTCTCCGGTCTCTGTATACATACAGACCTCTCCGGTCTCTGTATACATACGGACCTCTCCGGTCTCTGTATACATACGGACCTCTTCTGTCTCAGTATGCATGCAGACCTCTTCTGTCTCAGTATACATGCAGACCTCTCCTGTCTCAGCCAAAAGCTGATCTGCATGTCTACTAACGTTTACTGTACTCTGGTTTGGATTTTAAATTTACAGGGACAAATATGTCAAACCAAGCAATATATTCTCCTGGACCCTCCTCGTCTCTGTTCTAAATGCAGCCTAGCTCTCTCAGCTCTTGCTCTACATCCAGTTCTGCTCCACTTCTAGTTTCTCTGCAGAGTCTTGTGTTGCTAATGCTAACGCTAACCCTGATCTTGTGTTTGACAGATGGGTGAAACAGGAGACAGAGTTCAGTAAGAACGCTCAGCTCGGAGACACTGGACCCAAACTGGACCTGGGCTTTAAAGAGGGACAGACCATCACGCTCAACATCGGAGTAAGACCCTTACCGACTCCCTACCAACTCCCTAGTGTCTCCTACTGACAGGGCCGGCCCTAGGTCATCAGGCGCCACAGGCGAAAATATGTTATGTCGCCCCTTGCACACTTGTAGAGGGCCTCACAGTGAACAAGTGTGCTGTAAATGTGGTTACAAACCATTAAAATGAGCATTTTGGCGGCTCATTCCCGCAGCGTCTCTTTCCACTTTTATGTAAGAAGAATGTATTACACTATAATATTACTGTATCTAATTTGTATTGCATTACACTACTACTAAAAAAGGATTAGGATTTAGTCATATCAAGTTCAATTTTGATATATTAATTTCAGTAAAATAATCGAAGGGGTTGTTTAACTTGGGGTAAACTGGTTTCTCCTGGTTCAGGTTAATCCCTGGCTCAGTCCTGGCTCAGTCTTGGTTCAGTCCTGGTTGTCCTGGTTCAGTCCTGGCTCAGTCCTGGCTCAGTCCTGGTTCAGTCTTGGTTCAGTCCTGGTTGCCCTGGCTCAGCCCTGGCTCAGTCCTGGTTCACAGCAGCTCACTGCTTTATTCACTAAACATGATGGAAATGCATCATTCTTGCCTCTGTTTAAAACGCGCCGCTCATCGCACACATATTTTATGCCCGTTGCGTAGTGTCTGCCTCTGTCTCAAACAGGACTCTGTAGAGAGTCATAACTCTGTGAAAATGGACTCTCATCTAACCATAACCTGCATGTCTCTGAAAAACGGGCTCAGAGTAGAGGTATGAACAATCTCTTCTTTTCTTTGGCGTTTGGCTGCACGTTGACCAAAAACACGTCCACCTATCTTTCACACTTTCTGAGATACGCAGGGCTGCCCCTCCCCCACCTACTCACCTTGGCGTGACAAGAGTGCAGCCAACAGCTGCAGGGTTCGATGATGACAATTCTGATTAAGTTTATACTATACATAAACGTTTTTATTTTTTTCAATCTTATGTGATGGGAAACACTCAGCAGAATAATTAAAAAGGAAACTTTTTTTTTAAGACTGCTATTTGGCGCCCCATCCTGCAGATTGCACCCCAGGCGACCACCTGGGTCGCCTATGCCCTGGGCCGGCCCTGTCTACTGACTCCCTACTGACTCCCTACTGACTCCTACCGACTCCTACCGACTCCTACCGACTCCTACCGACTCCCACCGACTCCCACCGACTCCCACCGACTCCCACCGACTCCCACCGACTCCCACCGACTCCCACCGACTCCCACCGACTCCTACCGACTGACTCCCACCGACACCCATCGACTCCGACCGACTCCGACCGACTCCCACCGACTCCCACCGACTCCCACCGACTCCGACCGACTCCCACCGACTCCCACCGACTCCCACCGACTCCCACCGACTCCCACCGACTCCCTACCGACCCCTACCGATTCCCTACCGACCCCCTACCGGCTCCTTTTGACTGCCAAAAAAAAATAATCCCCAAAATCAGTTTTAGTTTTTTTAACTACTACTTTCTTTTTTTAAATACTTTTTTTTACAAAAAACATTAACTTGAAATAAAGCTAAAACAGGCTAAATGTTAACTGCTGTCTGGTAAACAGTCTACAACAGGCAATCTATGGAGCAGTCAAAATGACTACTTCAGAAGCTAAACGTAGTAAACTTCTCACTTACTAATTCAACATAGGAATAAACTACATACAGATACTCTTCAATAACCTTTCATTTAAGTCAATTCTGTTTCGTGTTTAAGTCAATAAAGAATTTGAAGAAGACGTATAGTGCATCAACTTTCTGATCGGATCAAAAGATGTGAGGCCAAAAACATGCAAGAGACAGATTATAATATCAATCAATCAATCAAAGTTTATTTGTAGAGCGCCTTTCATGCACAGGGCAACACAAAGCGCTTCACAGTCCACATCACAAATCATCACATAAAACAAACACCAGAATCACAATTAAAACATTAAAATCACACAAAAGATTAAAACACAATAAAAACAATAAAATCACACAAAAGAATAAAACCATTAACACTTTCAAAGTTACACAAGAAATTTAAAAAAATAAATAAATAAATGACAGCAGTGCATTACAAATGGAGATAAAATCCTTCAGTTGTATGCACAGGCAAACAGAACAGTCTTTAACCTGGATTTGAACATTGACAGAGTAGACGCCTCCCTCACATTTTCAGGGAGATTGTTCCAGATCTTAGCTGCATAGATCTGAAACGCAGCCTCCCCATGTTTGGTTCTCACTCTGGGCACCAGCAGGAGGCCAGTCCCTGTGCTCCTCAGAATCCGGGCTGGTTCATATGACACCAACATGTCACTAATGTATTCTGGTGCAAGGCCATGGAGAGACTTGTACACAAGCAGAGCTGTTTTAAAATCTATTCTTTGAGCCACAGGAAGCCAGTGCAGAGACCTGAGGACCGGACTAATATGGTCATACTTCCTGGTTCCTGTCAGGACTCTAGCTGCTGCATTTTGGATGTACTGCAGCTGCTTACAGGTCTGTTTGGACAGACCTGTAAGCAGGCCATTGCAGTAGTCTAGCCTGCTGGAGACAAATGCGTGGACAAGAATCTCCAAGTCTGCCCTGGACACTATATTTCTGACTTTGGCAATGTTCTTCAGATGGTAAAAAGCTGTTGATGTTATTGATTTTATGTGGCTATTGAAATTTAGGTCTGAGTCCAGTATTACCCCCAAATTTCTGACCTTGTCTGAAGGAAGTAGGGAGAGAGACTGAAGTTGACAGATGACGCCCTCTCTTTGTTTCTGGGGACCAAAGACAATGATTTCGGTTTTGTTCTGCATTTAGCTGGAGGAAATTATTTTGCATCCACTCACTGATCTGTTGGATACAGTGAAGGAGCAAATCCAGTGGTCCATGTTCTCCTGCAGTCAGTGAGACATAGATCTGAGTGTCGTCGGCGTAATTGTGGTAGGACACTTTGTTTCTTTGTATTAACTGACCTAACGGCAGCATGTAGAGATTAAATAGGAGAGGTCCCAGGATCGACCCCTGTGGTACTCCACAGGTCAGGGCCACATGATCTGAGACGCAGTCTCCAATCTCCACAAAGTACTTCCTATCCTCCAGGTAAGACCTAAACCAGTCTAGGGCTGTGCCAGTGACACCAACCCAGTCCTCCAGTCTCTGCATGAGGATCTCATGGTCGACAGTGTCGAACGCGGCACTAAGATCTAACATGACCAAAACTGTGACTTTACCTGCATCAGTGTGAAGTCGAATGTCGTTTGTTACCTTCACTAGAGCGGTCTCAGTGCTGTGGTGGGGTCTAAACCCAGACTGGAACATATCAAAAGAATTATTCATTGTTAAAAATTCAGTAAGTTGTTGGGAGGCCACTTTTTCAAGAATTTTTCCAATGAATGGCAGATTCGATATGGGGCGATAATTTTGAAGTCCCGCAGGATCCAGACTGCTCTTTTTTAGGAGAGGTCTTATGACTGCTGTTTTTAGGGCCATAGGAAATGTTCCTGACGACAGAGACATGTTTACTATTTGTGTCAGTGAAGGTAACAAACTGCTCAGGACGGACTTCAGAAATTTAGAGGGCAATATATCCAGGCTACATGTGGAGGAGCTCAGACTCATGATTATCTTTTTGACAGTTTCAAGTATCCACAGGTGCAAAGTGAGTTAGCTCAAAAAGCTTCTCTGGCTGTTGCATTGTTATACGTGCTGTGGAGGTGATAGTGTTTTTGATTCCTTGTACTTTGTCATCGAAAAACTGTGCGAACTCATTACACCTAGATTTAGAGGAAAATTCTAGGGGCAACTTTACAGGGGGGTTCGTTAATCTACCAACTGTTGAAAACATAACACGAAAATTGTTACTGCAACCTCCAATAATGTCAGAAAAATACATTTCTCTTGTTCTTCGTAGAACCCGGTTAAATTCACCCAACTCATCTTTAAAGATTTCATAATCGCCCTGGAAATTGGACTTTCGCCACTTCCGTTCGGCCCTCCGGCACTCTTGCTTCTGTGCCCTGACCGAGTCTGCCTTAGTCCATGGGGCCTTTTTCTTACTGGTAACTATTTTAACCGTCACAGGAGCAATGGCGTCCAGAACATTCAGAACACTGGTGGTGACAGAGTTATACAATTCATCACAGTAGAGCATGGAGTTTTCTCAAAATTTAGCATTCCCATGAACAGTTCACCTGTGTTTTCATGTATGTGTCTTCTTCTAGCAATTGTAAATTCAGCTGGTGGTTTGCTAGCAAAACACATGTCAAAAAATACACAGAAATGATCTGACAAAGCAACATCAACTACATTAACATTTGATACATTAACCCCCTTTGTAATTAGCAGGTCAAGAGTGTGCCCCCTGCTGTGGGTGGGGCCACTCACGTGCTGAATGAAACCAAAGGTCTCAAGTACAGAAGCCAGCTCCTTTGCATTTCTGTCATCAACATTATCAACATGTACATTAAAATCACCTGTAATAACTAAACTATCAAAATCTGTGCACACGAATGAAAGTAGTTCAGTAAAATGGTCAATAAAATCGCAACATGACTGTGGTGGCCTGTACAGGACAATGAAAAGAGTAGAAGATTGCTTTTGTTCCATTTTAAAAGAAATATACTCAAACGATGAAAAATTTCCAAGGGGCATTCTATGGGAGACAAAGTGCTCTCTAAAAACTGCAGCTATGCCTCCCCCCCTTTTGTTTTCTCGTACTTCGGATTCGAATTTAAAATTGGGTGGTGTTGCTTCTATTAGAACTGCATTTCCTGTATTTTGGTCCAGCCATGTTTCAGCCATAAGCATAAAATCAAGATCATAAGAAGTGATAAAATTATTAATTAAAAATGATTTGTTACATAGAGATCTGACATTAAGCATAGCAAGTTTAAAAATAACGTCAGAGTCGATTAATGTGGTTGATTGATTTCTACAGGGAACAGAAATTAGATTTGCAGAGTTGGACCGTCTAACTGCTGTCCTGTTTTGATTTCGTTTTTTAGAATTTAAAAACATTTTTGAGCTGGTGCGAGGAACACACACAGTCTCAATTGGACTAAAATGTGAAAACCCTTGTTGTTCTTTAGCTCCCAGAGTCAGAAGGGAGTCAGCACAGTTCAGTGTTTGGACTGGTAATACACTGCCAGACGGACAGGGAGCAGTGTTTGCACCGTTGTACTCACCCGGTGCTGGTGAGCAGGAGGCGGGGGAGTGCGGTGGGGTCCGAGGGGGCTCAGATGTAAACAGTCACGCCCCCCTCGGGGAACGCTGAACAACGTAACGCATGTAGCCCATCAACAGGCTGCTACCGTATCTGTTTGGGTGTAATCCGTCTGGACGATAGGCTTCGTTACGTTTCCAGAAAAGGGCAAAGTTATTCACAAAGACAAAGTTAAAAGAGCTGCATGTAGCCTGGATCCACATATGCAGCGCCACAACACGACTGTAGAGGCAGTCACCTCTGTTTACAGTCGGGATTGGACCAGAGATAAAAACAGATAATCCCGTGGATTGAAGGAGGTGGAACAGATCCATAAAATGTTTCTTAGTGACTTCTGACTGCTGAAGTTTCATGTCGTTAATTCCCACATGCACGACTACCTTGGAAACGGTATCAGGCAGGGACTGAAGCAGAGGAGGGAGACGGATGAGCAGGTCTGGTACAGTAGCTCCGGGAATACAGCGAGTGACCGCGTTGAAGAAGCGGACGTGTCTCACGATGGAATCTCCAATAATCAGAGTGGTCGGGGCGAAGAGTGGCCTCGGAGAAGGAGCTCGGTGGACGGAACCAGCGGGTTCACCCGAAGCAGGACCCGAGCCTGAGCGCCGCTGAACACATGGAGAGGAGGAGCGGGGGTGCTGACTCTCAGCTACAGGCGACCCACGCTGTGTGCTCGGGGACGCTGGAGCGGTGAGAGGGGCTGGCTCTGGGCGCTGCTGCTGACCCGGTGGAGGTGAGCGATGGTAATGATGGCTCGCTACCCCAGTCTGAGGCTGCTGCACTGGGGTCAAAGAAGGGGAACAGGCCAACATGGCTGGTGGACCGCTCTTTCGCCTGAGGACTGCTTCCTTTAGGAGCGTTTTCCTCGCAGTGGACTTGGATCCTCGAGCAGTAGAGTACGCTGCAGTGTCCAGGGATTCTGCTGAGGGGGCCGGGATGTCAGTGGAGAGGGCTGCATAGCGGTTTGCCAGACTAAGGACATGGGCCACGGCGCAGGATGGCTCCTCGGAATCCGCGGGCTCGTTGTTCGGAACCGGGCGCTTAGGTGTAGAACAGGAGGGTCCGGAGCTGACGGATCTCTCCCACACGACAGTGTCACAATATGCAGCGCTCAGTGACATAAGCCGTGAATGCTGCCCACCAGCGACTTCAAAAAGTTTGGACACTAGAGATTGTTTCTCATTCAACTCTGCGGTGAGACGAAGGACTTCTTTTCGTAGTTCTGCAATGGTGGCACGGTCGCTCTCACGGAGCTCCAAGGTGAGGCGACTAATATTGTGCATGTTTGAGCCAATTTCATTGTCACTTTCCATGTCCTCGTTAGCTTGTGTTAGCCTCTGTGCTACTAGTGGGTTTCAGTCGGGACTAAGCGCTATTTGCTGAAACCACTGAATTAATAACATAAAACACTCAGATATATTAAAAAACTGAACAATAAAAACGCGCTAAAAAGTTGTTAAAAGTTTACTAAAAAGGTGCACAGAGCAGCCCTGCAGTACTGCTTACCGGATCTTTACACACCTGAATCACAAGGCAAAGTGTGCTTTTTGGGCAGCGGCCATTACTGTAGTGTTGTATCGTTCGTGAACGATACAACACTAATAATAATAATTGCTTGTAAAATATACTAAACTGTTTGTAGAGCAAGAAAGCCATTTTAAAACAGGTACTAGCTTCTTTACACTTGTTATGAAGACCAACCATGTTCATGCATCATTACACTTAGCCATAACTAAAACCTGTCAAATTGACTGCTCTGGGAGGTCTGCTTACTTTGAATATTGATTAATGGTGACATTGCTTTGGCTGGAGCAATAAGGTAAGAGAAGAGACCCCTCATTTGTTCCACAGTGGGGAAATATCAATATCTTTTATCACCGTCAGTTTTGAGCCGTTGCATCCGTAAAACCACTGTCTCCTGGAGGCTCAGTGTTAGAAGATAAGAGTTCCTTTATTTGTCCCACAGTGGGGAAATGTCGATGTTGCAGCGCACAGACAGGACAGTAGTAAGAGCACACAGGGAGCACACAAAATATACAAAAAAAGTAGTAGCTTTAATACTTAACTATCTGTAAATGCTGTAAATCCTTCGATACCAGTCTTTCAAAATGAAATATATATATATATATATATATATATATATATATGTAGTAGTGCAGTAAGCCTCACTTACTCTACGTCCAGCTCTATGTTGCTCACCTCTCCCTTTTGAGTTTGATTCTTCATTCTGTCTCGCTGCCATTTCACGCTACATCAGTGTAACGGCCCAACGTCGCAGATGTGGAAGGAGAATCAGTGAAATGACCACTATCTTTGCTCTCTTTGAAGGTCAATTTGAACTTAATCAATGATTAAGTAGTTGTGTTGTTGTACCGCAGCAAGGCAAGAAGAGGGATAAGCCTCGTCCTCAGAGCGCAGGAGGGTTTGGGCTCCTCCCACCGCCGCCGGGAGGAAAAATGGCCCCTCCCCCGTCGTCTGGAACGTCCAATCACAACACAGTTACCCAGACAGGAAGCACAGTCACAGGTGGGTGTTTATATTGTAATATTTTAAATAGGAACTAAAATATGTGGAACAGTGTGGTCTGTGGTCTTAAACCCAGAGCACAGGACCTTCTCTGTGGTCTTAAACCCAGAGCACAGGACCTTCTCTGTGGTCTTAAACCCAGAGCACAGGACCTTCTCTGTGGTCTTAAACCCAGGGGTCAGGGCCTTCTCTGTGGTCTTAAACCCAGGGGTCAGGGCCTTCTCTGTGGTCTTATGCTGTTATTCTCTGGCTTTTAACACTGTGAGATGTGTTATCCTTTCTTTTATCGTTTTATTATTTTTGAATATTTTCTACTTCTATTTAAGTTAGTTTAAGTTTTAGATTATGATTTGTGCAAAAATAATAATATTAATAATAATAATGTATGCCATATAAAGTTAGAATAGAATTAAAATAGTTAATTTCTCTTCCCTTAAGGGCCACATTGAACCAAACTGTGTATGTATATATATATGTATATATATATGTGTATATATATATAGGTGGGAGAGTCTGTCCATAGGACAACAATCAGTCGTGCACTGCACAAATCTGGCCTTTATGGAAGAGTGGCTAGAAGAAAGCCATTTCTCAAAGATATCCATAAAAAGTCTCGTTTAAAGTTTGCCACAAGCCACCTGGGAGACACACCAAACATGTGGAAGAAGGTGCTCTGGTCAGATGAAACCAAAATCGAACTTTTTGGCCACAATGCAAAACGATATGTTTGGCGTAAAAGCAACACAGCTCATCACCCTGAACACACCATCCCCACTGTCAAACATGGTGGTGGCAGCATCATGGTTTGGGCCTGCTTTTCTTCAGCAGGGACAGGGAAGATGGCTAAAATTGATGGGAAGATGGATGGAGCCAAATACAGGACCATTCTGGAAGAAAACCTGTTGGAGTCTGCAAAAGACCTGAGACTGGGACGGAGATTTATCTTCTAACAGGACAATGATCCAAAACATAAAGCCAAATCTACAAGGGAATGGTTCACAAATAGACCAGGTGTTAGAATGGCCAAGTCAAAGTCCAGACCTGAATCCAATCGAGAATCTGTGGAAAGAGCTGAAGACTGCTGTTCACAAACGCTCTCCATCCAACCTCACTGAGCTCGAGCTGTTTTGCAAGGAAGAATGGGCAAGAATTCCAGTCTCTCGATGTGCAAAACTGATAGAGACATACCCCAAGTGACTTGCAGCTGTAGTTGCAGCAAAAGGTGGCCCTTTAGGCGGTTCATCCCCGCGGCTTCTCTTGCCAAAGTTACAGTCAGTAAAGGAATAGGACCGGCACCGCTTTTAATGTGCGGACCTCTTTACTTTGACTCGAAAAAGCCGGGCCTCTTTAACGCGCTGTTCAATCCGCTGTCCTTTCTCCCTCCTTTGCCCTCTCTCCCTCTCTTCGCACCCTCAGCCTGGACCCCTGATACAAGTGAATTTTCCTCTACCTCCTCTGCCCTCTCTCCTCCCTCTGCCCTCTCTCCCTCCCGCTGCCCCTTCTCCCTCCGCTGCCCTCTCTCCCTTTCGGCATGCCCTCCTCTCCCTCCCCGCTGCCCTCTCTTCCCTCCGCCCCCCCCGCTGCCCTCTCTCCCTCGCTGCCCTCTTCTCCCCTTCCTCTTGCCCTCTCTCTCCCTCCTGCTGCCCTCTTCTCCCTCCTCTGCATCTCTCCTCCGCTGCCCCTCTCTCACCCTCCTCTGCCCTCTCTCCCTTCCGCTGCCCTCTTCCCTCCCCGCTGCCCTCTCTCCCTACGCTGCCCTCTTCTCCCTCCCGCTGGCCTCTCTTCCTCCGCTGCCCTCTCTCCCTCCTCTGCCTCTTTCTCCCTCCTCTGCCCTCTCTCCCTCTCTTCGGCACCAATCAGCCTGACCCTGATAAAAGTGACTTTTCTCCCCTCCGGGGTTTTCTGTGTGGATATTAACCACGGTTTCATTTTAAAGCAGGTATTATTTATTTGTTAGGCCTCCAAACCACTATGTTTTAGCAAACAACAGTAGGACCACGCCTGTGTCGCTGCGCATGATGTGAGCTGTTGTGTACGTGATGATTTTGATTGACGCTGCAAGATCTGGGACAAATTACTAAGTTATTAAATATATTATAGTTCTCAAACACAAATTAAACAAGTAGGTCCTTTTGAATCAAATCAAATGCTAAATAAAATTTATGGTTTATATTTGCTCAAAAAAAAAAAAAAATCTTTTTTTTTTTTGTTTGTGTAGATTTTTCATGCGCCACCCCAGGGGTTTTCCGCGGACCACCGGGGGGGTTTTAAACAGGGGGGGCTTGTTTAAAAGTTATTAGGATGCGAGGTTACTGTACGTTGTCCCCAGGTCGCATGTATTCGCGATGGTAGAGCTGACCTCACCTGCTACAATACAACTCGTGAAAAGATCGCGCGTGAGCTTGGGGGAGATGACGTGTTAATCAGCCACCACGGACTGTGGTTGTGGACAGGCTCTCTTTCTTGCAAAAAAATGCTGTAGAATGAGCATGACAATATTTCTGTGATCTAATTTTTGTTTTTAAAGATAAAAGGTTTACATGTGTTTATCCTTTGATAAAGTAGTTAGTTTGTAGCTATATGTCTGCCACAGGCTTTGGTGTAATTTTTTTTATATTCACATTATGCTGAGAGGCTAAGAGAAGAGTTTATTTTATGTTTTATTGTATGTTATATGTTACAAAAATATGTAGTTATCTGATTTCCTTAATCAGAAAATTTAAGCTACTGTGAAGTTGATGTTGCATTTTGCTTAAACCTGGGTCTTAAAAGCTTGAATAAGTGTGAATAACAGAGCGCTCTTTTTACTTGCATTTTAACTCTTGAGCAGGAACAATCACAGCAATTAAATTTGCACTTTTGGACAATATATTGATGTCTCCAGTCATTTTTAAGTTGCATTGGGGAAAAAAAAATCGAAAATCGAATCGAAACTTGAATTTTTCTTTTAAAAATCGGAGATTTTTTTTTTAGGCCAAAATCGCCCCAGCCTAACCTTACAACACATTTCGCAACTTTACAACACATTAAACACCTTCAACACATTTCATCATTTACAAACACATTAGCACATTACAACACATAAAGCACTTTACAACACATTCCTCATTTACAACACATTTAGCATTTCCAACACATTCAGCACTTTACAACACATTCAGCACTTTAACCAACCACATTTCGCACTTTACAACAAATTCAACACCTTACAACAAATTCAACACCTTCCTACACTTCTTACTTCCTCATCTTCCCCTTCTTCTCTTCTTCTCTTTCTTCCTATTCTTCCCCTTCTTCCCCCCTTCTTCCCCTTTCTTCCTCTTCTTCCTCTTCTTACTATTCTTCCCCTTCTTTTCTTCTCGCTCTTTTCCTCCTCCTCCGTTCTCTTCTTTCTCTTCTTTTCTTCTTTCTCTACTTTTCTTCTTCCTCTTCTTCCTCTTCTTCCTTCTCCTTCCCCTTTCTTCTACTTCTTCCTACTTCTTCACCTTTTTTCCTCTTCTTCTTCCCCTTCTTCCCTTTCTTCTTCTTCCTCCTCCTCTTTCCCTTCTTTCTTTCCTCTTCTTCCCTTTTTCTTTACTTTCCTTCCTTTTCTTCCCCTTCTTCTTCTTCTTCATCCCTAACCCTTCCAACATCTATGCAAGGCCACTCACATTGGCTTCAGCCACTTTGTACCATTTCTATTTGATGGGGCTGCATAGACTATGCAGCCAATATATGCTCTCCTACTGTTTATTGAGTTGCTGCATATACAATGCGCACTATATGGCTCTCCTACTGTTTATTCTTCTTCACTTCGCCAGATTTTGGACTTTTCAAAACTCTTTCAACGCTTTCACCAAATTCAACAAATTAGACCCCCCCACCCCCCCCCCCCCCCCCCCCCCCCCCCCCCCCCCCCCCCCCCCCCCCCCCCCCCCCCCCCCCCCCCCCCCCCCCCCCATCTTACGAACTGCTTCACCGTTCATTATTGCTATTACTTTTACACTTCCACCTTTAGCCCTTTTTCATATATTAACAATAGATTAGAGCACTTTTCCATCGACTTACATTGGACCATTACAACCATATTACTCCCCATTAACAACACATTACCCACACTAACCATTCAATACCCATATACAAAACAAACACTCATCATACCAACACTTACATCACCTTACAACACACTTTAAGCACTTTTACAAACAATTCAACACCTTACAACACTTCCATCACCTTACAACCCATTTATGCACTTTTCCAACAATTCAACACATTAGCATTTTACAACACATTCAACACTCTTAAAAACAAATTCAGATTACCTTACAAACACATTATCATTTACAACACATTTAGTCACTTTACAACAAATTCAACACCTTAAAACAACATTAGCACTTTTCAAACAAATTAACACCTTTCAACACATTTAGATTTACATACGTATTTAGCACTTTACAAACACTTTCAGTCCCTCTTACAAACATTCTTCTTTACTTCTTCCTCTTCTTTCCTTCTTCCCCTTCTTCCTCTTCTTCCTCATCTTCCTGTATCTTCCCCTTTCTTCCTCTTCTTCCCCTTTTCCTCTTCTTCCTCTTCTTCCCCTTCTTCCTCATCTTCCTGTACTTCCCCTTCTTCCTCTTCATTCCCCTTCTTCCTCTTCTTCTTTCTTCTTTCCCCTTTTCCTCTTCTCTGCCTTTTCTTCCTCTTCTTTCCATTTTTCCTCTTCTTCCCCTTCTTCCTCTTCTTCCCTTCTTCAATCTTCTTCCTCTTCTTCCCTTTTTCCTTTCTTGCTCTTCTGCCTCGTTTCCCTTTTTCCTCTTTCTTCCCTTCTTCCTCTTCTTCCTCTTCTTCCGCATTCTTCCCCGTTTTCCTCTTCTTCCCCTTCTTCTCCTTTCTTCTCCTTCCTTACCCTTCTTCTCTTCTCCTCCTATTCCTTCTTCGTCTTTCTCTTCTTCCTTTTCTTTCTTCTTCCTTCTTTTCCTTCTTCATCCCTAACCACTTCCTACATCTATGAGCCACTCACAATGGCTTTCAGCATTTGTACCATTTCTAGGTTCTTCTTCCACTTCCGCCGATTTTTGGCACTTTTCAACTCTTCAACGCTATTCACCCAAATTCAACAATTATTACATCGTAACGACCGGCTTTACCGTCTTCATTATTGCTATTACTTTTCAACTCCACCTTTAGCACCTTTTTCAAGATATTACAAAAGTCAAGCACTTTTTCCCATAGACTTACATTGGAGCCAGTACAACAGATTACTCCCATAACAAACACATTACCACACTAACAATTCTCACGCCTCAGATACAAGACATTTACAACATCTAACAACACTTACTGCACCTTACAACACCATTTAGCACTTTACAACAATTCAACCACCGTTACAACACATTTAGCACTTTACAACATATTCAACACCTTACAAACACTTTAGCACTTTACAACAAATTCAACACCTTAAAACACGATTCCAGGCACCTTACAACAAATTTTTCAACACCTTACATAGGGCTGTGGCAAAAAATCGATTTAATCGATATTATTCGATATTTTGTAGCTTAAAGGATTTTTATTTTGCAAACTCGAGTTTTTTTTTTTTCACCAAATTTTTTTTTCTGAGTTTTTGCGTTCGTCTTGTGAGGGTTACCGTAGGCGTTGATGAGCCAGCCCCCTCCGCGCGTAAACACAGTCAAAACAAGAATGGCAGCGTGTAGTAGAGCAGGGCGTACCCAAGTCTTTAGCCCGCGACCCCCATCATAAATGCCCTGCTAACCTCCTCTAGCAGAAGTGGAGCGCATTTCTTGCGGCTCGCCTCATTGTTCTCCTACCGCGGTAAAGTGGGTCCGGCTTTCCGGAGTCAGCGGTAAAGAGGTCCGCACATTAAAGCGGGCGGCCCCGCTTTTGCTGTATTTATGCGGTCATCCCGCGGCTTCTCTTTCAAAGTTTACTGTCCAGTAAAGGCATAGACCGGCACCCGCTTTTAATGTGCGGACCTCTTTTACCTTTGGACTCCGAAAAAGCCGGGCCTCTTTAACGCGCTGTTTCTACCGCTGTCCTTTCTCCTCCTTTGCCTCTTCCCTCTCTTCGCACCACAGCTGACCCCTGATACAAGTGAACTCTTTTCTCTCCTCCTCAGCCCTCTTCCCTCCTCTGCCCTCTCTCCCTCCCGATGCCCTCTCTCCCTCCCGCTGCCCTCTCTCCCGCCGCTGCCCTCTCTCCCTCCGCTGCCAACTCTCCCTCCGCCTGCCCTCTTCCCTCCCGCTGACCCTCTCTCCTCCCTCTGCCCTCTCTCCCTCCGCAGCCCTCTTCCCTCCTCTGCCTCCTCCCTACCCCCGCTGCCACTTCTTATCCTCCTCTGCCCTCTCTCCCTCCGCTGCACTCTCTCCCTCCGCTGCCTCTCTCCTCCCCGCTGCCCTATTCCCTCCGCTGGCCTCTATTCCTCCGCTGCCCTCTCTCCTCCTCTCTGCCCTTCTCCTCCTCTGCCTATTCTCCCTCTCCTCGCACCTTCAGCCTGACCCCTGATACAAGTGACTTTTCTCCCCTCCGGGAGTTTTCTTGTTGTGGATATTAACCACGTTTCATTTTAAGCAGGTATTATTTATTTGTAGCCTCCAAACACTTTTGTTTTAGCATAAACAGTTATGACAAACGCTTTGTCGCTGCGCTATGATTGGAAGCTGTGTTACGTGATGATTTGAGAGACGCTGCATGATCTGGGAACAAATTACTAGTTATTAAAATTATATTATAGTCTCCAAACACAATTTAAAAGTAGTCCTTTGGAATCAAATAAATGCTAAATAAATATTTAAGGGCTTTATAAAAATATTTTTGCCTCAAAAAAAAAAAAAAATCTTTTTTTTTTGTTTGTGTAGAATTCATCTTGCGACCCCCCCAGGGGTTCCGGCGACCCCCGGGGGGGTTTTTACAGGGGAGGGGCGTTGTTAAAAGTATTAGATGCGAGGGTACAGGTACGGTTGTCCCCGTCGCAAGTATTTCGCCGCCCCGATGTAGCGCTGCCTCACCTGTACAATACAACTCGTGGGAAAAGTATCCGCGGTGAGCTGGGGGGAGATTGACGTTTTACTCAGCTCCACGGACATGTGGTTGTGGGACAGCTCATTTTCTGAAAAAATGCTTAGAATGTGCATGGCACAATATTTCGAGATCTAATGTTTTGGTGTTTAAAGATAAATGTTTACATATGTTTATCCTTTGTTAAAGTAGTTAGATAGTAGCTTATATGTTGCCACAGGCTGATGTTTAATTTTTTTTATATTCCACATTATTGCTGAGAGGCTAAAGAGAAGCGTTTATTTTATTTTTTATTGTAATGTTATTTGTTACAAAATATGTAGTTATTGATTATTAATCAGAAAATTTAAGATACTGTGTAGTTGATGGTTGCCACTTTTGATTAAACCTGGGTTAAGCTTGAAATTGTTGGTGAATAACAGAGCCTCATTACTTGACATTTTAACTCTGAGGACAAATCACAGCAATAAATTTGCACTTTTGACCAAATTATATCTTAGTCTCCGTCATTTTTTTTTAAGTGCATTGGGGAAAAAAAAATCGAACAATCGAATCGGAAACTTGAATTTTTCTTTTAAAAATCGGAGATTTTTTTTTTAGGCAAAATCGCCCAGCCTAACTTACAACACCTTTGCACTTTACAACACATTCAAACCTTACAACACATTTAGCACTTTACAACACATTTTGACTTTACAACACAATAAGCACTTTACAACACATTCAGCACTTTACAACACATTAGCACTTTACAACACCTTCGCACTTTACAACACATTACAGACTCTTACCAACACATTTAGACTTTTACAACAAATTTCAAACACCTATACAAACAAAATTTCAAACAACCTTTTACAAAACACCCTTCTTACTTCCTCTTCTTCCCCTTCTTCCCTCTTCTTCTCTTCTTCCTCTTCTTCCCTTTCTTCCCCTTCATCCCTTCTTCCTCTTCTTCCTCTTCTTCCTTCTTCTTCCCTTCTTTCTCTTCTCTCTTTTCCCCTCTTCCGTTCTCTTCTTTCTCTTCTTTCTCTTCTTTCTCTTCTTTTCTTCTTCCTCTTTCTTCCTCTTCTTCCTCTTCTTCCCCTTCTTCTCTTCTTCCTCTTCTTTCCCTTTTTCCTCTTCTTCTTCCCTTCTTCCCTCTCTTCTTCTTCTCTACTCCTTCCTTCTTCTCTTCCTCTTCTTCCCTTTTCTTTTTCTTCCTTCTTCTCCCATCCTCTTCTTCTTATCCCTAACCCTTCCAACATCTATGCAGCCATCCTTGCTTCAGCCATTGTACCATTTCTAGTTGAGTGGCTGCATTAGACTATGCAGCCAACTATATGTTCCTTACTGTTTATTGAGTGCTGCATAGACTATGCCGCCACTATATGCTCTCCTACTGTTTATTCTTCTTCCACTTCCGCCAGATTTTGGCACTTTTAACTCTTCAACGCTTTCACCAATTCAACAAAAAATTTATACATTCGTTACGACGGCTTCACCGTCTTCATTATTGCTATTACTTTTCACACTTCCACCTTTAGCACCTTTTTCAGATATTAACAAAAGTTCAAGCACTTTTTTCCATAGACTTACATTGGACCAGTACAACAGATTATCTCCCCATACAACACATTACCACACTAACAATTCATTACCCAGTACAATACTTTACAGCCATCTTACAACACTTTACAGCACCTTACAACACATTTAGCACCTTTACAACCATTCAACACCTTACAACACTACATCACCTACAACAAATAGCCACTTTACAACAAATACAAACATTTAGCATTATACAACACATTCAAACCTTTAAAACAAATTCAATACCTTACAACCCATTTATCACTATACACACACATTTAGCATTTACAAAAATTCAACACCTAAAAACACATTTAGCACTTTACAACACATTCACACCTTTCAAACACATTTTAAGCACTTTACAACGTATTTAGCACTTTACAAACATTTCAGTCACTTACAACACATTCTCTTAACTTCTTCCTCTTCTTTCCCTTCTTCCCTTCTTCCTCTTCTTCCTCATCTTCTGTTCTTCCCTTCTTCCTTCTTTCTTCCCTTCTTCCTCTTCTTCCTCTTCTTCCCCTTCTTCCTCATCTTCCTGTACTTTCCCTTCTTCACTCTCTTCCCCTTTCTTCCTCTTCTTCCTTTCTTCCCTTCTTCCTTTCTTCCTGTCTTCCTCTTCTTTCCCTTTTTCCTCTATTCCCTTCTTCGTCTTCTTCCCCTTCTTCCTCTTCTTCCTCTTCTTCCCCTTTTTCTCTTCTTGGCTCTTCTTCCTCTTCTTCCCCTTTTTCCTCTCTTCCCCTTTTCCTCTTCTTCCTCTTCTTCCTCTTCTTCCCCTTTTCCTCTTTTTCCCTTCTTTCTTCTTTCTCCTTCTTCCCCTTCTTCTTCTTCTCCTCCTCTTCCTTCTTCGGCTTTCCTTTCTTCCATTTCTTTCTTCTTCCTTCTTCTTCCTTCTTCATCCCTAACCTTCCAACATCTATGCAGCCACTCACAATGGCTTCGCCATTGTACCATTTCTAGTTCTTCTTCACTTCCGCCAGATTTTTGGCACTTTTCAACTTTCAACGCTTTCACCAATTCAACAAATTATACTCGTTACGACCGGCTTCACCAGTCTCATTATTGCTATTTACTTTTCACACTTCCACCTTTAGCACTTTTTCAATTTTTAAACAAAAGTTCAAGCACTTTTTTTCCATAGACTTACATTGGACCAGTACAAAGATTAACTCCCCACTACAAACACATTACCACACTAACAATTCATCACCACAGATACAATACATTACAAATCTTACAACACTTTACAGCACCTTACAACACATTTCGCAATTTACAACAAATTCTCACACCGTAACAACACATTTAGCACTTTACAACATATTCAACACCTTAACAACACATTTAGCACTTTACAACAAATTCATCACCTTACAACACATTCAGCACCTTACAACAAATTCAACACCTTTACATAGGGCTGGGCAAAAATCGATTTATCGATTTATCGATTTTGTAGCTTAAAAGGATTTTTATTTTGCATAACTCGAGTTTTTTTTTCACCAAATTTTTTTCTGAGTTTTTTGCGTTTCGTCCTTGTGGGTTCCGTAGAGCGTTATGAAGCCAGCCCCCTCGCCGCGTTAACACAGTCAAATACAAGAATGGCAGGTGTAGTTAGAGCCGGGGTTCCCAAAGTCTTTAGCCCGCGACCCCAATCATAAATGCCCTGCTAACCCTCCTCAGCAGAAGTGGAGCGCCAATTCTTTCGGCTCGCCATCACGTATATATTTATCTTCTCCTGCCGCGGTTAAAGTGGGCCGGCTTTCCGGTTGTCAGCGTTAATTAAAGAGGTCCGAACATTAAAAGCGGGCGGCCGCTTTTGCTGTTACTTTATGCGGTTCCTCCCGCGGCCCTTCTCTTTACAAAGTTACTGTCAGTAAAGGATAGACCGGCCAGCCGATTTAATGTGCGGCCCTCTTTACCTTTGGACTCCGAAAAGCCGGGCCTCTTTAACGCGCTGTTCTACGCTGTCCTTTCCCTCCTTTGCCCTTCTCTTCCTCTCTTGCACCCTCAGCCTGACCCTGATAACAACGTGACTTTTCTCTCCCTCCTCCTGCCCTCTCTCCCTCCTCTGCCCTCTCTCCCTCCGCGTGCCATCTCTCCATCCGTGCCCTCTCTCCCTCCCCCCCGCCCATCTGCCCTCTCTCCCTCCGCTGCCCTCTCTCCCTCCCCACTCCGCTGCCTCTCTCCCTACCCGCTTGCCCTCTCTCCCTCCTCTGCCCTCTCTCCCATCCGCAGCTGCTCTTCTCTCCCTCCTCTGCCCTCTCTCCCTCCCTGGCCCCCGCTGCCCTTTCTCCCTCCTCTGCCCTCTCTCCTCCGTGCCCTCTCTCCCTCCGCTTGCCCTCTTCACTCCCGCATGCCCTCTTCCCTCGCTAGGCCCTCTCTTCCTCCGTCTGCCCTCTCTCCCCCTCTGCCCTCTTCCCTCCTCTGCCTCTCTCCCTCTTCTTCGCACCATCAGCCTGACCCCTGATACAATTGACTTTTCTCCCCCTCGGGGTTTTTATGTTGTGATATTAACCACGTTTCATTTTAAAGCAGGGATTATTTATTTGTGCCTCCAAAAACACCTTTAGTTTTAGCAAACAACAGTAGGACACGCTTTGTCCGCTGCGCATGATGTGAGCTGTGTTACGTGATGATTTTGATTGACGCTGCAATGACTGGGACAATAATTACTTACGTTATTAAAAATATATTATAGTCTCCAAAACACAATTTAACAAGTAGTCCTTTTGAATCAAATCAATGCTAAATAAAATTATTTAAGGGCTTATATTTGCTCAAAAATAAAAAAAAAATCTTTTTTATTTGTTTGTGTAGAAACATCATGCGACCCCCCCAGGGGTTCCCGCGACCCCCGGGGGGTTTTAACAGGGGGGAGCTGTTAAAAAGTATTAGAGGCGAGGTACAGTACGTTGTCACAGTAGCAAGTTATTTCGCGATGTAAGCGCTGCCTCTGCCTCACCTGTACATATAACAACTCGTGAAAAGATCCGCGGTGATGATGCTGGGGAGATGACGTTTTACTCAGCCACCACGGAACTGATTGGTTGTGGGAAGGCTAATCTTTCTTGCAAAAAATGCTTAGAATGTGATGCACAATATTCAGAGATCTAATGTTTTGTTGATTTAAGATAAAAGTTTAATTTGTTTATCCTTTGATAAGTTGTTAAGTTAGTAGCTTATGTCTTGCACAGGGCAGTTTAATTTTTTTTATATTCACATTATGGCTGAGAGGCTAAGAGATGAGTTTCTTTTATTTTTTATTGTATTGTTATATGTTACAAAATATGTAGTTATCTGATTTCTTAATCAGGAAAATTTAAAGTACTGTGAAGTTGATGTTGCACTTTTGCTTTAAACCTGGGTTTTAATGCTTGAAATTGTTGAATAACAGAGCCTCATTTACTTGCATTTGTAACCTCTTGAGGCCAATCACAGCAATAATTTTGCACTTTTGACAATATATCTGATGTCTCCAGTCATTTTTAAGTGCATTGGGGGGAAAAAAATCGAAAATCGAAATCGAAACTTGATTTTTCTTTTTAAAAATCGGAGATTTTTTTTTTAGGCAAAACTGGTCTCTCTCTTGTCTCTCTCTCTCTATTAAGTTGCATTATACTGGTTTACATGGAAAAATCCCTATTAGGTTGCATGATTACACTGAAGTCCTTGAAACTGCTGAAGTCCTTGAAACTGCTGAAGTCCTTGAAACTGTTGAAGTCCTTGAAACTCTTGAAATCTTGAAACTGCTGAAATCCTTGAAACTGTTGAATCCTTGAAACTGTTGAATCATTGAAACTGTAGAAATGTCTGAAAGAGCTGAAGTCCTATTAAAATGCATGGGCCTATTAAAATGCATTGCAGAATTCTCAATGCAGATTTTTGTCCGATTGCGGAAAAACCGGAAATCGCTGAAGTCCCAAAAGTAATAGCAATAATCTCCCAAACATGTGGAACGTTTTGATGTATAACTTGTGGAAATTGTTGAAAATGTGAAAGCTGTGAAACGTGTCAAAAAAAATGACGGAATAAAGAAATACAAAACCAATGGTTGACTGCGGAAGGTTCCGCAGTCAATCAATTACAAATACACTTCTAAACGGGCCGGTCAGAAGAGTCAGCAGTAACCGTTATATTCCATTTGAACAGGTTTGGCTCATTTCTCTGGACACATGAAATTAAAGGATAAATGATGACCATCTCTAACCCTGCAGTAACTTTTGTCTTTATCTTTTGGTTCCTTTTTCTTGAAATAGCTGAGTTCTTCCTCTTAAATCAGTGGCTGCAGACTGCTCAAAGAAGTGGCATGGGGCTAATCCAGGTTAAAAACAGTTGTTTAGAATTTAGGTAATAATTGCTTGAATCACGTGTTTTTATCTTAAACTGAGTGCATTATGAGTCTTGAAACAAGATTTACTAATGGGACAAAGCCATTTAGTCTAATTTCAAGAACTGCTGCTTTATTTCTCATTCCAACTTAGACATTTCTTGAATCTTTTTAAAACAAGAAATATGTAAGATTTGCATGTCATCATCAAATCGCCTTTAAAAAGGGTATACCTCAAAAGAAATGCTCTTTTAGAATACTTCTTTAACTGATAACAATAGTTCAGCCGAGATATTTGATTTTCCAAATTAGTTTTACAGCCCCTAAATCTAAAGATTTCAGATTCAGATTCAGATTTGTTTATTTACCATTTGCAGTGAAACCACATTGGAATACAAAAAGTCACTGGTGAGCACAAGACAAGTACAGACAAAAAACAACATTAAAAGTACAGAAATAAAACAGTAGACAATTGTCCGTCCGTCCGTTCGTTCCGTTTTCCTCCGTTTCATCCGTTGCCGGGTCGCGGGGGCAGCAGTCTAAGCAGAGACGCCCAGACTTCCCTATCCACACACACTTCCTCCAGCTCGTCCGGGGGGACCCCAAGGCGTTCCCAGGCCAGCTGAGAGACATAGTCCCTCCAGCGTGTCCTAGGTCTTCCCCGGGGCACCCTCCCAGTGGGACATGCCCGAAACACCTCCCCAGGGAGGCGTCCAGGAGGCATCCGCAACAGATGCCCGAGCCACCTCAACTGGTTCCTCTCGACGTGGAGTAGCAGCGGCTCTACTCCGAGCTCCTCCCGTGTGACCGAGCTCCTCACCCTATCTCTAAGGGAGCGCCCAGCCACTCTGCGGAGGAAGCTCATTTCGACCGCTTGTATCCGCGATCTCGTTCTTTCGGTCACTACCCAAAGCTCATGACCATAGGTGAGGGAGGGAACAAAGACTGACCGGTAAATCGAGAGCTTTGCCTTTCGGCTCAGCTCCCTCTTCACCACGACGGTCCGATACAGCGACCGCATCACTGCGCACGCTGCACCGATCCGCCTGTCAATCTCACGCTCCATCCTTCCCTCACTCGTGAACAAGACCCCGAGATTCTTGAACTCCTCCACTTGAGGAAGGACCTCTCCACCCACCTGTAGAGGGCAAGGCACCTTTTTCCGGTCGAGCACCATGGCCTCAGATCTGGAGGTGCTGATTCTCATCCCAGCCGCTTCACACTCGGCTGCAAACCGTCCCAGTGCATGTTGTAGGTCCTGGTTTGTTGGAGCCAACAGGACAACATCGTCCGCAAACAGCAGAGATGAAATCCTGTGGTCCCCGAACCGGACCCCCTCCGGCCCCTGGCTGCGCCTAGAAATTCTGTCCATGAATACAGTGAACAGAACCGGTGACAAAGGGCAGCCCTGGCGGAGGCCAACATGCACCGGGAGCAGGTCTGACTTACTTCCGGCAATGCGAACACAGCTCTGGCTCCGGTCATACAGGGACCGAACGGCCCTCAGCAGAGGACCCCGGACCCCGTACTCCCGGAGAACCCCCCAAAGAACACCCCGGGGAACACGGTCGAACGCCTTCTCCAAATCCACAAAGCACATGTGGACAGGTTGGGCGAACTCCCATGAACCCTCGAGTATCCGATGGAGAGTATAGAGCTGGTCCAGTGTTCCGCGGCCGGGACGAAAACCACACTGCTCCTCCTGAATCCGAGATTCGACCATCGGCCGTAGCCTCCTCTCCAGTACCTTGGAGTAAACCTTGCCAGGGAGGCTGAGGAGTGTGATCCGACGATAACCCACCATGGAGAATGCCAACCACCTTGGTGACCTCTGCCAGGGAGATGGAAGTATCCGCCCCAACATCCTCAGCCTCTGCCTCCGGGGCGGAGGACGTGACGGGGGGGTTGAGGAGAACCTCGAAGTATTCCTTCCACCGCCCGACAATATCGGAGGTCAGCAGCTCTCCACCCCCACCATAAACGGTGTTGGCAAAGCACTGCTTCCCCCTCCTGAGGCGCCGGACGGTTTGCCAGAATCTCTTCGAGGCCGACCGATAGTCATGCTCCATGGACTCTCCGAACTCCTCCCAGACCCGGGTTTTTGCCTCTGCAACAGCCCGGGCCGCAGCACGCTTGGCCTGCCGGTACTGGACAGCTGCCTCAGGAGTCCCCCGAACCATCATGGCTCGATAGGACTCCTTCTTCAGCCTGACGGCATCCCTTACTGCCGGTGTCCACCACCGGGTTCAGGGGTTGCCACTGGGACCAGCACCAGAGACCTTGCGACCACAGCTACGAGCCGCCGCATCAGCGATAGAGGAAGAGAACATGGTCCACTCAGACTCAATATCCCCCTCCTCCGCCGGGACCTGGGAGAAGCTCTCCCGGAGGTGCAAGTTGAAAATCCGTCTGACAGGGGGCTCAGCGAGACGTTCCCAGCAGACCCTCACTATACGCTTGGGTCTGCCAGGTCTGACCGGCTTCTTCCCCTGCCAGCGGATCCAACTCACGACCAGGTGATGATCGGTTGACAGCTCCGCCCCTCTCTTTACCCGAGTGTCCGAGACACGCGGTCGAAGGTCAGATGACCTCCGGCCTAGGGTGTCCTGGTGCCACGTGCATTGGTGGACACCCTTGTGCTCGAACATGGTGTTTGTGATGGACAAACCGTGACTGGCACAGAAGTCCAACAACTGAACACCGCTCGGGTTCAGATCAGCGGGGCCGTTCTTCCCGATCACCCCTCTCCAAGTATCACTGGCATTTCCCACATGGGCGTTGAAGTCCCCCAGGAGAATAACGGAGTCCCCGGTTGGTGCACCGTCCAGTACCCCTCCCAAGGACTCCAAGAAGGCCGGGTACTCTGCACTGCTGTTAGGCCCGTAGGCCGTCACAACAGTTAGAGACTTGTCCCCCACCCGAAGGCGGAGGGACGCGACCCTCTCATTCACCGGGGAGAACTCCAACACGTGGCGGCTGAGATGGGGGGCAATTAGTATGGCCACCCCAGCTCGCCGCCTCTCCCCGCGAGAAACACCAGAAAAGTGGAGGTCCAACCCCTCTCAAGGAGTTGGGTTCCAGAGCCCAAGCTGTGTGTGGAGGTGAGGCCGACTATCTCTAGTCGGTATCGCTCAACCTCCCCCACAAGCTCGGGCTCTTTCCCCCCAAGTGAGGTGACATTCCACGTCCCAAGGGCCAGATGTTGTGTGTGTGGACTGGGTCGCCGAGGTCTCTGCCTTCGACTGCTGCCGAGTCCTCTTAGCACCGCGCCACCACGGACCCCTCTGCAGGTGGTGGGCCCACAGGAGGGACTGCCCACGTCGTCCCTTCGGGCTGAGCCCGGCCACCAGGCGCTCGCATACGATCCCCGACCCCAGGCCTGGCTCCAGGGTGGGGCCCCGGCTGCGCCATGCCGGGCGACGTCACTGGTCTCATTTTAGTGCTGTCCATGGTGGTTTTTGGACCGCTCTTCGTCTGACTCGTCACCTGAGACCTGTCTGCCATGGGAGACCCTACCAGGGGCATGAAGCCCCAGACAGCATAGCTCCCAGGATCACCCGAGTACTCAAACTCCCCCACCACGTTAAGGTGGCAGTCCAGGGGGGAGCAGTAGACAATTGTCACTGTGAAAACGATCGACCAAACAGTATCAATGCAAAACATTAAAGTGCTCTGTTCACACTGATAACAGCTTGTGGAAAAAAGCTGTTAGCATGGCGAGATGTCCTGCTTCTCAAAGAACGATATCTTCTGCCAGAGGGAAGAAGCTGGAACATAGCCTTCCCAGGGTGGCCAGAAGAGTCGTTGATCATTCTAAGAGCTTTGTTTAAAAGTCTGGATTTATAAAGAACCTCCAGAACAGGAAGCTCACAGCCCACAGGCCTCTTTGCAGAGCGGAGCACCTTGTTTAAAGATCTCTTTTCTTGGTCTGTGATGTTACCAAACAATCATTTCGATGTCCTGCCCTCCTCTGTTTTACAAATCAGAAAGTCTGTGATCCGTGTTGCCAGAACTCACCGCGTTGATCTAATCTCACTGGTAAAGTAACATGTGGCCGCAGAACTAAAATACTAAATGTCTTGTTATGATTCTCAAATCACTAACACAAAAACAATGAATAAAATGAGAATTTGTATCCGGGATGCCTTTGTGAAAAAGATATAGATTTTGTGTTAACAAATCTCTTGTTTACTGACAAATCTGGCAACCTGAGGCAGGGAAAGTGGGAAAGTTGTGCTAAAGTTAAGATTAATTTTGCCAAATTTGACCAATTCTGTTTTTCGCCACTTGTTCTCTTTAATATACTGTGATTATTGATGCGTTTAATGCATTGAATTAATTTTATTTATTTTCTTGTTTTGCACTTATCAGTAAGAAGGTCCTGGATTCGGATACTGATAGGAACACGGTCTTACAGTTGGGAGTTTGCATGTTCTCCCTGCATCTTTCTTTGACTGCTAAAACCATGAGTCTGGTTCCATGGGACATTCTTGGTTAGATATAGGTCAAATTCTGTGGCTTCCGTTCTGATCGCACATTAAAGAGATCTCACACGACACCACTATTAAAAGTTCTTCAAAAGCTGACACGGATTGACCTTAAAATCCTTGTTTGTTTTCAGAACTTCAGAGTCTGGATCTGTATATTTCTGCTTTGCTTGCTCCGCAAGAATATGAGAGAATCACAGGAAACTTTTCTTTGTTCCTTGTGTTGTATTCATTAGACCAGTGTTATTGAACCAGTATTGAACGTCAGTGTGCCCTCAGATGTTGTATGGTGTGCCTTTGGAAATGGTCTCTCTCTGGTCTTTCTCTGGTCTCTCTCTGGTCTCTCTCTAGTCTCTATTTCTGGTCTTTTTGTGGTCTCTCTCACTCTCTGGTCTCTCTCTTGTCTCTCTCTCTCTTTTATTTATCTCTCTGAAATCTCTCTCTCTGGCCTCTTTCTGGTCTCTCTTTCTCTGGCCTATTTCTGGTCTCTCTCTCTCTGGCCTCTCTCTTCTCTCTCTATTGCCTCTTTCTGGTCTCTCTTCTCTCTCTATGGCCTCTTTCTGGTCTCTCTCTCTCTGGCCTCTCTCTTCTCTCTCTATGGCCTCTTTCTGGTCTCTCTCTCTCTCTCTGGCCTCTCTCTTCTCTCTCTATGGCCTCTTTCTGGTCTCTCTCTCTCTGATTCACTTTAACAGTGAATGAACTTGTGGAAACATATTTCCACAAAGATCCAGAGTTTATCACCGTCATGTGTCAGGCGTGAGTCAGAGTCTGCTGTGAACCGGATCTGGACGAGGCTCAAGATGGAGGACCTTATTCCCTTGATTTATTCAAAGGATATTCCCTCGAGACGTCGAGTTTATATTGTAGACAGAAATAACATGGACAATGAAAAATTAAAAAACACTGAAAAAGTACAATCTTGGTAAGATTTATTTACTAAAAATAACACATTGTTGTTTTTTTAATGGTATTTTTTTTTTTGTTTCTTGGATTTTCTTTTCTAAACAATGATTAAGAAATAAGTAAATAATACTTGAAATGTGCGTTTTATTCTAGATTGAAGTCATTTGGGGCTAGCCTTATTTTCCTATATTTAGAAATCTTGTCAAGTCTATTTTCTTTCTATCATTATTTTTCTTATTAGACAGAAAGAGAGAGAGAGAGAGAGAGAGAGAGAGAAAGAGAGCGAGAGAGAGCAAGAGAGAGAGAGAGAGAGGGAGAGAGAGAGGGAGCGAGAGAGCGAGAGAGAGCAAGAGAGAGAGGGAGTGAGAGAGAGAGAGAGGTACAGATAGATACAGTGACACAGTTACATATAGACACAGAGACACAGGTACAGACAAAGAGAGAAACAGGTACATAAACACAGAGACTCAGGTACATATAGACACAGAGAGACACAGGTACATTTAGACACAGATACAGATGCAGAGACACAGGTACATATACAGAGAGACACTTGTACATATACAGAGACATTGGTACATATAGACACAGGTACATATATACACAGGTACACATAGACACAGAGAGACACAGGTACATATAGACACAGGTACAGACACAGAGAGAAACAGGTTCAAAGATACAGATTCTCAGGTACCTAGAGACACAGAGACACAGATACATATACAGTATATAGATACAAAGAGACACTTGTACATATACAGAGACATAGGTACATATAGACACAGGTACATAATACACAGGTACACATAGATACAGAGAGACACGAGTACATATAGACACAGAAACAGAGGTACATAGACAGAGAGACTCAGGTACAGACACAGAGAGACACAGGTACATAGACACAGAGACTCAGGTACATATAGACACAGAGAGACACAGGTACATAGACACAGAGACTCAGGTATATATAGACTCAGAGAGACACAGGCGAAACAAATGAGGGTGACAGGGGAACAGCACAAGAAGTAAAACTAAAGCCACAAGAGAAATGTCAACATGAAACCAACATAACACATATCCACACCAGGACAGATGGAGCTTACCAGAGAGAGCTGCTGTACCAGGAGAGGAGCCGTACCAGAGAGAGCTGCTGTTCCGGGAGAGGAGCCTTTTCCAGAGAGAGCTGCTGTACCAAGAGAGGAGCCGTACCAGAGAGAGCTGCTGTACCAGGAGAGGAGCTGGTGTTGTGACTTTGAGCTGAAAGAGGAAATGTCCACACAGTTTTTCTTCATCCTGTGGTGAGTCTGTGGTCAGAGGTTCAGCGTGAGACCCGCCTCCAAAACAAAACAGCTGCATCTCAATATAACTCAATTTTCAATCTCCGGCTGCGAGCGCTAATGATGATTCTATCTCAGTCGGAGGAGGTTGTTACGGCAACAGAGTCTAGGGTTTTTAGTGTCTTCACAATAACTGGGAGTTATGGAGTGTTACCATAGCAACAGTTCACGGTTCAAGGTTCAACTTTAAACTTTATTGTCCTCTCGGGAAAATGTGTCTCACGGCAGCTAGACAAAAACACTCAAGACACACCATCTGTGCAATACCAACACAAGAATATGCCATGATATTTCACAATAAATATACTAGTAAAAGACCACAATTAAAAAGTGTTAACATACAATTTACAGACAATGACTAAAGCGCAAGTTTGGGAGTTCAATATTCCAATATCATGAGAAATGCCAACACTTCTGTGATGAACTCATGGCACGTAATAATAATAACTTTATTTGTACAGCACTTTTCACATACATTGTTTACAAAGTGCTGCTCAGTCAGAAAAAAGTCCATAAAAACAGTACATAATAATATACCATCAAAATGAATGAATACAGAAGAATAAATCAGATGGAGGACACACAACGATTTCTCTACTAATCAGAATTTCTTCCCGTTGATAAAGAAACACTAGAATTTCCCCCAGTGTTCTTCTAAATTGGGAAAATTCATGACATACTTAAACTAGCAGAATGTAAATATATTTAATTTCTTGACCTATAAAGTATGAAATGTTTCCATAAAATCATAAATACATTTATTTCAATTTAAGTCTACAAAGAACCCTGATGATAATAACAACATTTAAGTTTCGAGCCCCCCGAGCAGGTAATGGAACAGGAAACATAAAAAAAAATGTGTCACAAAGTAAAAACCTCTTGGATGAAGGTAAAACAGTCTTGTCTCCAAAGTGAAGACGGAACCATCTGACAATGAGCAGAGATCAGCTTGGAGACTCTTTGGCAGTGATGAAGGACCTGGAGAGAGTTGTACCAAGCCTTAAACATAAAACATAAAACAAAACAAAAAAACCACACAGGGTCCTCTCAGAGATTTCCAAACTCAACCTAAAAACTCTCAGCGAGGAGTCTTGGATCTAAAGTTATTCCAGAACATTTATACAGTTATATTTTTAAATATCATAGAGAATGTGTGAACACAGTATAAACACAGTGATAGCTTAGTTTTTAGCATTTCTGCTCACTTTGGTGTATCGAGGGGAAAATGGCACAGCTGTGATAGCTGGTTGACTTTGAAAAATACCACAAACAAGTGAACAGCAATGGAGAACAAAAGAAAGAGAGACTAACTGGACAGAGGAACAGTGTTTGCTTCTGGCTCAATTGGTCAATGAGCATAATAGTGTTTTGAGACATACATTTGGGTTAGGAATCGCTTTTTTCTTAACTAGGATCTACTCTTCACTTTTAGGGGAAATTCTAAGAGTACGTCAAGATTCCAAGAATATTCTTAGAATTTGGCCACTAGGAGCAACTCATAGCACTAAGAATCTTTAGGAATACAGCCCCAGGTTTTTGGAGCATTGGCCTTTGAGTCTGAAGGTCGTGGATTCAAACCCCCCAGGGCACCTAGTCCCACTTTTGTCTGCTGTTGTTGTGTCCTTGGGCAAGACATTTAACCCCTCTTTGCCTGAAACCCCCACTAAGATCAAGGTTGTGTCATCACCAACAGAGCAGCCATCTTCCTGTGGACCCTCCACCTGCAGGAGGATCAGTGAGGGGCTGGTACTGATTTCTCTGATACTGAGTTCTCCCTCAGTATCATGTTGAATACCATAATACAAACAATTTTCACCCTAACCCAACACTAACCCAAACCCTAACCTTTATGCAACTTTGAAGGCACAGAATAATTTGTAAACTTGGTCCATATTTGAAAACGGTCCTTTCTTTGTAAAAATGATTAAATGCTTTGATGTTTCGTTTTGTAACTTGTGTTTCACACCAGATACACTGTGGACATAAAGAAAGAAGACATATTTTGGATTTTCAGTGTTGAGGTGTCGAGAGTTATGGACATCACACCCAACCGTTCACAGCTGTCCTTTGTGCGTGTGTATGTTTATGTGTGTGTGTGTGTGTATGTGTGTGCGTGTGTGTATATGTGTGCGTGTGTACGTTTGTGTGTGCAAATTGCATGAGGGATGAATTATGAATGGTGACTGGTTGTTTGTGAAAGTGTCGTGGCTGTGGCTGATAAGAAAAAGGTCGAATGTGGCCGACAGTGACGAGTGGTGAGGGTTATGAATGATGAGACACGGACCTTTAAAACCCAACAACAAAGACTGAGGCTAAATAGGCTACTCTGTTTCATTCCTTCCAGGTTAGCATTATTTTGCATAATTAAATGTATCAAGTAATACAACGGAGCCTCACATTTATGGCAGGAGCGGGTGATGTGCAAAGATCAGATAAGTTTATCAAAGGTTTTGTTATTATACGATTTATGGTGTCCCTGGCTGCTGCGTTATGAGCATAGACTGTAAAAATAGGACAAATTCCAACACTGCCCTCTTGTGCCATAAGTTGGTACTGTCTAAGGCTAGACTCCTCTATCGTTTTTAAATGTGCTCAAAATCATTCAGCACAATTAAATATAAAGTACAGACCAAAAGTGACATGATATGAAAATTGTAGATTAACACTGAAGGCATCAAAAGAATGAATTAACTCATTATTAGTACGTAAAAAAAATATGAAACAACTGAATATATGTCTTAAATTCTAGGTTCTTCAAAGTAGCACCTTTTGCTCTGATTACTGCTTCACACACTCTTGGCATTCTCTTGATGAGCTTCAAGAGGTAGTGACCTGAAATGGTCTTCCAACAGTCTTAAAAGAGTTCCCAGAGATGCTTAGCACTTGTTGGCCCTTTCGCCTTCACTCTGTGGTCCAGCTCACCCCAAAACCATCTCGATTGGTTTCAGATCCGGTGACTGTGGAGGCCAGGTCATCTGGCCCAGCACCATCACTCTCCTTATTGGTCAAACAGCCCTTATACAGCCTGAGTGTGAATCGACAGTCAATAGTCATGAAAAGATTGACTCATTGAATGAGAAAGTGTGTCCAAACTTTTGGTCTGTTCTGTATGACTCACACAAACAACCTTTTAATAACACATTATCAAAAAATTTTAATGTGTCAATTTAAAAAAGCTTTATCTCTCGTTCCAGCCGCTTATTATTTACTTATGCAACGTTTCACATTCTAAAACTTTATTGGTGTGACTAATTACTTTGGCACCATCATCAAGAACATTCCACAATAGATTAATTTAGTATCAGTGATTAGAGCTTCACAGCTTTATGCCCACTACCGTCAGACTGTACAATAAGTCACTTGACTCTTTGAACCTTTTAACATGATTGCACAACTCCTGTCTTTTGCACCTGATTGATTCTATCTTTAAGGGCGTGACAGTAGCTCAGTTGGTAGTGATGGGACGATGATGCCAAGGAGTGTATTGACACTGTGTTGGTCACTCAATGGCGCCCTCTACTGTAGATGTAAAATATATTGGATTTTGTGTTCAATCATATGAAATAACACACTAAACAATTATTCATTCATACATTTTTATTGAGAAACAATAGTTTTTGAAGAGTGTTTGCTCTAAGGCAATTTCTCCTCTTGGAAACTAGTTTCCCCGCCTTAGAAAAAACACTTGTTCGAAAGAGGTACAACAGCAAATTCTTTAACGAGCCTGCAGCATGTAGACACAGTTAGCTTCATTATAAACACAATTTGGCGCATCACATACAAACAACACGGTCACGCATCGGTCACGGTCTTGTTAAAGCGATACATGCACCATACAGGGTTTCACACCTGAGCACTCGGCACAGTGCTGACGCGCCAGCGTCGTTCGTCCCATCCTTGGTAGAGCATTGGTCTTTGGACCAATGGTCGAGGGTTCGTTTCCCCCATGACCCATGTCATCTGCTCCCACTGATGTCTGCAGCCATTGTGTCCCTGAGCAAGACACTAAACCCCACTTTGCCTGAAGCCCCCGCTGAAACGCCAAGGCCATATCTTCGTTGAAAGAGCAGCCATCTTCCTGTGGACCCACCACCTGCAGGAGGAACAGTGAGGGAGTGGAGCTTTCTGAATGTGGTGGCAGCTCTGATGGCCACCCCCCTGACCCAGAAAAGGATAAATAAAGCGATGAAAATGAAATCAAATGATTTGGTTTGGATGTTAAATTTCTCCATTGTGAGATCAATAAAGTTTATCTTATCTTTATCCATTCCCTCCAAACACGGTACAGTGAAGTATTTCTCGCCCTCATGGGTTGTTTTGAAATCTGTGTTTCTTATTCTTCCACAATTTCCTTCCTTCGCTCGACACTGAGATCCTCTTTTTCTCCAAACACACAATAAATGAGCTTGTTGAGTTTTTGCGTTTAAAATGTATTGTTTGAACAAAATATCTGAATAGTTTCTTACAGTTTTTTTGGGCATGAGCGCTGCTGCTGTGAGGCTTGTGGTGGTCTGTGCCGTGATGCAAGGTAAGCGTTTGACAGTTTCAGTCATTTCAGTCGTTGTGGTGACGTCAAAAGACAATTGTTTTTGTCATTATTGTTTAATTTAAACTATGTGTACTTTTTATATAATCAATATCTTCTGTTTAAATATCTGTTTAAATTTGTATTTTACATTTTGTTTGCTCAAATATTATATTGTTGTTATTGTTTGGGAGTTGTGTCTCTGTGTATAAACTCAAGTCAGCATTTCACACAGCTCAAAGTGTTGAAAAGGGACTGACAAGACTCGTTCTCACTTGAGTGCAAAAGATAAAAATATTTTCTGAAGAGATAAAGATAGAGAGATACTTTATTGATCCCCGTAGAGGAAATTCAGGTGTCCAGCAACAGAAAACACATCAATTATAAACATTTCTAAACTAACTACCTAACAATAGTGTATATTTTGAACAGTGATATAAGCCTGGCCATAGTGTCATGCAAAGGAGGTCTGGAGTTACACAGGATGTCCACACTTCTCCCCATCGTCGAGACACATTTCCTGATTAGCCGGTTACGGTTGCAAAAACAGCGGTTGTAAATTATTTAGTAAATTTTACTTTTAGAAAAAAAAAAGGGACAAAGTAACTCTATTCTAAGTCCTACTCTAAGTCCTATTTTAGATTGACAAGTTGGTATTGACACAGACAGAGTCACAAAGAGCTTTACAATTGTTGTGGGCATTTGTCTCTCACTCCACACAGAGATGGAGCAGGTCACCCTCAGGAGGAGCATGACAGACCTATTGTACTCGTTTTTAGTGGTAGGGGAAACCGGAGCACCTGGAGGAAACCCTTTGCAGACACGGGGAGCACATGGAAACTCTAAAAGGCCCTGTTCCGCCCGAGATTTGAACCTACGACCGAGAAGCGTGAGTGCTAACCACTCAGCCACCGTGGGCTCTACAAGATACAGATACAAGAATTTATTTGCCATTTGCAGTGAAACCACATTCGACAAACTGCAAGACTACTCCAGTGTGTACCAGACAGAGAAAACGGCACACACCAGAGCTCTTACCACAGCGACATTTTTATGACGCCATGCAACATACATTTCACACAGACATTTTTATTTTATTTTCACCCCTCTGCACAGGCGCTGGAGCCGACTGCCGTTGTGTTGCGCTTGTTCAGATATATCTTACCTTATTTAGAATATAAACTCTGACAGCCCTGCCCAATGTGGGCGGCCAGAGGGGACTGGGTAAGGGGGGAATGACGAGAGAGGAAGTGAGGAGGAAGTGAGGAGGGAGTAGGGAGGGGGTGAGGAGCTGGGGGGTCCGGAGCAGGGTAAACTGTGAGTTTGTGAGAAGAGTCCTGTTATCAAACTTTGACCTTGGCCAATGGAATGTGGAAACATTAGGAGGGGAGCCACAGATACAGGAGAAAAACACAATGGGACAATATGCATAAGCAATGTAGCACATCAAAACACCAACAAATATATTATAAACCCAATTGAGACCTTCCCTTCCAGAGTCTGATCATCCAAAGATTGCAAGATCTTTAAGCAAATGTTCGACCTGTAACAATCCGCTGTGATCCCACCGCGCTCTCAACCTCCAAACGGGTCAACTCCTTGTACCTCTCTCCGTTTTCGTAGGACAGCTTCTCATAAATTTTGAGAGCTCCATCCCTCCAACTTTGTGGTAAATCTGGAAACCTCTGAGCCCAATAAGGAGAAATCCAACTACCTGAAATCCAAAGATAAAAACATCTATGATGTCTTCCCTAGACAGAGGCGACAAGCATAACGGGTTCCACTTCCCCCAGCTGTTGTTTGTGTAGCACGCAACTGCCGTCCTGTCAGGGCAGGGAGCGTCTCCCGGTCCTCCCTTACGTGATGAAAAGATAGATTGAGGGACCAGTTGATGATATTTATTATTCTTTTCAGACTTGTCTGCGGCAAAACTTAAAAAACATGCATGTATTTCATCTGCTCTTAGTAAACAGGAGGTACTGTAGTTGTACATGCCTTGTATATTTTCTAAACTGTGTTATTATTCCAGGAGCGACTGGAAAGCAGTGGACTGTGACTGTGCCTCAGAGGATCATGGGAGTTGTAGGCTCGTGCATCTCTGTCCCCTGTAGTTTCCATGTGCCTGACTCCTTTGCTGCGGAGCTGAAGAACTGCTCTGGAGGCGCCATCTGGAGGAAAGAGAAACTCTATATCTACAGCGTGAGTGTCCAGGTCCTGCAGCTGCACATACAGAGTGTGACATCACCAGTGTTAGCCTTGATCAGCTGCTTCCCAGCTCACAGACCACCAGCCCCTCACTAATCCTCCTGCAGGTGGTGAGTCCACAGAAGGATGGCTGCTCTGCTCTGAACGGCCAGGATTGATCTTTCAGCAGGGCTTCCGGCAAAGTGGGGTTAATCAATCAATCAAATTTGATTTGTAGAGCGCCTTTCCTACATAAGGCAACATAAAGTGCCTCACAACCCACATCACATCAGGCATAAATTGTAGACATTAAAATCTACATAAACATTAAAAATACAACTAGAATTCCAAAGGGCATTAAAAAACACACAATGAGATCACAGGAACATTTAAAAACATAAAAAATAAAATCACACAAGATAAAGATAAAAATAAGATCATTCAGTTGTGTGCACAGCTAAACAGAACAATTTTCAACTTAGACTTAAAAACTGCCACAGAAGTCGCCTGTCTCACATTCTCAGGAAGAAATCCTAGCCGCACAAATCTGAAATGCAGCCTCCCCATGTTTAGTTCTGACTTTGGGTGTCATGGTTTAGGTTTATTTCCGGTTTTATTTTGTAGTTTGGTACATCCCTGTGTCTTCCTAGGTTGCTGTTCTTGTTTGGTTACCTGCCCTGCCCTCCCCTCATGTGTCTCACCTGTGTCTCGTTAGTCTTGTATTTAGCCCTGTGTGTTCCTTCACTCCCTGTTCCGTCATTGTCAATCCTTGTCTGTTTTAGTTCTTGTTCTTGGTCCTTGTGTTTTTGGATTTGTTCTATCTTTTAATTAAATCCATGATGTTTTGCATTTTGGGTCTCCTTTGATTTTTCCCACGTGACACTGGGCACCAGCAGGAGGCCCGTCCTCGTGCTCCTCCGAATCCGGCCGGTTCATATGGGACAAAAAAGTCACTTATGTATAGTACCTTGGTGCGAGGCCATGGAGAGACTTCTACACAAGCAGCGCTACTTTGAAGTCTATTCTCTGAGCCACAGGAGGCCAGTGCAGAGACCTGAGGAATGGACTAATGTGGTCGTACTTCCTGGTTCTAGTCAGGACTCGAGCTGCAGCATTTTGAAAGTACTGCTGTTGTTTTACTGCTTTTTTGGAAAAACCAATGAACAAGCCATTGTATTTGACTGGAGAAAAATGCATGGATAAGGATCTCCAAGTCTGCTTTTGACACTATGTTTTTAATTTTAGCTATGTTTTTTTCGATGGTAAAAAGCTGCTGATGTTACCGATTTGATGTGGCTATTGTCTGAGTCTTACTCCAAGATTTCTGACCTGATTTGAGGGTTTTAGGGAGCGAGACTGTAGATGACAGATCTCTCTGTTTCAATAATTTCAGTTTATTCTGTGTTTAGCTGGAGAAAGTTAATTTGCATCCACTCACTGATCTGTTGGATACAGTGAATAAGCTAGTCAGTGAGACATAAATCTGAGTGTCATCGGCGTAATTGTGATAGGATAAGATATCTGTGAAATACTTGAAATGTGTCTTAACACCACATAACACCACTGTATTTCCAATTTAGAGGCACCTTCTTTAGACATATTCATGGCTGTGCAGTGGGCTCCCCAGTTTCTCCTACAGTATAGTGGCCAATCTGTATATGGAGAAACTGGAGAAACAAGCCCTGGTCTCTTACCAAGGGACAGCGCCAAGCCATTGGTTTCGATATGTAGACGATACATGGGTTAAGTTAAAGAAACAGGAAGTGGAACCATTTTCAGAACACATCAACTCTGTGGACCTTTTTATAAAATTGACACGTGATGATGCAAAGGAGTGTGAATTTGCCTTTCTAGATTGTAAGGTCATCACACTGGAGAATGGACAATTAGGGACTGAGGTCTTCAGAAAGTCCACTCACACTGACCAGTACTTGGTCTTTGATTCAAATCATCCTCTACAACACAAACTCTGGGTCATTAGAATGCTCCAACACCGAGCCCACCAGGTCCCCACAAGCTCGGAGGGAAAGGGCAGAGAAACCAAAAATGTTCAGAGAGCACTTTCCAGATGTGGCTACCCCAAATGGTCTTTTACTAAAGTCCAAAGGACACGAAAGGCCAGACAAACAGTCCAACAAACAGAAGAAAGTAGGAGGAGAGGCGTGTCCTTACCTTATTTGCCTCGCATCTATGACGACGTCCTAAAAACAACGCCCTAACTATAGATAAGGTCAGTGACGTGAGTTCGGAGTGGTTAGACCTGCACTCCACTCAAGCAATCTCAGCAGACAATAATAGGTCTGAGTTATGCTAATGAGTTAGGATCGTTAGCCCTAGCATGGTCGTTAGACCTGCTCCCTATCAAATCTTAACACACCTTTGATGTGTTTACGAGTTAGCCTCAGGATTAGGGCGTGTCTAACCACACCCATAGGTCATAAATCTCCAACTGAGATGTCGTTCCCTTGTAAAAGTTCTTTGGATTATGGACGAAACGTCAGGAAAACCTGCTAAGAAGTACAGATGATGGGTGAGAAACCTTCCTTAGCGTTATTACTGCGTATTAATTGACTTAATGGCATTATGTAAATATTGAACAGAAAAAAGGTTAAGTGTCTTAACCAAGGACACCACAACAATACAATACAATACAATTTATTCTTGTGTAGCCCTAAATCACAACAGTAGTCATCTCAGAGGACTTAAGAAAACCATTGAAATCACCAACACAGATCAGAAAATCAACAGTTAAGACACAAAATAGATTATAAACATGATGTTGATAGATGTCCATACATGTTGTAGATACATACAAGCAGCGTTTCCGTCGAATTGTTATTCACGCGGGTGGTAATGACGTTCGGCGGAAACAGTCCGAGGTGTTGAAGCTGCAAGTCGCCGTGGTGTGCAAGCTGGCTAGCACAATGGCCGACACTGTCATCTTCTCTGGGCCCCTACCTAGCACTAGCAGTGCAGAAGCATTCAGCAGACACTCGGCTTTCAACCGCTGGCTGTCTGGCTGGTGCCCTCGAAGTGGTGTTGTTCATGTTGACAATTGGAGTGCCTTTTGGGGAAAGCCCGGTCTCATCCGCTCGGATGATATCCACCCAACGTTGGCGGGTACATCCCTTTTGGCTAAGAATTTGGCCCTGGCTCTAAACTGTTCTGCCCGGCTCAAATGACGGTGCAGAACTGAGGCCCGGGTGCAGAGCTGCTCTGCCACAACCTCTGAGCCCCCATCTGTTCAGTTACTAGCCTCAGAAGCTAGTCAGATTGAAACTGTGTGTGCATGTGTGTGTGCCTGTGTGTGCTCAGTTACTAGCCTCAGAACCTAGTCAGATTGAAACTGTGTGTGTTCCTCGCTTGAAGTCTAAAGCACTATATGCGAGGAAATCTGACCTGGGTGTCAGACACAGTAACTTAATAAAAGTTCAGACAGACAGAAATAGTTCTAACAGTAGGGTTGTTAAATGTGGTTTAATGAACGTCAGATCAATCTCGTCTAAATCGCTTCTCATAAACGAACTTAGACAAGGGCTTGGATCTGTTTGCGCTCTGGAGACTTGGCTCCAACAGGACGACTACGTTAGATTGAATGAGTGCACTCCTCCGACGCATGTTAACTACCAGAAAGCGAGAACTACAGGTCGCGGCGGTGGTGTTGCGATTATATCACACACCAACTTGCTTCTTAGTCCCAAAACCAACAATGCTTTTCACTCGTTTGAAAACTTAACACTTTCAATCACCTGTCCTGGGTGGAGAAAACAAAAAGCGGTGCTATTTATAGTTTTATACCGACCTCCTGGTCCTTACAGCGAGTTCCTAGCGGAGTTCTCTGACTTCATTTCAAACCTAGTTTTGGAATGGGAAAACATAGTTATAACTGGAGACTTCAATATACATGTGGACGACAGCACTGACAGCTTAAACAAAGCTTTCAGCGCCGTACTAGACGGTGTTGGTTTTACTCAGAATGTCGAGGAACCTACTCACATTCATAACCACACCTTGGACCTTGTCCTGACCTACGGCTGTGATGTCTCCAATGTTGACATCCAGCGTCAAAGCTCGTTGCTGTCTGACCATTTCTTGATCACGTTTGATCTCGATTTGGAGGACTTTCCTGTCCCGCAAGATAAAACCATAATGAAAAGAACCTTAAATGATAAATCTATCACAAGGTTCAAAGAACTAATACAGCCTATGTTGAATACTGCTGCAGGTGAACCTGTTCACAGCTGCTGCAGTCCCTCAGTCATTGACCAAACGGTGGGCAACACTATGGAGTCTTTAAAATCTGCATTAAATGCAGCAGCTCCTTTAAAACAGAAAACTATTAGGATTAGATCATCGTCGCCCTGGTACAGTGTTCAACTCCACACTTTAAAACAGGACGTCAGAAAATTGGAGAGGCTATATCGCCACTCCCACTCGGAGCCTGTCCACAGGGAGTGGAAAGCAGGTCTCCGAAACTATAAGAATGCCCTTCGCAGGGCTCGAACTCAATACTATTCAACTTTAATAGAAGCGAATAAAAATAACAGTAGATTTTTGTTTAGCACCGTCGCTAAACTCACAAACTGCCATAGCGCAATCGAGCCTAAAATTCCAAGCTCACTGAGCAGTGTCGACTTTTCTCCACTTCTTTAATAATAAAATTACATCCATCCGTGACAAACTGGAGGAGGTTACTCCTGCTGTTGGTAGTGGACAAGCTGAAGCGGCATACGTGACTTCCCACTTAGACTCTTCAGTGGGCCTCGATAAATTCATGGCTGTGAGCCAAGCAGAGGTGATCTCTGTGGTCACATCCTCAAAAGCCTCAACTTGCATGTTAGACGCAGTCCCGACATGGCTCTTCAAAGACATACTTCCTTTGATAATTGAGCCTATCGTAAATATAATAAACGCATCCATACAATGTGGCTATGTCCCACAAGCTTTTAAAACCGCGGTAATCAAACCCCTTCTAAAGAAAACAAACCTGGACCCAGAAATACTTACAAACTACAGACCGATCTCAAACCTCACTTTCATATCTAAAATCTTGGAAAAACTTATAGCTGAGCAGCTTCGCTGCCACCTGCAGGAAAATAATATGTTTGAAGTCTTTCAATCAGGATTCAGAGCTCATCATAGCACTGAAGAGGCACTAGTCAAAGTCACAAATGACTTACTACTAGCTGCTGATAATGGACAAGTGTCAGTGCTGGTCCTACTGGACCTTAGTGCTGCATTTGACACAATAGACCACAGGTCTTAGAGGAACAGCCCTTGGCTGGTTTAAATCCTATTTATCAGATCGGTATCACTTCGTCAACGTAAATCAGAACTCGTCGCCTTATTCTGGAGTAGAATTCGGTGTGCCGCAGGGTTCGGTACTCGGACCGATTCTTTTCACTCTCTACATGCTGCCGTTAGGAAACATTATTAAAAAGCATGGAATTAATTTCCACTGCTATGCAGATGACACACAGCTTTATCTGTCGATGAAGCCAAATCAGACAGATCAGCTGGAAAAGCTTAGTGCCTGCATAAAGGACCTTAAAATGTGGGTGACTCTTAACTTCCTACTTCTCAACCCGGAGAAGACAGAAGTGATCCTACTCGGTCCGAAGCGCCTGCGTGACTCCCTTACTGACCAGATAATCACTCTCGATAATGTCAGTATTGTACCCAGTAACACTGTGAGGAATCTTGGAGTCAATTTTGACCAAGAACTCTCCTTCAAGGCTTATATAAGCCAAGCAACTAAAACGTCGTACGTCCACTTACGGAACATCGCTAAAATTAAAGCAAAGGAAGGTTTCTCACCCATCATCTGTACTTCTTAGCAAGTTTTCCCGACGTTTCGTCCTCAACCTAGCGGACTTCTTCAGGGAATGAATTCTCGGACCGCGCGTTGGAGATTTATAACCTATGGGTGTGGTAAGCCACACCCTAATCCTGATACTAACTCGTAAACAATCTAAGGTCTGCTTGATGTAGAAGGAAGCAGGTCTAACGACCCTGCTGGGGCTAACGACCCTAACTCCTTAGCATGTCACAGACCTATTGTCTGCTGGGATGCTCAAGTGGAGTGCAGGTCTCACCCCTCCTAACTCATTAGCATGTCACTGACCTTGTCCCAAGTTAGGGCGTTGTTTTTAGGATGTCGTCATAGATGCGAGGCAAAACAAATCTTAACCCTCCTCCTCTGTTAAGAGAAGGTTTTTGTTTCCTCACAAAAATGGCTTCTTTCACCCCTCTCTCAAACCAATTCTTCTCCCGAGCCAGAATTTTAACCTCTGTGTCATCCACCGTGTGGTTGGAGGCCTTGAGGTGGAGATGAACAGCCGACTGTGGCCCACTAGAGTTTTCTCTACGATGTTGGTAAAGTCGTTTCTGTAGAGTTTGTTTGGTTTCTCCAATATAGTGGTCAGTGCACTCCTCTTCACTACATTTAATTGAATACACCACATTGCTCTGTTTGTGTCTGGGTGTTTTGTCTTTGGGATGCACTAATTTCTGTCTTAACGTGTTGAAAGGTTTGAAATACACAGGGATTTTGTGTTGCCTAAAGATTCTTTGTAGTTTCTCTGAAACTCCCGCCACATACGGTAAGGACACCCCTCTCCTCCTACTTTCTTCTGTCTGTTAGACTGTGTCTCTGGCCTTTCTCGTCCTTTGGGCTTTAGTAAAAGACCACTTGGGGTAGCCACATCTGGAAAGTGCTCTCTGAACATGTTTGGTTTCTCAGTTCTTTCCTTCCGAGCTTGTGGGGACCTGGTGGGCTCGGTGTTGAAGCGTTCTAATGACCCCGAGTTTGTGTTGTAGCGCAGGGGTTCCCAAAGTTTTTAGCCCGCGACCCCCATCATAAATGCCCTGCTAACCCGCGACCCCCGCCCCCCCCCCCCCAATAGCCTTTTCGTCACATGAAATGAGCATGTATTTCCTTGATACGGAGTAACGCTTTCTAGAGACTCACGCCACTACCGAGCTGCACTGTCCAGCCCAAAAAAGGAGGCTTGCATATTTTTACTCATGTAGTGACACAGTGATGGGCTTGGTGGGCTCCCTCCTCAGCAGAAGTGGAGCGCATTTCTTGCGGCTCGCCCTCACTGTTCTCCTACCGCGGTAAAGTGGGCCGGCTTTCCGGAGTCAGCGGTAAAGAGGTCCGCACATTAAAAGCGGGCGGCTGCTTTCTGCTGTTACTTTATGCGGTTCATCCCCGCGGCTTCTCTTTCCAAAGTTACTGTCAGTAAAGGCATAAACCGGCCACCCGCTTTTAATGTGCGGACCTTTTTACCTTTGACTCCGAAAAGCCGGGCCTCTTTAACGCGCTGTTCTACCGCTGTCCTCTCTCCCTCCGCTGCCCTCTCTCCCTCCTCTGCCCTCTCTCCCTCCTTTGCCCTCTCTCCCTCCTTTGCCATCTCTCCCTCTCTTCGCACCATCAGCCTGACCCCTGATACAAGTGACTTTTCTCCCCCTCCGGGTTTTTCTGTTGTGGATATTAACCACGTTTCATTTTAAAGCAGGTATTATTTATTTGTAGCCTCCAAACACCTTTAGTTTTAGCAAACAACAGCAGGATACGCTTTGTCGCTGCGCATGATGTGAGCTGTGTTACGTGATGATTTTGATTGACGCTGCAATGACTGGGACAAAATTACTAACGTTATTAAAATATATTATAGTCTCCAAACACAATTTAACAAGTAGTCCTTTTGAAACAAATCAAATGCTAAATAAATATTTAAGGGCTTTATATTTGCTCAAAAAAAATATTTGAGCAAAAAAAATCTTTTTTTTGTGTGTGGAAATCATCTTGCGACCCCCCCAGGGGTTCCCGCGACCCCCCGGGGGGTCGGGACCCCCACTTTGGGAACCACTGTTGTAGCGGATGGTTTGAATCAAGGCCAAGTACTGGTCAGTGTGAGTGGACTTTCTGAAGACCTCAGTCTCTAATTGTCCGTTCTCCAGTATGATGACCTTACAATCTAGAAAGGCGAGTTCACTCTCCTTAGCATCCTCGCGAGTGAAATTTATAAAAGTTTCCACCGAGTTAATGTGTGCTGAAAATGGTTCCACTTCCTGTTTCTTTAACTTAACCCATGTATCGTCTACATATCGAAACCAATGGCTTGGCGCTGTCCCTTGGTAAGAGCCCAGGGCTTGTTCCTCCAGTTTCTCCATATACAGATTGGCCACTATAGGAGATACTGGGGAGCCCATCGCACAGCCATGAATCTGTCTAAAGAAGGTGCCTCTAAATTGGAAATACGTGGTGTTAAGACACATTTCAAGTATTTCACAGATGTGGTCAGCTGTTAGTTTCGTTCTCTCCCCTAGTGTGGCGTCTTTCTGTAGGCTTTCTCTTACAGCCTCCACCGCCTCTGTAATAGGGACCGACGTAAAAAGCGATGTCACATCAAACGAGACCATTGTCTCATCTGTGTCAAACTGGAGGTGTTTGATTTTATTTACAAATTCTTTTGTGTTTTCTATGTGATGGTGGGTGTTACCCACCAACGGAGCCAGAATGGTTTTGAGGTGTTTAGCCAGGTTGTAGGTGATAGAGTCTATGCTACATACAATAGGCCGAAGTGGAAAGTTTTGTTTGTGTATTTTTGGGAGTCCATAAATACTGGGGATGGTGTCTCCTGGGTAAAGTTTGTAATATAGTGGTTTTTCAATAATGCCCTCTTTCATTAAGCTCTGAAGGAAGTCTATAATCTTTTTCCTAAACCCACTGGTAGGGTCCCTCTTCAATGGCTGGTACGTGTTGGTGTCCAAGAGTAACTGATTAACTTTGGCCTCATAGTCTGAGGTGTTGAGGATAACTGTGCATCTGCCTTTGTCAGCTGGTAAAATAGTTATACTCTCATCCTTTTGTAATGCCAATAATGCTTTTTGCTCATATAATGAGACATTGGATTGTGGTGGCTTCGCACTTTTGAGTGTTGCAGAGACTCTCAGTCTGAGGGCCCCTGCCTCACTCTCAGTTAGTTTGTTGTTTCTAATGGCTGCTTCTGCTGCTGTGATGTATTGTAGGAATTGTACAATTGAAGGAATATCTTTTGGGGTTATTGCAAAATGTAGGCCTTTAGTAAGAACATCTTTTTCCGCTTGTGATAAATGCCGATCAGACAGATTTTTGACCCAATTCTCCCTGTCCTAGCCTCCCTGTCCAATTTCCCTTTTAGAATGTTGAAAAGAATTATGGTTTTGGAGTTTTAGAAATTTGCCTATCTGACGTTCTTTGGCCTTCTTGTGATGGTTCAGTTGGGCAGTTTCCGTAAACGTCCAAATCCTCTGAAAAAACTCTGGTGAGACTGCCAATTCCAGTTTGTGCTTAAGGCCCTCTATCTCGTCCTTTAGGTTAATAATCTCTATGTTAAGTCGTCGAATTCTTAAATTGAGAATCTTCATACAGTAGTTTTGTTGTATTTTTCTTGCCAACTGGCCTGTTTCTAATGCTTTTTGCTTTAAACATTTTGGGATAAGTTTACTCTGGCTACACCTAAGATTAAACCTAAGATGATTTCTGGCGTCTGCTAGTTTTCTTTTGATTTTCTCCAACCCGCGTGCCAAGACCAGGGCGTCTCTCCCAAAGTTGGCAACGATAAGTTTGTTTAAGCCCTCAGTCGTACAGGGATTAGTCAAAGCAAAGGAAGGTTTCTCACCCATCATCTGTACTTCTTAGCAAGTTTTCCCAAGTTCTTAGCAAGTTATTTTGCAATAACCCCAAAAGATATTCCTACAATTGAATACACCACAGCAGCAGAAGCAGCCATTAGAAACAACAAACTAACTGAGAGTGAGGCAGGGGCCCTCAGACTGAGAGTCTCTGCAACACTCAAAAGTGCGAAGCCACCACAATCCAATGTCTCATTAGATGAGCAAAAAGCATTATTGACATTACAAAAGTATGAGAGTATAACTATTTTACCAGCTGACAAAGGCAGATGCACAGTTATCCTCAACACCTCAGACTGAGGCCAAAGTTAATCAGTTACTCTTGGACACCAACACGTACCAGCCATTGAAGAGGGACCCTACCAGTGGGTTTAGGAAAAAGATTATAGACTTCCTTCAGAGCTTAATGAAAGAGGGCATTATTGAAAAACCACTATATTACAAACTTTAGGCAACACAAAATCCCTGTGTATTTCAAACCTTTCAACACGTTAAGACAGAAATTAGTGCATCCCAAAGACAAAACACCCAGACACAAACAGAGCAATGTGGTGTATTCAATTAAATGTAGTGAAGAGGAGTGCACTGACCACTATATTGGAGAAACCAAACAAACTCTACAGAAACGACTTTACCAACATCGTAGAGAAAACTCTAGTGGGCCACAGTCGGCTGTTCATCTCCACCTCAAGGCCTCCAACCACACGGTGGATGACACAGAGGTTAAAATTCTGGCTCGGGAGAAGAATTGGTTTGAGAGAGGGGTGAAAGAAGCCATTTTTGTGAGGAAACAAAAACCTTCTCTTAACAGAGGAGGAGGGTTAAGATTTGTTTTGCCTCGCATCTATGACGACATCCTAAAAACAACGCCCTAACTTGGGACAAGGTCAGTGACATGCTAATGAGTTAGGAGGGGTGAGACCTGCACTCCACTTGAGCATCCCAGCAGACAATAGGTCTGTGACATGCTAATGAGTTAGGGTCGTTAGCCTCAGCAGGGTCGTTAGACCTGCTCCCTTCTACATCAGACCTTAGATTGTTTACGAGTTAGTATCAGGATTAGGGTGTGGCTTACCACACCCATAGGTTATAAATCTCCAACGCGCGGTCCGAGAATTCATTCCCTGAAGAAGTCCGCTAGGTTGAGGACGAAACGTCGGGAAAACTTGCTAAGAAGTACAGATGATGGGTGAGAAACCTTCCTTTGCTTTGACTAATCCCTGTACGACTGAGGGCTTACACAAACTTATCGCTAAAATTAGGAATTTCCTTCCTAAAAGTGACGCGGAAAAACTTCTTCACGCGTTTGTCACCTCAGGGCTCAACTACTGTAACGCTTTATTGGCAGCGTGCCCTAAAGCCTCTTTGAAGAGCTTCCAGCTCGTTCAGAATACAGCAGCTAGGATCTTAACAGGTACCAAAAAGAGGGAGCACATAACTCCGGTGTTAAAATCACTCCACTGGCTCCCTGTGGAGTACAGAATAAAGTTTAAAATCCTTCTCTTAACATATAAAGCCATAAATGGCTTGGCTCCTTCCTATCTCCAAGACACGCTAGTGTCGTATCAACCAAGTCGAGCGTTGCGCTCACAAAACGCCAGACGTCTGGTGGTCCCTAAGGTCTCAAAGGTCACTGTTGGCGGCAGAGCATTTAGCTACCAAGCTCCTTTACTGTGGAATCAGCTTCCCATTTATGTTAAGGAAGCAGATACGGTCTCCACATTCAAGGCCAGGCTTAAAGCACTCTACTTTAATTTAGCATATAATTAGGTAATATAAAATATGTGGTGTATATATTATATATATATGCTGTATTATGTTATATATTATACAATATATGTATTATGTTGTGCATTGTGTTATGTTGTATATTATGTTATATATTATGCTGTATGTTATGTTATGTATTATATATGATATATATGGTATGTATGGTTTATATGATATATAATATATAATTAGGTTTGCCTGGATCGGTTTGCACACCTGGTGTGCAATCCATGAATCTTGGTGCTGTAACCTAGACTAGCCTAGCCGTGGCTGCTGTTGTCTCACCTCCTTTCAGATACGCTCTCTTTATTCAAGGCTAGGTTTAAAACAGTCCTCTTTAGTTCAGCATATGGCTAGGAAGGTAAGACTCAGGGAAGGCTAAACTCCTCAGACTGTCAGTCAAGCTCCATAGGGAGTCAGTTTGCTGGGAGTATATATGGTAACTTGAGCACTATCCTCTCCTCCTTCCTACTTTATCTGTTTAGCATTTTTAGGATTTTGACTGTAGTTTGTTCATTGCTATTCACCCGTTGTCCCATTGTCTGTTTCATGGTACGATGACGGGCTCTCTGAGCCTGGCTTCCTCCATCTACACCTGCGGACTGCCCAGCCCGACCCGCCTGGGAGTGCTTCAGTCCCAGTGATGGGAATAACGGCGTTACTTTTTTCAGTAACGAGTAATCTAACTAATTACTTTGACTGTAACTATAACGCCGTTATCATTTCCGACATCCCGTTACTGCGCGTTACTCATGACGCACAATGAACTTCTCTTTTTACTTCATGATAGGACTCGTGCGCGTGTTGTCATGAGAGAAGGGAGGATGAGAAAACCTCTCAGCAGTTATTGGCTGATGTAAAACATATTTCCTTTACAATCTACATGTCTACAGTTGAGAGGATGGCTCATAAATTGTGTTTTTGAAACAAATATGGGTCTTAATCGCGCTCAACCACGGCTTGTATTACCGTGAGGCCTCAGAGGAGCTCATGTGAGCGCAGAAGTCGACTGCATACAATTCCATCGATAAGGTCCTTTCTCTTCCTGGTTTATCTGCTAAGGGCAGCAACAGGTTTGGCTAACATACATATAACACATTTTAAGATAATTTAAAATGTACTTAGGGTAATTTTTCAATGACTTTAGGAATGATAAGAAAGAGAGGTGAAGTGTAAGACGGTTGGTTTTAGAAATTGGATGCACCCAGCTGCAGCTAGCAAAACAGAGGAGTTTATGGAGGACACACGCGTTTTGTTTTACTTTTTAAAACTCATTGGACTCATTTCCAATTGGAGGATTAACGCTACATATCTATGCTCAAAGTATTATCTGGACTTAAACATGGAACTGGTCTGAACCGAAGTGGTCTGTGCAGGTCATTTATAAGGTAAGACCCATAACTCACAGTTTTGCGTTTTGTATGAACAAACAATGCGGGCATGAAACATATTTTGCTGTAGCCAAACAAATTGTCCACTTGATTTATATGATATGATATATGTTCATCTGATTGGGCTGAAGTCAGTGCTTCACCGGTGTTTCCACATTCACAGTGGAGCGTGTTGGTGTTTAGTGCTTACAGCACAGAGAGAGATGAAGAGTGAACAGGACTTCAGCAGCAAAACTTTTCTAGATGGAAATATTGGCACTATTTAAACTCACTGAGGTTAAAGGTAAAACTGCGCACGTCGAGTGCACATTATGTTCCAGAACAAAACGAAAAAGTAACGCAATAGTTACTTTTACTGGTAACTAGTTACTTTTACAGTGGAGTAACTCCGTTAGTAACTCAGTTACTTTTTGGGAGAAGTAACTAGTAACTATAACTAATTACTTTTTCAAAGTAACGTGCCCAACACTGTTCAGTCCTGCACCGGACCTGTCCACGTTCAGCGGCCACTGGTCCACGTTCTGTAGCTAGCTTAGGTCCTAGATCATTAGCCTGTCCGTCCGGAGGAGCGGATCCCTTTCTCAAATGGGTCTCCCTCCCTGTGGGTTTCCCTAGTTCTCCCCAAGGTTTCTCACTTTTTCCCACTGGGTTTTTTAAGAGTTTTTCCTTGTCGATGCAGGAGGGTCTTGTTGGACAGTTAGTGTCCAACAGAAAGGATTGGTGATGATCAGGACACTTTAGCATTCTACAACATATATGGACATTTTCTTGTGGGTGCTTTATATTTTTCATGTGCTTTAACTGTTGATTCTCTGACCTGTGTTGGTGACTTCTGTTGTGACCTAGGGCTATACAAGAATAAATTGTATTGTATTGTGTTGTATCGTATTGTAGAATGTTAAAGTGTCCTGAATCATCACCACAGTCCTTTTTGTTGGACACTAACTGTCCAACAGACCCTCCTGGATCGGAAAGGAAAAACTCAACAACAAAAAAACTGTTTTGAAAAAAGTGAGTAACCTCGGGGAGATCCACATTGAGAGAGGGATCTGCTCCACACGGATGGACGGGCTGTAGATCCAGGACCTAAGCTACAGAACGTGGACCAGGGCCAAGCAGTGGCCGGAGAACAAGGACAGGTCCCAGGCGGGTCGGGCAGGGCAGTCCGCAGGTGTAGATGAAGGAGGCCAGGTTCAGAGATCCCGTCGTCGCATCATGAAACAGACAATGGGACAACGGGTGAATAGCAATGAACAGATTACAGTCAAAATCCTAATAATGCAGACAGATAAAGTAGGAAGGAGGAGAGGATAGTGCTCAAGTTACCACACTTTTACCACACTTGAATGTAGAGACAGTATCTGCTTCCTTAACATATGGGAAGCTGATTCCACAGTAAAGGAGCTTGGGAGATAAATGCTCTGCCGCCAACAGTGATTTTTGAGACCTTAGGAACCGCCAGACGTCTGGTGTTTTGCGAGCACAGTGCACGGTTTGGTTGATATGACTCTAACATGTCTTGAAGATAAGAAGGAGCCAAGCCTTTTTTGGCTTTGTATGTTAAAAGAAGAGTTTTAAACTTTATTCTGTACTCCACAGGGAGCCAGTTGAGTGATTTTAACACCAGAGTTATTTGCTCCCTTCTTTTGGTACCTGTTAAGGTCCTTGCTGCTGTATTCTGAACGAGCTGGAAGCTCTTCAAAGAGGTTTTAGGGCATGCTGCCAATAAAGCAAGCAGTAGTCAAGTCTTGAGGTGACAAAAGCGTGGATCAGTTTTTCCGTGTCACTTTTAGGAAGGATTTCCTGAGTTAAGGATGTGGAAATACGCCGTTTTAGTTGCTTGGTTAATATAAGCCTTGAATGAGAGTTCTTTGTCGAAAACAACCCGAAAATTTCTCACAGTGTTGCAGGGTACTACGCTCATGTTGTCAAGAGTGATTATCCGGTCGCTTTGGACCAAGTAGGATCACTTCTGTCTTCTCCGGGTTAAGAAGTAGAAAGTTAAGAGTCATCCACGTTTTAAGGTCCTTTACGCAGGCACTGAGCCTTTTCAACTGATCCGTCTGATTTGGTTTCATCGTCAGATAAAGTTGTGTGTCATCTGCATAGCAGTGAAAAGAATCGGTCTGAGTACCGATCCCTGAGGCACACCGAATTCCACTCTAGAATAAGGCTAAAAATGTTGATTCACATTGACAAAGTGATGGGCTGTTCCTCTGAGACCTGCCTCCGCAGTAGAATGCTTTGGTCTATTGTATCAAATGCAGCGCTGAGGTCCAGTAAGACCAACACTGACACTTTTCCATTATCAGCAGCTAGTAGTAGGTCATTTGTGACTTTGACTAGTGCTGTTTCAGTGCTATGATGAGCTCTGAATCCTGATTGAAAGACAAATTCAAACATATTATTATCCTGCAGATGGCAGCAAAGTTGTTCAGCTAAAAGCTTTTCCACTATGATCCACTATGATTATACAATTGCACTATGGCAGTTTGTGAGATTAGCGACGGAGCTAAACAAAAATCTACTGTTGTTTTTATTTGCTTCTATTAAAGTTGATTAGTATTGAGTTTGAGCCCTACAAAGTGCATTCTTGTTGTTTGGGAGACCTGCTCTCCACTCCCTGTGGACAGGCTCCGAGTGGGAGTGGCGACATAGCCTCTCCAATTTTCTAACGTTCTGTTTTAAAGTGTTAACTTGGATATTTTACTAACTATGAATACTTAGTTTGGCTATATCACAACACAGACAAAAGTCCAAGGAAACTAGCAACTTTCAAGTTTTGTGTAGTGTTGTGTTTCATGGATTCCCTGTTTTATTTTGCGTTAGATCCATTGAAATGCATGCTTTCTGCTGTAAATGTTTATGTGATCACCATGCTCTGTTGTTCCAGGGGCATTTGCTCGGGGACCTGAGACTCAGAAACTGTACCACAGTTTTTAACCACTTTACAAAGGAACAGAGCGGAAGTTACTTCTTCAGACTGGACTGCCCCAAATCCACTTTAAAGTTCACCTTTGAGGAAGGAGTTCACATCACTGTCACAACAGGTACATGGACTAAGTACACACTTAGGTCAGACTTAAACCAATCTCAGGTAATCTCAGGCTTTAATTCTGTTGATTTGTTTATAGCCCTAAATCACAACAACAGATATCTCGGAGGGCATTACAAAGCTGTTGATCAAAGAGCAAAACATTTCAAATACAGGAAATGCAATGATGAAAAAACTCTTAGTCATTAGTCCATAAGGGGAAGAAACCAATGTCCATAAATTTCCTAAAAAGTGCAGGATCACCACTGTCACTCAGACTGACCACACCAAGTCAGGAAGTAAAATAAGCTGAAAAATGACAAATTCATAATTTGAAGATGCTCACAGCTCTGCAGCCAAAACATGTTAACAAGGAAACACATTTAACTTGTCTTTCAAAAGAACCACAAAGAGAATTTTAACCCAAAACATAATGAAACTTTTTGAATCATTACTGTCCTCAGACCCTTGTGCGTCTGCAACAACTCTAATAACAATGGGAGACCAATGACCTATTTTTTCAGTTTTCAATGTCAATGTCAATGTCAATGTCAACTTTATTTATATAGCACATTTACAACAACACCAGCTGCCCAAAGTGCTTCACAGGCACGAATGATAAAAATAAAAATAAAACAGTATAAAATACATACACATACATGTAAAAGTAAAGTGGTAAAACCTCAATTGGTGTTAAAAGCCAAGGTGTAAAAATTTGTCTTTAAACTAGACTTAAAAACTTCCAATGAAGGAGCTGCTCTGATGAACAGAGGTAGACTATTCCACAGTTTGGGGGCAGCAACAGAAAAGGCTCGGTCTCCTCGAGTTTTGAGACGAGACCGGGGCATATTCAACAACATCTGGTTTTCGGACCGCACTGATCTGACCGGAGCATACAAAGATAACAGCTCCGACAGATATACAGGGGCCAAACCATTCAAACATTTAAAAACAAGCATCAGAATCTTAAAATCAACCCTGAAAGTAACAGGGAGCCAGTGAAGTGAGGCCAGCACGGGGGTGATGTGCTCTCTCTTACGTGTCCCTGTGAGTAAGCGAGCAGCAGCATTCTGCACCTGCTGAAGGCGCTTTAAAGAGCCGAGGTCCAGACCACAATACAACGAGTTGCAGTAATCTAATCTTGAAGAAATAAAAAGGTGGATAACTCGCTCAAAGTCAGTCGGTGGGATGTAAGCCTTCACTTTGCTCAAGACCCGGAGCTGATAAAAGCTGGCTTTGATTACTGAATTAATTTGCTTGTCCATCCTAAAGGTGCTATCAAAAATAACTCCTAAGTTTCTGGCAGAGGAATGGACATGAGCAGAGAGTGCACCAAGTGCATCAGTGAGCTCCACAGGGAGGCTGGAGCTAAAAACAACAATCTCAGTTTTATTCTTGTTGAGAATTAAAAAATTGTGGGCCAGCCATGATCTTACTTCCTGGAGACAATCTAGCAGTGTTGCAATTGACACTGAGATGGGATTTAAAGGCAGGTAGATCTGCAGGTCATCAGCATACGCATGAAAGGAGACATTGTGTTTCTTTAGAATATCTCCAAGTGGCAGCATATACAAAGAAAAAAGGGCGGGGCCTAAAGTGGAGCCCTGTGGAACGCCACAATTGAGGGGTGCCAGGCCAGACTTGTAGGGCCCAAAGTAGACAGAAAAACACCTGTTACCAAGATAGGACCTGAACCAGTTTAATGCGGTGCCTTTAAAACCAGCGTAGTGCTCCAAACGCGAAATTAAAATGCTATGATCTACAGTGTCAAAAGCAGCTGTCAGATCTAAAAGAACTAAAATGGCAGGAGAACCAGAGTCAGCTGTTAAAAGCAGATCATTAAAAACTCTGAGCAGTGCAGTCTCTGTGCTATGTAGAGCTTTAAAACCTGATTGAAACGTGTCAAAGATGCCATTTGTGTCCAGATGCTGTTGGAATTGATTAAGAACTGTTTTCTCCAATACTTTGGCTAAAAAAGGCAGCTTCGAAATAGGCCTGTAATTAGCAAGAACAGTGTTGTCCAAGGTGGGCTTCTTAAGAAGTGGCTGAACTACAGCTTGCTTAAAAACACCCGGAACACAGCCAGATAAAAGGGATGCATTGATAACATGCGTGACGTGACGTAAGGCCCAACAACACCAAAAACACTTTTTAAAAAATGTGCAGGAACAATATCCAGTGGACAATTGGACTGTTTAAGATGCTGGACAATTCAATTACCGTATTTTATTACACGCACTGGCACAGGTAGGTACAAGGCAGTCCAGTCATACTGTCCATAAGCATGCCTTATAGTGTACATAGTGACTGTCATTATATTTGTAATAATTCTAATTATATTTTAAATTTCATACCATAGAAGTGTATGCTAAATTTGTATTATCTTATGATGCCTTACTCTATTCTCTATTCTATACCTCTCTTCTTTGACTGATGCACTGAGCCAAAGCAATTTCCAAGTCTGTGACTTCCTGTTACTTACGTGACAATAAAAATGATTCTGATTCTGATTATAAATCCAGGACCCAGAGTTATACTCTTTGTTTTTACTCTGACGTTCTAATGATGCTCTGAATGTTGTTGTTTCTTGTAACAATAAATGATGACATTTTTTACCAACCACCTGTTTTCAGAATGTCACTAACCTCAATCCTGAACTCCCCTCAGCCCCGCCCTCGCCACCCTCTCTAAGCGCCATGAGTCATGTGACCTCCGTGCCGCTGGGGGGTCTGGTGAGACTGCGGTGCGTTGCTATGGCGCCCTGTCCCAATCTGCCCCCCTCCCTCACATGGTCCGCCCCCGAGAGCGTCAGGAAGGAGAGCACCCGAATACTGCAGGTAACATCACAGTTTATGAATGTTGAGCAAGAATCCAATATAAGAATATACAAATACATTTATGACTGGGACATTCACACAGATGTTACAAATACTGTAGTGTTTCTTTAGAGTTATTCCCCTCTGATGCAGGAAGGTCTAAGGACAGTGGTGATGATCCAGGACACTCCACATATAAGACATTTAAGGACATTATCAACATTTATGGACCCGTGGTATCTGCCCCTTATAGACCAATGGCTCTATGTGTGTTTATCATTGCATTTCGTGTGTTTGATTCTCTGATCTGTTCTGGCAAATCATTCTTAGAGATAACTGCTCTTGAGATTTTGGGCTAAACAAATATACATTGAATTGAATAATTTATATCTTCAACAACTCTAACTCTGACTGCCATCCCCCCCGACCCAGAAATGGATCAAGGGGAAGAAAATGGATGGATGGATAGATATCTTCAACAACTATAGCAATATGAAAACAGCTAGTTTTGTATTTAAAGACAATATATGTATTTAAGGTAGTGCCTGCAAAAAAATAATATTAAACATACCTAAGATGTGTTAAAACAATAGATAAAGTAATACAAATTTACTGTAAACCAGAAACCAGTGCTGCCTCAAATACAGCTAGTTAAGTGCTTCTTAGTGTATACTGTGTGGTTAGCTCTTTTTTGTATGTATTTTGTACTTTTTAGTCCATGGCCTGATTCTGCATCTAACCAACTGACTGTATCTTTGTAGAACAGGAAGTAGAGTTTGCGTCTTTATCTTTGATGTGGTTTACCCGCTGTGTCTCCCTCAGACTCCAGATGGGCAGATGATGGTGAACTCCACACTGACTTTCAAAGCCGCAATGCAACATCACAACAAGACGGTGACCTGCTCTGTTTCCTATCCGCTATCAGCAGGGGGCAGCAGCGAGGCGACCACCACATCTCACACCCTCTCTGTTCTCTGTGAGTCTCTCCTGCATCTTCACACACAAAACACAAGGTCTAACTGCTGCTAGCACTCTAAAGTCGTCTTTCTATCTTCACCTTTGTAAAAGTATCTAAGCTTCACTTTAACAGAACACATTCTGCCTCAGAGCCCTGACTCTGTCTCTGTTCTGTAGATGGACCTCAGAACACCGCTGCACAGCTAAGTGCTTCTCCAGTTCCAGAGGGTTCTGTGGTGATCTTCAGCTGCACCAGCGACGCCAACCCCTCAGTGTCGGCCTACACCTGGTTCAGCAACACCAACGGAACTGTATGTACTTCTGTGTTACTGGTATTTTTACCTAGGTGGTTTTTGTAACTTTTTATGATAGCCCTCTCCTGGTGTTGCGGATTTGCTACAACTTCATTTCTTATGACCTAAACCCTCCACACAGACATTTTTTCCCCTTTTTTCCTCAGAAGTTCCACTGTTGGACTTAGTTGAGCTTTAGCTTTAGCTTTTCCAGCTACTCACCAGGGGGCACAGCTGTCTCACTTCCAAAATGTCAGTCTCCTTGGTTTCACTGAAACAGATTTTCTAGGCATAATTTTCAAGTAGGTATCACGACCAACCTCTAATAATGGGAAACCATAAACTACATAACTGCAGCCTGCCAATGTTGCAAATCTGCAACATAATCTTCCCCAAATATCAGATTTTAAATGTCTTTCAAACTAATTGGGTCCTGTGGAGATGTGTATATTTTTCATATATTTGGCCTTGTCGTGTCCCAGTGTGGTCACAAGCACAACCTAAAGCCCCGCGGAAACTGGGCTAAAGCCTAGTCTATACTCCGCGGCGCTGGTTACGGTTGCGCCGTAACGCAGGATTAATTGCTTCATAGGTTTTGTGATGCAGGGCTCCTTAAACAGAAAAAAACTGTGGGACGAATAAAGGATCTCTTAATCTCAGAACAGAGTCTGTCTGAAGTCGTATTAATGGCAGATAAAGCAGGAGATTTGTGTGAGTTTCAGGTGGTGCAGGTGGGAGAAGGCCAAACACTGCCCCTACAGGTGAAGCAGACCCACAGCGGCCTGTACGAGTGTCAGGCCCACAGCGAGAGAGGGACGCAGAGGTCTGGTCCACTGGTCCTGGAGGTCACAGCTCTCAGCACTGGTAAGAAGGACTGTGATAAATTGAGTTTATTATTCTGTTTGCTAGAACTTGTATTAAATATTCATCCCAGTTTTGCATCAGTCAAGTGGCAGTTTAGGAGAACAAAGAGCCTGTTTCCTCTTCATCCTCTTCCTAAATTCAGAAGGAAACGCAACAAGTGATTTCTAATGTCTAATGTCTAACAATTAATATTTTATTTTTATGGCAAATTGCATTTCAATACAACAGGTTAACTCTTTATAGGCACCACACATTTGGTATGAAACAGACACAAGTAAAAGCTTAATGAGGTATGGAGGATTAGACTAAAACCACTAATGAAAGGCATATGTTCGATTCATTTTGGGAACAAAGTTGTGAATTTTTAACAACAGATCAGAGAACTAAGCAAGAAATGCTAGCATAAAAAAATAAATAGGAACCAGTGGTCCATAGGGAGTGGGACGACCAATGTCCATAAATATCCCACATCATCACTGTCCTCTCCTGCATTGATAAGAAACTTTTTTTTTTTTAACCAAATGTGAATAATAATGAGACAAAGGATCTGCTTCCATGGACGGACAGACTGTATGCAAGAAAAATTGGCAATAATTATACAGGGATTCATCTGTGAAGTTTTAGGAAGTTATCTCACTGTTTTTACAGGTGCCTAAAAAGTGATATTTCAGTACAAAACAATGCATCAGTAAAGGCTACATATAGTATCAGATATGTTTCAAATGAAGTGAACTCACAATGGACTAGAGTACAGTTAAAAATGAAGCATCATGTATAGAGTGTTATCTTCACCTTAAATAGCAGATCTGGCAGAGGTTTAAGGTTTGGTTAGGGCTCGGGTTCCCTGTGGTTGCGTCAGGACTAGGATTTATGTTAGGCTTAAGGGTTTTGAGCCCGTAACAGTGATCCTGGACTGTTAACTACTAGATGACTGGAGATTCTTAATAGAATGCCTCCATCAAAATATCCCAGGCTACTTCCTTACACCCAGTTTTCTCACAAACGGCTTCAACCATTGTGAGATTGTGAAACTCCTCTGTTGTCTTCAGGCACCTGTCGTCGTTCTACAGACTGGCTGTTTATCGTGTGTGGAGTCTTCTCTGGTCTTTACTTTCTCACTGTGGCTCTGCTCTTTCACAAATACAAGGGGTAATTTTAATGTATAAGCGGATTTATTGTTGTATTTAATTAAACAAAACTAAATGAAAGTACTTACAGCATACTACTGTCTTTCATTTTCTTTCTTACAGCCTTTCAAGGAGACTCACGGTAAGCTTTTTGTCCTCTCAGAATCAATAGGTTTTACGAGACGTATTAAAACCTTGCCACTTTATACATTGTCAATATATTGTTGGATTTGGGACATTTTGTTTTTTTATTATTATTTTTCACACCAGACAAATGTTGTATAGTAATGTTATTACCTTGACATGTCTCACAATGTCTTCCATTTTCCTCTTGCGGTGGTCACTGGAAAAGTCGTACCTGGGTTTGAGACAGTTTGGAATACGTCCTCGTCCCGGTTCATCGTCTCTGATTCTTGTGTTTTTCCAGATCCGATATTTCTGATTTAAAATTTCCCTGCATCTTCTGTTCTGTGTTACCTTTTCTGGTGCTGACAGCTCTCCCTGGTCGATGCCACTTGGGCCTCTGTCAAGAGCAGTGGTCGCTATAGTACAGTGCTCAGAGACCCATCTCCAGATGTTGATGCTCGGCTTGGTCAAGACTAACAGATTTATCTATTGTAAACGTTTTTGGTAGTAGAAAACAGAGCACTCAGAAGAAAAATATGCAGGCACAGGGAGAACATGCAAACTCCCCTCAGAAAGACCCTGTTTTGAACAAGATCCCAATACAGGACCTTCTTGCTGAAAAGATAATGGGACAGTGGTCTCAAATACCATTCTGCGTATATATTTTGTGTGTATATTTTGCTTTTTCATGGCTTTTTCATATATATTCCGAGGGAGACATGTGAGGGTACTCGCATCGCTATCTTCCATTTGTCTTGTATAGAAATACCAAAGACGAAACTCTTTCATACAGCAGGTGGAGAAGAGAGGGGAGAACACCATTTATGCTAATCTACAAACCAGCTGCATCTCCTCAGACTACGACAGTCTCCAGGTGATTAACACAGCTTGTATTCATATTAATATGTGTTATATTTATGTTTCTAATCCATGTGGACTGTGCTTCAGCCTCAGCCTCAACTGAAAAAGACTTCTCCAGAACTGGCCAACTATGAGAACGCTGCAGCTCTGAGGAAGGCTTCAAACAAGACCAGATAAAAGTTACTTTTAATTTTTTTTAAATATCACAAGATCTACAACATTTCAAACCAATTTACTGGGGCGACAGTAGCTCAGTTGGTAGAGCATCACCTTTGGGCCTGAAGGTCATGGGTTTGAATCCACCACGAGACCTACTTCATGACTCCCACTGATGACTGCTGTCGTTGTGTCCCTGGGCAAGACACTTAACCCCACTTTGCCTGAAGCCCCCGCTGGAAGATCAAGGCTCCTGTGGACTCAGCACCTGCAGGAGGATCAGTGAGGGGCTGGTGCTCTGTGTACTGGGTGCAGCCCTAACTGCCACCCCCCGACCAAGAAATGGATTAAGGGGAAGAAGATGGTATGGATGGATAATGGAACCAAGTTAAAATGTATTTCAGATAAGTGCACATGCAGAATCAGTGTTAAACATGGAATATTCAATTCAAATTCATTACAGACTCTAGGTCCAATTTAAACAACATCGATACAGAAAAGACAAGATTCACTTCAGCACAAACAATGTAATAATTTGTTGAGTAAAAAAATTATTCCATTCAATGTAATTTGTTGTTGCTTGTAAACTAAACATCATCTTGGAAGACTGATCTGTGTTGCCGATTTTGCCAACACAGATCAGATCAAACCATTCGAACACAGAAAATGCAACGATAACTACACATAGAGCCATTGGTCCACAAGGGGCAGATGACCAATGTCTATAAATGCCTTAAAATGCCTTGGATCATCACTGTTGTCCTTAGACCCTTCTGCATCAACAAGCAACAAATAAAAAATAAAAACCCAGAGTGATTAAAGACTGAGTAACATTCACGCAGAACTGCATTCTTCCCTGTGCAGCCCTGAGCCTCAGAGTCGATCAACAGTTACAATATTTGACACAGAGATTGGATCAGAGAGCAATGGAGCGCTTGTGAACATATGTATTCATGTGTTGATATTCTACTGTGACTGTCAGTGTTGTTAACGTGTTCGCTGATGAGGAAGTACCAGCGTATGCTTCAAAGCCCGCCCACCACTTCCGCCCTGCTTTTTTTTTAATGCAGGAAAGTACAGCAGCAGTTCAGCCCCACTATATTTTTAAAAATGTATTTCTTTATTTGACAGGGACAATGCAGTCATACATAGTTACATGAGGAACGATGCAGCTGATGCGGCACACACAGAGGGTATAGCTAATGCTGATTTTCAACTCCTGTCCCCGGTTGAGCTTTTGCCTACAGTGCAACACATTATACAGAATGAATAAAATAGGCCTAAACACACATTTACAACAGTGACACATTCCCCCCACCGATGACGGATATACCGACTTCACACATTCACAGTCACGAACACACACTCTCACACATACACACACACACACACAAAATACTCCAATTTACAAGTTTAGAAATGGGTGCATGTTTGGTTTGTTTTAAGCCACAGCTTTAGCTTTGATGTGAACTCTTTAAATTCTACTATGATTTTCAGATCAGTGGGCAGCGAGTTCCACAGTTTGGCTGTTTTTATGGAGAAAGCGGACTGACTAAATGTGGTTCTCCTGTGTGGAATTGCACAGTTGTTGTGGGAGGAACTTCTGGTGACTCTGTTGCTGGTTGTATAAATGAACTTGGTGGCCCTGGTGCGAAGTTATTGATGCATATGAATGTTAATTTCAAAGAGTATCGTTTTATAAAGTTGTTAAAACTAAGTTGATGACGATTTTGAGTATATTGCAGTGATGATGTTGGCTTGGTTTCTTGTCTATTATTTGTATTGCTTGATTGTGTAATGAACCAATGCGCTTTGTGGCTGAGGGAGCTGCCTGGGTCCATGCTGTCATGCAGTATGATATATGGGAGAAGATCATCCCTTGCATGTACAGCAGCCGGGCCGCTTGATTGGGAATGAAATGTCTTATTAGTTTGAAATAGTTAGATTGCGGTGTAAAGTTTTGGAACGTTTTTGTATGTTTATCAAATTTTAATTGTGGATCTAGAATCAACCCTAGGTATTTAAGTTCTGTTATTGTATTGATTTGATCATTTTGTAATATGACATTGAAATTTTCATGCGACAACACAAGTGTTTTCAAAACATCTGCAGTCATACTGGAATACAACATATGACAACATCTTCTAACCACAGTGAGGCCCCTCCCCATTCTACTGGCCACCGCACTAATATGCTTTGACCAAGACAGCTCATTATCAAGGTCAATACCAAGCAGTCTGGACTCAATTTGGGTTCATCCAGCAGCATATGTTTCGTTCAACATAGAAAATGCAATAATTAACCTTTTTTAATGTGTATTGAATACATTTCGGCGTCAATTGATTACCCGGAAGTGAAACAAGTTTATTTACTTCAGCCCTATTGGCTCTAATTTAGTATAATTAATTACGCAAATGACCTCCTGTATTTGTTCAAACACAGACGTCCTGTGATAATACTAATCCCGTGAGAATCTACATGTCAGTGATTGTGATCGCTATCGCTGCTTTCGCTTGACTTTCTGCGTTGTTTTTGTCAATGAGCAGAGGAGTCGCGGATCGCGGCTGCTGCTGTCTCTGTGAGGTCTATGGAGAAGTGTAGAGGACAGTGTAATGTGTTCACTGACACTAAATGACCGGACTGATGGGTTGTGTTTGTACGTTTTCTTTGCACTCCTAATACAGTACAGATGCGTTGCTGCAACTGTTACTATTTGTCGGCTCGCACGTCTCTTAGCAGAGTATGTGGTGCATTCACAAGTCGTCCATGCAAACTCTTATTAAACATTGTAGACAATATGGGCCAGAGAACTGTAGAGCAGTAAAATGTTTGTCCTCATGGTCCCTGTGGCTCTTGTGGTCAGACGCGCGCGACTCTCTGAACTGCTTGAAGAGGGGAGACCCGCGCATCTAGCGGCCCTTACTGGAGTTATGTGAGATGTCAGTGAAAACCGCATTTTACAGATATTACTTATCCCGTGTGAATGCACTGCAAAAACTAAGACGTTCTCCGTTATTATCACAAATTATCAGGAGTCCACAGGTAATTCTAATTCCAAGCAAGTAAACAAACTTGTTTCACTTGACGCCGAAAGGTATTAAATACATATTAAAAAAAGGTTAATTATTGAATTTTCTAGTTACAAAATCCGTTTATTATAATATATATATGTATGTCTTATAAGGAATGAAAAAAAACAAAATGGTCATTTTTGTATATTGCTTTTGTATATTGCTTGTATAGTGTGCCTGAAAATACAAAATAGCCTTTTTTTATTTTGAATTTCCCTTCAAAAATAGAAAATGTATTGAACGCAAAAGTACACGGACCTCCAAGGCAGCTTCCTTGAGGTATACCACAGCCAATTGTTTTTACGTCTGAGAAGCTTCCATTGAAAAATACAGTTTGTTTCTTGTTTTCTAAATAATTTTTAAGCCACAGTGAAGATCAAAAGCTGATCTGAAATCCAGTGATACAGCTCCTGCTAACCTTTTGTTGTCTCATGCTGTCAATCAATCGTTTGTCATCTGAGCCGTAGCTGTTGGAGTCGAGTGACCTGCTCTGTACGCATGTTGGAAATCTGTATTGAGGTTGTTATTAGAAAAATATTGTTGAATTTGATCAAAAACAATCCTCTCCATATTTTTGCTCGTGTAACGCATTACAGGGCTAAGGGTCTGACCGCATGTAGGGTAAGCGTCAGAAGAAGGAACGGTAAGGAGCCCAGGAGTGTGAATAAAACACATGCACAGTTAATAGCTTTTTTGGAAAAAGTATATGTATTAAAGGAACAATATGTAAAAAAAAATCTGGCAAAAAGTGGTACTGCAGTCACAGTCAATATTTTGTAGTCCTCTCCCACTCTCCCTGACTCAGGTTGCCAGATTCACACCAAATCCAGCAGCAAACACAGGGAATTATTTTATCAATTGTTTGTCCGTCTTCATTCACATTGCCATGACAGGCGTGCTAATGCTGAATGAATGTTTTGATTCATGTTTTTTTATTATTATTATTTGGACATTTGAGATAAAAAACAAAATAAAAGCAATGTAATTATACATAGTTTATGCAAAATACATAAGCAATTGATGTCCAAAATAGGAGTGGGAAGAATGGATGTTGGAACGTATTTCTTCAGCGTATCAACATCAGGGTTTGCTCAAGAGGATATCACCTTTCAATTTTATTTTATTCCCTATTTTTTAGACAAACATGTAAAAGTTCCACATCAAAAAGAGACTAACATTATTTTAATTGGGGTACATGTGGTCTTAAATGATTATTTTTACAATTAAGCTATAATCTGCAACAAAACGTCTTGACCTTCGTCTTTTACCGTTTTTAGAGCAATCTGTCATAGAATGTGATAACATGCAATAAATACAAAAAGACATAGCCCGGGATCGAACCCGGGTTCCTGCATCGTAAGCGCACAGTTTAGACCACTAGACCACCGATTCCCAAACTTTTATCAGCTGTCTCAATTGTTCAAAGGCGTCCCGATATAAATCCTCGTTTTAGTCTTTGTTTTGTCCATTAATGATTTGAGAGTCATAACAAGACCTTTTTTAGTTCTGCGCCACATGTTATTTTACCTCTGAGATTAGTGAGCCGCACGGAGTTCTGGCAACCCGATCACAGACTTACATGACACTTTGGCTCTGGCTCCGGCTCTGGCCCTGGCTTCTGCTCCGGCTCTGCTCCACCTACGCCCCATTTCACACCATGCTTCTAGCCACCACCAGTGATTGACCCCGGGGGATCTGAGATCATCTCAGCTGCAATCGATCTCATAGCTGCAAGTGTCACTGCCGGGGTCAATGCGCCAAACAAATAAATCATTTTAATGTATTTATCGTGTCTTTGGTCTCTTCAGATTGAATTCTTTTTGCCTGTGCATACAACTGAAGAATTTTATCTTTTTAACACACCATTATTATTATTTATTATTGGAATCCTTTGTGTGATTTTAACAGTTTTAATTACTTGTGTGATTCTAATGTTTTCATGTTTTTAATTACCTGTGTGATTCTAATGTTTTCATGTTTTTAATTACCAGTGTGATTTTAAGTTTATTTTTAATGGTGATTTTACCTTTGTTTATGTGAGGATTTGTGCCTTGTGTGGTGTGGACTGTGAGGCGCTTGTGTTACCATGTGTAGGAAAAGCGCTCTATAAATAAAGATTGATTGATTCATGTGTAACTTTACTGTACTTTTTGGCTGAACCGTGTATAGTGCTCACCAAGTGTCAACAAGATCTGACTTTACAGTTTTTCTCACGGCCTCTAGGGAAGTACGAGATGGGATCAGGAAGGCTAAACTGAAATATAAGGACAAAATAGAAGAAAAGTACAGCACTGGTGACCTTAGAGCGGCCTGGCAAGGCATCAAATGCATGACTTCCATTAATCACCGAAAGGGGGACAATAAACCTATTCGTGTAAAAGGAGTGCCAGACTCTGATCTCCCAACTGTTTTTAATTCCTTTTTTAGCCGGTTTGAGACGGCAGACCTTTTGGATAAGGTTTCTGCTTGTAAACAGTCTCTCGAGTCAAGTGGGGGAATTGTGATCGCACAAGACCAGGTGACTGCCTTACTTAGAAAAGTGAAGGTAGGGAAAGCCAGGGGTCCTGATGCCATCTGTGGGCGTACCCTGCACCACTGTGCCACCCAGCTTAGTGGTGTTTTTAGCAGACTGTTTCAAAGTTGTGTAGATCATGGTCAGATTCCAGTTTTGTGGAAAACTTCAACTATAATCCCAATTCCTAAATCAAGTACTTCAAAGGAATTGAGTGATTTCAGACCGGTCGCACTTACATCACTTGTGATGAAAACTTTTGAAAAAATTTTAAAGTCTGAGATTTTATGTTTAACTGAGGGAAAACTCGACCCACTTCAATTTGCCTACCAGCAAAACAAGGGGGTGGAGGACGCCACACTCTTTCTACTGAACACAGTGTACAAGCACCTTGACAAAACTGGGGCTCATGTAAGACTTTTGTTCGCCGACTTTTCTTCTGCGTTTAATAAGATGCAGCCCCACATCCTGATTGAAAGACTTGCCGCTGTTTTTAATTTGCCTGACCAGCTTCTTTTATTGATTTTAAATTTTCTCACGGACAGGATCCAGCGAGTGCTTGTGAATGGTCAGATGTCCCCAGTGTCCATCTCTAAATAAACACTCAACATAGGATTACGTAGTGGCTAATAATAAAACTTGTGAATGTATGCATTTGTTGTGCTAACAATCTCAAGTTTGCAAATAAGGGGTGAGCACTTGAGATTTTATGCAAATGCATGGGTTCACAAGTTTTATTATTAGCCACTACATAATCTTATGTTGAGTGTTTATTCGTTTTTAACCAAACAGAAAAATTGTTCGCTAAAAAGTGAAAAGTCAAAAGTTTTCCGACGGGGATTTGAACCCGCGTCGTTGCGACTGAAGTCTCATTACGCAACCGCTACACCACGGCCAGGCATTTTTCTGACTGCTGTGAAAAAATAATACATAACACCCTAAACAACCGACGCACACTTATGCGAGGTTACAGCCTGACACGTGAGTCGCTCGGTCGAGGACCTGTTTTCCACGTCTAAACGACGTAAGGTGTGCATCTGGACGTAAAGCAATGCCTTCCCAGACGTTGATATGACGTTGAATCTGTACCTCTGTCGCTGCCCTGCTTTATTTACTTGGAATCATCCTCTCTAGTAAGTACACAGTCTGCACAGTTTTTAGATATAGATGTATCATTTCCACATTGAAAAGAGTTGGAGACAGAAAGTAAGTTGTTTTCTCACGTATACGTGGATTTTGTTAAGTATATTTTGTATATTATCTGTATTTTGAATTGCCAGTGCATGAATCTATAATAATAACGGCTGGCACTGCTCAGCTGAAAGGGAGACACCTTTTTTTAGTTTTTAAGTTAAAGTTTAAAATATGATATTGTTTTTCATATTTCAAACTATTTTTAACACATTAGAATTCTTAGGTTAGACTGTCCAACAAACTATGTGTTAAAAAAGGTTAAGATTCTTGAGTTTTAAAATAATAATTCAATTCTAAAATGTAAAGTTACTGTATATTTCACAATGGTTTATAAACTGCAAAAAGACAACAGTACTTAGTAAACTAAGTTTAAAAACAGGGAGATCAGCTTTAATATTTGGGACACTCCCATCATTTAGACACCTGTGATGTCATCAGTTGGAGTTGAGTTCAGGTGTGGGACCATGTGGGACCATGTGGGACCATAGGAGCACACAGATGTTACCTGCTGCAGAAAGAGAGTTTAATGTTCATGTATTGCTTTGTTTAATAAATTGATTTAATGTCTTCCCAGGTCTTCAATGTCAGAGACTTTCACTTCTTCTCACTGTGGCTGTTTAAATGAGCCACTACAGTTGTTATTTTTGTTATTGTTAGCTGCAAATATTAAATATCCATTCATCTGCTGGTAGCAAGCTAACTAGCGCTTGCAACTCTATTCAATTTCTTACTTTTTCTTATAAACTTTAAAACCAGCCATATGTTAATTAAAATACATTTACCTTTGCTAATGCAGTCAATTATTGTGAAATCCATAGAGTATAATTTCATGATTGTTGCAATAACTAATGTTCTGTGTGTATTCCTAATGTGTCATGTGTGTTTGAGTCTTACAGGTGTCAGACTGTGTTGAAGGTGTTCAAAGGTAAGAATCACACTCTCACACATTGATTGTTGTTCTGTATTAATATGTTGTTTTTAGAATAAACCATTATTTGGTGTATTCTCTTTGAAAACATCTATCTTTTTCTCAGATTGTTCAGCAACTCACTCAAGATGAGGGAAAAGAGCAACAAGGGGAAAATGCCCCCTCGGAAATGCAACATGTGTAGAGTAATACAGGGTAAGTAGCTTTCAGGGCTCATTTGTGTCCATGTGCAAAACAAATGCACATTTGCAATTGTTTTTTACATGGAATTACTCCAATGACCAAAGCCTTATCCCAAGTTTCTCAGACGGAGTGTCTTCCAGTGTCTCGAGCTAGTGCAGTGCCAAGGTTTGTATCACATGGTGATGGATCGAGTGGTTTGAGGCATTAATAGAAAGTTATGTGTTGTTATATCACTTTGCCACATTATGTTGAAACTAAACATGTTCCACATTTTCAGGTGCTGTGCTTGGACCTTGTGATGAGAGACTGAAGACCAAGAGAGGACACATGTTGGAACCTCAACATTCAATAAATGCATTCTTCTGCCTTTCAGATTGTGTTTTTACATCTGGGGAACCTAGAGTGTAGCTTGTGCCTGTTTTAATACTGATCCAAACATAGGCGCTACAATCATGTTTTTTTACTTTGGCATGAACTGTTCAGTACAGTAGTGTTCATAACACTGTGCCCTGTATGGTTTAACTTGTACTTTGATGTAGAGAAACATGATTTTTAATGCAGCTCCATTTGCAATAATGACTGATATCCTTCTACTACAGTTGTTCTAATGATTTTTGAATGCTGTGTTTATCGTTTATTGCCCAGAGTCAGAACTAAACATGATAAAGCTGCATTTCAGATTCACAAGGCTAAAATCTGGAACGGTCTTCCTGGAAATGTGAGACCGGCTTCTTCTTTGACAATGTTAAAATCCAAGTTTAAAACACTTCTGTTTCTGCTTCAACTGAGAGATTTTATGAGGGATTGTATTTGTTTCTTTTTAATTTACAGTCAATATTTATAATTGTAATGCCTTGTTTGATTGTTTCTATCTTTTGTTCAGTGCTTTGAGTTTCCTTTTGTTTTGACTGTGCTATACAAATAAACTTGCCTTGCCTATTGCAAAAAGTATGTCTCGACCAGTGAGTGATTCTGCAGAGGTTAAGTAGATCAATAGGACTGTAAATGGACGTCATATAAACGTCAATATTTTGGTCATATAAGACGTCGAGAGGACGTCGGACCCGACCGGTTCTGTACCACATTGCAACCTTGTATGAAGTGGCCGCGACGTCATTTGAATGTCCAGATAACGTCCAGATGACGTTGAAATGACATAGTTTTGACATCTGCTTGCTTAGTGGGAACAACGGAAAACGAACGTCATATGAAGGCAATATTTTGGTCATATAAGACGTTGATAGGACGTCGGACCCGACCGGTTCTGTACCACATTGCAACCTTGAATGAACGTCCAGATGACGTTGAAATGACATAGTTTTGACATTTGCTTGCTTAGTGGGAACGACTGAAAACGAACGTCATATAAACGTCAATATTTTGGTCATATAAGACGTTGATAGGACGTCAGACCCGACCGGTTCCGTACCACATTCAAACCTTGAATTGACGTGCCATCAACGTAACATTTGGAGGTTGAAGTGACGTCGGGAAACGACGTCGAGAAAACTTTCATTCTGCACCCACCAGTGACCTATATTCTACGTCGGACAACGACGTTCAAATTACGTTGATTCAACGTCGGCTTGCTTAGTGGGCAGGATCCCCTCAGGGGTGTGTTATGTCCCCTCTGCTGTTCATACTGTACACAGACAGTTGCCGGGTCACTCAGAAGAACAGATCCCTGGTTAAGTTTTCAGACGACACAGTCCTGGTGTCCTTACTCTCAGGATCTGAAATGAACCACGGCCCTGCATTGACAGAGTTTGTCCAATGGTGCGACAGCAACTACTTGGATCTAAACGTCTCAAAAACCAAGGACATGATTATTGACTTTAGACGCTCCACAGCGCCCTCTCTGGGCAGCAGTGTCATCCATGGTGAAGGGGTGGAAGTGGTGGAGAAGTACAAATATCTTGGTTCTTGGATGGACAACAAGTTGCGGTTTGACGCAAATACAGACTCCGTTTTTTAAACGCGGTCAGCAGAGAATCTATCTTCTAAGGAAGCTGAACTCTTTTAATGTAAATAAAAGGATTCTCTGCAACTTTTACTGCTGTTTTATAGAGAGCCTATTAACATTTTCATTTGTTTGCTGGTTCAAGGGTTTGTCTGTAAAAGATAAAAACAAACTGCAAAACATTATCAAAATCTGCTCTAAAATTATTGGTGTTAAACAAAGAGACCTACAGTCTCTTTGGGAGGAGCAGGCGCTAAAGAAAGCTAAATGTATCTTGGGTCAGCCTCTCCATGCTCTGTCCTCTGAGTTTTCGCTCATGCCTTCTGGACGTCGTTTTTATGTACCCTCTCGGAAAACAAATCGTTTCGCCAACTCTTTTGTCCCCTCTGTCACTAAACTGTTGAATTCTGAAGGGAGTGTGTTTATTAAGTGACACCGACCTTTGTGAAATGTGTCGTTTTCTTTTAATTATTTGCTATTGTCTGTACTGTTGGAAGTGACACACAGTGAGTGTTGTGATGTGTTTGTACAACATCTGTCGGAGGTTGCAGCAAATCAATTGCCCTTAAGGGATCAATAAAGTTTTCTGAATCTGAATCTGAATCTGAATCATTCACTTTGGTGCATTTCTCACATCAGACTTGAAGTTCTCAAAATTATTAGTTCAAACTCCACAACATGAAGTCATTGGTGCACATCATTGTAGCAGTTTCTCATTCCTATGAAAACACAGAGAGAGGGAAGTGTCACAATGAAAACATGACTATGTCTTTTGACTGTGTTGTTCATACTCAATGTTGTCAGGACTTGACACAGACAGTTTCATTGACATGAAGATTTGCTTTTGAGGAATAAACTTTTCATTTTGAGAAAGCGATGCACTTTTGCAGGTTATTCATGAGGTTTTGCAGTTTGCACTAATTGTTCTGAGAAATGCACAAACTGTTGTGCAAATGTGAAGAATGATGTGAGAAATGCATCAAAGCGAATGAGAAAAACTGTAATGCATTGAAAACAGAGAGAGTAAAGTGTCAACCATTTGACTGTGTCAGAACTTATCATTTTGATTATACAGACAATTCATTGACATCAATACTTGCTTTTGAGGAATTAACTTTTCATTTTGAGAAAGTGACACACTTTGGCAGGTTTTCTACAATGTTTTGCAATTTGTACAAATTGTTTAGAGTAATGCGCTAACTGTTCACTAAAAATGTGAAGAGTGATGTGAGAAATGCACCAACGCAACTGAGAAAAGCTGTACCATATGAATTTGAGGAGCACAGGGACTGGCCTCCTGCTGGGACTCTGATGATCACAGGGACTGGCCTCCTGCTGGTCCCAGAGTCAAGACTAAACATGGGGAGGCAGTGTTTCAGATGTATGCAGCTAAAATATGGAACAGTCTTCTTGTTTTGTTACACTATCTCGTCTGTGAGGTTTTCGCCATGGCTCGTCTGTAGATTCTGAGCAGACTTGCTTTGGGGCCTTTTCCCAGACCCCCCCCCTAAACAGAAATATAGAAGTGGGTTGACACAGCTGTTGAAGTACCCTATGACACTGGTGAGTGTAGACCAAGGCTTCAAACTTTGTGGATGTATGTCCATTAGCTTTAACAGAAGGCCGCAGTGATACGGTGCCCAGCACAAGAAGAAAAAAATGACAAGAACGGCTAAACTTCTTATGGAGCGAGACTTTCTGGACAGTTTTGTTCTGTTGATTCCTACACCAGCCAGGATGTAACATACAAGGATGACCAAAAAAGGCAACAGGAAGCCGCACACAAACCGAAGAAGGTATAGATGTAATTTTCTGTCCTTCTCTTTGTCTTTTGAAACGCTGCAGAGGGTTCTGTTGTTCTTGTCCAGGTGAAGATGGCGATGGATGTAGAAGGGAATGCTCTGCGCGACAGCAAGCGTCCACACACACAGGGCGACCACTCGAACCACTCTGAGGGTGCGTTTGGTTTTGATAAGAAAGGGTCTCAACACACAGAGGGCGCGGTCCAGACTGATCACAGCCAGCAGGAACACAGAGCAGAACATGTTGGTATATTTGATGAAGCCGTTGAGTTTGCAGAGGAAGGTTCCGAAGGGCCAGTCGTTGGAGCGGAGCTTGTACACAATGGACAAGATCCGACTGAAGCAGAAAATGAGATCTGTCACTGCCAGGTTCACCAGGAACACGTGTGTGACTTTGGTCTGAAACAGAATAAAGATCTGTCACACTGAGCCTGAACTGTTAAAGGACGTCTCTATAGCATCTCTAGGTCAGAAGCACTCAGATGCAGAGAATTCTGGTTTTATTTCACCAATGCGTTTAAACGTGCTGTTTTCATCAGGGCTTGTCTCAAGTCATCAAGTCCTGATGAAAACAGCACGTTGAAATGCTTTGGTGCATTAAAACCAACTCTCTGCATCCAAGTGTCTCTAAATTATTCTCTTAGTTATCTTATTTGCCTTATCTTGATTGTCTTCCCCGCCCTGATGTGTTTCACCTGTGTCTCTCTGTGTCTATATGTACCCTGTGCTCCTCTCCACATGTTGCTGGTCCATTGTGTTGTTCATGTCTTTGTCTGTTCCGTTCTGCCCTGTTCCTGGTTCCTTGTGTTTTTGGATTTTTTTAGTTTGTTTTCATCTGCACATCATTAAATTACTCTTTTTTTATTTTTTTATTTTTTTGTGGCATTCCTGCAATTTTGAGTCCTCATCCTTCCCAGCGCATGACAGTACTCCTATCTGGTTCTATCAAGAAATTGAAGCCGGAGCAAGAGGAATGTTTAGCAAATGTAATCTCTGGCAAAGATTGTGGCGCTACTCTCCACGGGCTCCATTAGCGGCATTGGAGCACCTCCAGACCTTAGTACGAAATGTAATTTGTACTATGGTGTGGTACGACCAGGCTAGCTCTGGTCAAGCGTCTCAATGAGAGACACAGCGGAACATGTTCCAAAGATCATTTTGGTATGAATGCTGAAGAATAGGTTTTTCACATTTATCTTTCTTCTCTGGACAGGAGTGATCGAGCAGTGTTCACTTGTTGGACTTCTGTGCCTATCTAGGGGTGGGCGATAATTATTGTAGGGGATAATATTGCAAAAGTAACTTTGACAATAATCTTTTTCACATTATCAAGATGATGGCTCTATTGTTGCTCCCCCTCGGCCCCTCCCCTCGAGTTTGTCCCATTCTAAACAGCAGCAGCGCCGCTTAGCTTGCAGCAGAGACCGCTCTAAACATGCTCGGAGGAATAAACTTGTATAAAAAGTGCGGAGTGTAGAGTATAAAAAAGGTGGTGTAGCGTCAGAGTGTGTGGAATTTCCTACAGCAGTGACACAGCACTTTTTATCTCCATTGAACAACGTGGCCTTACACCAAAGACTGTAAACTTATTGGTTAGGGAAGAAAACAAAACTTAAGGTTACTTAATATAACCCCAGTTATTTGATAACCGAGTGAGGCGTTTCACTAAAGATTGTTGACAGTTGAGGCAATACTTTGTGTTACAAGAGCTTTCACTACTGTACACTATGGAGAAAGTAAACTCGGCTGAATGAAATTGCAATATAGCAATATGTGACAGAAGCACTTTAATCCTACTTGAACTATCTCTTTGAGGTTTGATAAACAAAAATAAAAATACAAGTTTTTTGATTTTAACAGTCATTTTTGTGTCTCAGCTGGCCTGGGAATACCTCAAGATTGGAGGAAGTGTGTGAGGTGATTGAGCTGCTTGGACTACTGCTCCTGCGACCTCGCAATGGATAAAGTGGAAGAAAATGGATGTTTCTTCTCACTGTCCCTCCCACTTACAGACGTTAATTCCACAGACCTGGATTTTGAACGCCGCGAGGTAGATCACCACAGCATTTCCACAGATTCCCAGAATCACAGTCAGAATGTAGAGGACCACACTGACCCTCTGGAGCACCACCTCCAGGTGGGAGTCCTCTGAGGGAGACATGAGGCTGCAGAGAGGCAGGTACAACACATTACTGAGAGTTCCATGTGAGCAGACATCTTCGTTAAACCTGGGGCACCTCACTTTCTTCTGAGGTCTGACGGGATCTAGCATTCGCATGCAAGAATGGTCACAGCACTCAACTGCACAGCATCAAGAAAGTTTTGTTTTCTGCGTTTTGAACATTCAGGACATCTTCAAACCGTTCCAAACTGTACATAAAGTCTACAAGGTAATAGGGGATTTTCCATCACCTTCACTGTTAGCTTCCCTCACTCCTTCACCCTCATTCATTTTGACAGCAGACAAGTGTCCTACAGAGAGAGACCAGAGAGAGAGACCAGGGAGAGACCAGAGAGAGAGACCAGAGAGAGACCAGAGATAGAGACCCAAGAGAGACCAGAGAGAGAGACCAGAGAGAGACCAGAGATAGATACCCAAGAGAGACCAGAGAGAGAGACCAGTGAGAGACCAGTGAGAGACCAGTGAGAGAGACCAGAGAGAGACCAGAGAGAGACCAGTGAGAGACCAGTGAGAGAGACCAGAGAGAGAGACCAGAGAGAGACCAGTGAGAGACCAGTGAGCGAGACCAGAGAGAGACCAGAGATAGAGACCCAAGAGAGACCAGAGAGAGAGACCAGTGAGAGACCAGAGATAGAGACCCAAGAGAGACCAGAGAGAGAGACCAGTGAGAGACCAGAGATAGATACCCAAGAGAGACCAGAGAGAGAGACCAGTAAGAGACCAGAGAAAGAGACCAGAGAAAGACCGGATATAGAGACAAATAAGAGACCAGAGAGAGCGAGACTAGACAGAGACCAGAGAGACACCGTAGATAGAAACCAGAATGAGACCAGAAATAGAGACATACACACAGATACAGCCTTGATTGCATTGACAGTATGCACTTAAACAATAGGAAAAACTTTTCTTCTTTGTTTGTTGTCAAAATAATAAAGAATCGATTAATATTTACCGTTGGGTTTAAAGCTGTCGGTCAGTCTGGTTTCAGCCTCCGACTTTGATGCAGGAAGTTAACTTTTATATCTGACTTTTACATCAGCTCTCATCGCACAGGAGCGAGGCAGAAACACACACACACACACACACACACACACACATATACGGCTTACTCCTACTTTGACTCCATTTTGTATTTTCCAAGAGAAAATTATGGACGTATGAAAGAGATAAATGCAATAAATATACAGTCTGTTAAAGAGAAACAGAACTGCTTTGATCTACTGTTATCATGATTATAGTAAAGAGCAGTGTTTTTCAACCAGTGTGCCATGGAACGTTAGTGTGCCTTGACACGTTGTATGGTGTACCTTTGGAAATGGTCCCTCTCTTTGGTCTCTCTCTGGTAGTTCTCTGGTCTCGCTCTGATCTTTCTCTGGTCTTTTTCTGGTATATCTCTGGTCTTTGTCTGGTCTCACTTTGGTCTCTCTTTAGTCTCTCTCTTGTCTCTCTCTGGTCTTTTTCTGGTCTCTCTCTGGTCTTTTTCTGGTCTCAATTTGGTCTCTCTTTAGTCTCTCTCTGGTCTTTTTCTGGTCTCTCTCTGGTCTCTCTCTAGTCTCGCTTTGGTCTCTCTGATCTCTCCCAGGTCTTTCTTTAGTCTCTCTCTGGTCCCGCCTTGGTCTTACTTTGATCTCTCTCTGGTCTCTCTGGTCTCTCTCCGGCCTCTCTCTCTGGTCTCTCCTTCTGGCCTCTCTCTCTGGTCTCTCTATGATTTCTCTAGTTTTCCTTTGGTCTCTCTCAGCTAAACAAAGTCGGCTACAGAAAGCTAACAGGTTGATATATATATCATTGCCATAACAGTCCAATCTCCAAAAGACTCTTCTATGCTCCATGTTTTAGAGCCACACAGATATTATGGGATGTTTCTATCTGCTCCCTGTGTTTTTTTTTCATTTGGTCTGGAGTTTCTTAAAGGCACTGTGCATAAACAGACCACTGGGGGGTGGTAGAGTTCAATGCACCATACAACAGTTTGGACGTTTGAGCAAGTCTCTCAAAGAAGCATCATCCCAAACCATGGATCTATAATAACATCTAGATAGGGTATTACTAGCTTTTAGCTGCCCCAGCCACAGGCACAGGGGGCGGTCGCGGTGCTGAAGACTAAATTCATGCAGGCTAATCATGGCTCTACTATAATATCTGGATAAGGTATTTTCTAGCTTATAGCTGTCCCACACATACTGCAGACTAAATTCACACGGGCCACCCAGAAAAATGTCCCATAGAAGTCAATGTAAACTAAAACAGCTCGACCTCAGCTGACAGAGAACCTACAGCTTTCATAAAGGTCGGATTTTGTGGGGCTTTTAGTGACCCTTACATCCTGAACCTTTTTTCGTCTTTGGTTGACAAGGGACACTAAAATCTCCACAAAATCCGAACTTTGTGGAAGCTGCAGGTTCTCTGTCAGCTGAGGTCGGCCTGTGTTAGTTTACATTGATTTCTATGGAGAAAATGCAAGGGTAGCCCACGTTAATTTAGTCTGCAGTACCGCGAGAATCCCCGAGCACATGAGCCCTTCATCTCCAAGCTGTAATACCCTATCCAGATATTATAATAGATCCATGGGTCCATTACTGAGCACAAGCCATTGATTTGAATAGGGCACCATCTTGGATCACTGGCTTTTCTAAACCTGCTTCTTTCTTTCTTTTCCAATCAAAACATAACTTTTCCATGTTGGAAAAGATTATGCCTTAAAGATTATAATTTAATTCCTTACTTATCTTATACTACTCTCACTTTATTACACTGCTAATTGTGTATTATGTCATGTAGTAATTTTAAGCAATGTGATGGAGCTTTCTTCTGCATTCTTTATATCTATTTTTTTGTTTAGGTTTGCCTGTATAGTTTCCATAGACTGTTTTTATTGTATTCCCTTGTGCACTTGCTGTTGCCACCTGTGGCCACTGGAGGGCACCGATGCAGCTTGACTTTAGAGGCTTTAGGGGCAGGTCTGAACTTGCCCGGACTTGCAGCAGAAGGAAGTTATTACTTGCACAACTCAGAACAACGACAAAAACACTTACTTTTACTGCGGGCCATAGAAATAAGTGGCATTTTCAGACTTTCACAGATGAGAGTGATTCAGTGATGCACCTGCTGCTGACTCAGGCCTCGCTCTCAGACTAAACATGAATAATGACATGTGTAAGCCCTCTGTCATAAAATAATAACTAAACTAAGTCGAAACAAATGAGCAAACTGAAATATTGTTGTAACACAGTGGGTAATGAAGGTGTAATGTGTGTACCTGCAGGTAAAAGCCAGATCCTCTGAAGCCATGCATGGTCAGTACTGTGATGGGAGACCTCTGGGAACACCGGGAAACACAGTGGAGTGACTGTGGCTGTAAAGGGCCCAACTGATGTTGCGTCTTTAGGCAAGACATTTCAGCCACATTAGAATGACTCTGATGAGTGTGTGAAGGGAACAACAACATGACCAATGTATTATTAAATTAAATCAAAAGTAATGTCAAATCAGCAAAAAGAATTAGCACAGAATTTTTGACTTCTTTTACACAGAAGTCAATAAGAGCTAGAGAGAGTTGGAGCTAAACTTGCTTATTGGGCTTCTTATTGTTGATCTATATATAGTCTATGTCAGCATTGTCCATCTGTATACAGTCTACAGTCCAACCCTGTACATCAGAATTAGTAAAGTTTTGTTAAGTTCTTGTTTTGTAAAAAAATGTGGTTGCCTCATGGATGAACTGTGCTATACAGATAAACTAACCTTTGCCTAAACAATTAAAATCAAAATCACCCCATGTATTAAAACGACTAATATTACTGTTGTCATACACAGTAGAACAATCCTGAACCTTGAACTGCCAGAATACCGTTCAAAACTTATAATATGTTCGTGTGCATTCCATCTGTAGGCCTGGAGTTTGACTTTCCCTTGAGACGGCGAGCAGAGCATGACCTCTGACCTCTGACAGTTAATAACTCTGTTTTTGACGTCTCTGTTGCATTCGCCGCCGTCACCGTCTCGTCTCCGATCCGTCAGATGAGCCGTGAGTAATCCCTGAGCTCTGTGGAACCCGAGTAACACTAAACAACACATACTGGGTTCGTTTGCTCTTTTAAACATTTAAACACTGTGTGAAGGAGCGGATCTGTGGGTTCTTCCATCCTGCTGCTGTCAGACTGTACAATGATGCTGTCAGACTGTATAATGAGAACTGTTTTCACCTTTTACAATGATTCAGAAAAAGGCCCTGTGCTCTGGGTTTAAGACCACAGAGAAGGCCACTCTTGGGGCGACAGTGTCTCAGTTGGACCTAATAGTCATGGGTTTGATCCCACCACGACCCATGTCATCTGCTCCCACTGATGTCTTTGAGTGTCCAAAAAGCACTATACAAGTTTGATGTATTATTATTATTATTATTATTACTTTACATGTTACTACTTTATTACATATAGAAAATTATTGATAACTCCCAAGGGCAGATTGTAGAGGAGGCGAGGTTCTGGGTTTAATTCTGTCTCATGACCTGAAATGGGAAAAAAAAAACTTGTCAGGTTGTTAAAGTCAGGTTGTTAAAGAGTCGTGTCAGTGTCTTTTCTCTCTGTGGAAATGAGAAATCACCACAAACTCTTAAGATTCTGCTTCACTTTTATTGCTGCAACATTGAAAGTTTGCTTGTTGATTCAGTGACTGTGTGGTTCGACAGCATCACAGACAAAGAAAGGAGAGAGACCAGAGAGAGACCACAGAGAGAGAGATCAGAGAGAGCTAGACCAGAAAGAGAGCCTAGAGAGAGGTACTCCACTTTGAAAAAGGACTGTGAGATCAAAGATAGACCAGAGAGAGAGAGAGAGAGACCAAAGAGAGACCAGAGAGAGAGACCAAAGAGAGACCAGAGAGAGAGACCAAAGAGTGACCAGAGAGAGCACAGATAAGAACCTGAGAGAGACCAAAGAGAGAGACGAGAGAGAAACCAGACAGACAGAAGATACTGTTTGTTGATTGATTTCACAGTGATGATTGTTTTATGTATGTACTTATCTACCAAATTAAACATTGGGACAAAAGCTTGGGCCCAGAACCTTACATCAGAATATTTCGTTGTTGTATCGAACTATAAATTGTGTTTCTTCAACATGAGTCTAATGAATCTATTTGAGGTTTATGACCACAAATGTAGCGTGTAGGGTTCAGGGTGGAGCGGAAGGATCCACGGCTGCTGGGCATTCCTCTCCTCTGACTCACAGGATTAACGTTCAGGGGGGTCTCAGTCCCAGGGGTCCAGATCTGAAGAGTACCATCATTCAATTCAATGTATGTAGTGTGTCACCTTCAATCACAGCAGCAGTCGTCTCAGAGGCTCTAGATCCAGGACTGAGGCTTTATATCCAGGACTGAGGCTGTAGACCCAGGACTGAGGCTGTAGATCCAGGACTGAGGCTGTAGATCCAGGACTGATGCTGTAGATCCAGGACTGATGCTGTAGATCCAGGACTGATGCTGTAGACCCAGGACTAAGGCTGTAGATCCAGGACTGAGGCTTTAGATCCAGGACTGATGCTGTAGATCCAGGACTGATGCTGTAGACCCAGGACTGAGGCTGTAGATCCAGGACTGAGGCTGTAGATCCAGGACTGATGCTGTAGATCCAGGACTGATGCTGTAGACCCAGGACTAAGGCTGTAGATCCAGGACTGAGGCTTTAGATCCAGGACTGAGGCTGTAAATCCAGGACTGAGGCTGTAGATCCAGAACTGAGGCTTTAGATCCAGGACTGAGGCTGTAGATCCAGGACTGAGGCTGTAGATCCAGGACTGAGGCTGTAGATCCAGGACTGAGGCTGTAGATCCAGGACTGAGGCTGTAGATCCAGGACTGAGGCTTTAGATCCAGGACTGAGGCTGTAGATCCAGGACTGAGGCTGTAGATCCAGGACTGAGGCTGACCTCTCCGAGAACAAGTTGCAGATAACATCAATTACACTTGAAAATCTCAAAAACCAGTCAATTGTTTGGCTCGTTCTTCCAGGACCAGGTGGCGCTCGCGGCAGAAGAAACAACAGTTAATACAAAAATCTTATTCTAATTCAGATACAAGCAGATCGGCCAGTCTCTGTCGGGATAATTGAACTTCCAGAAGTGTCTATGAGCACTGCTGAGCCTGGACATGTGCCATTTACCTGTTATGAAAAGTCACTTAAATTTACTTTCCAAGTTACTAAATGATCACATATATATCATCATTGATAACTCCCCGGTGCAGATGGTAGGGGAGGCAAGTCTCTGGGTATACCTCTGTCTAATGACCTGAAAAGGGACAAAAGCACTAATCGGGTCATTACGAAAGCTTGTCAAACTTAGAGATTTCACCACAAACTCTAAGATTCTACTTAACTTTTGTCGCTGCACCCTTGAAAGTTTGCTTGTTGGTTCTGTGACTCTGTGGTTTGGTGAGATCACAAGCAAAGACAGGAGGGAGACCAGAGAGAGAGACCAAAGAGAGACCAGAGAGACCGGAGAGAGGTGGAGCTAACAGCAGATGATACAACAGTCCATTCAATACAAACATCTTATTTTAGTTCAGATAAAAGTTTACACACAGGCTCTCAGTGGGATCTCTGTTCTGTCGGCTCATCAACAACATGTTTTAGTGTTTTTTTGGACAGACTTCTGAGCGGCCGGTCTCTGTCAGGATAATTGAACCTCCAGAAGTGTGTGTGATCGTGCCGCTGCTGATGTCTTTGAGTTTCTGCTCCACTGCGCGTCTATGGGGACGAGACGAAAGTCCAAATTCCTGATTAATGCGGTTTCAAACAGCCCTCCGACTCCTCTTGTCTTTTGATGTCTGAAATGGAACTTCCTGTCACTTCTTACGTCATGTTTGCCGTGAGCTTATAGCTTATGCCTCACTGTTTAAAAAAAGCTTAATCTGTCAATCATTTGCATAGTTCCGCCCCCTGCATTCCAGGCATTCTTGCAGTTGAGGGGTCAGTGAGAGGAGACGGGAGATAAAAGTGTGCATGCATCCGGTGTGGGTGGCAGCGTGGATGTTGAAAGAAAATGCGGCACGTTGCAAAACGCACTAGGAGCCCGCAGAACGCCCTCCAGAAGCCCTGTCCCATGTGAGATATCAGGTTAGAGCGTGGAGTCCCTCTGTGGACCGTTATGACAAGCTTCCCCCTGTTCAGAGATGTACAGAATAATGTAGAACGTGTAGAAAAAATGGCAAAAGATGCAGTGGTCTGCGATCATGTCACAGCAGAAGGAATTATGGTTGTTAATAAGACACAAGCAGGATAAGATAAGATAAGATAAGATGTGCTTTATTTATCTCACAAAGGAGAAATTTACAGGTCACATTGGCATGGATAGAAACACTCAGATTGTGCAAAGAAAGAAATGTGAAAACATGTTACATGCAGCGTAATTAAGTACAACAATAATAATCATAATAATAATAATAATCATTATTCTTTTACTCCATACACAATGGTGATAAATGACTACCGTAGCCTCAGCTTCCCAGGGTCACACTGTGCCATCAGCCCCTCATTCTAATCTGGGTTAAGCGTCTTGCCTAATGATCCAATGACCGATGGACTACATGTACAGTATGTGCATCAGATTGGACAGAGGCATCGGACAGTGATGCGTTTAAGAGCACAGGCGAATCCAAACTTATTCAACTCACTTATTTTGTTAACTCACTTTTCTCTCTCTCTCTCAGTTCTCTCCCTTCTTTATGGTGCTTTCAGACCAGATCATGCATTGCGTCGGCTTTCAATGCAGTCAATGGTGACGCGCGTTCGAGCGTCAAAACGCACAAACGTCTTGGGACACACAAACGGACTGCTCAGTAGAGACGCACGGACTGCGTGGGAAAGTTGAAGGGGAGGAGCAGGAGCGGAAAATGGACGCCCACAGGAGATAAACTTTGCTCAACCTTTCCTCGGGACGTTCATGCAGCGACCAATCAGAGAGCCGCAAAGTGGTCACGGGGACATTAGCGGACTGAGCGAGCAGACTGAACATACTGTAAACAGCCAAAACAGGAGCCACACCACGACTTAAAACCCGGGTTGACAATGTGGGACTCTGTGCTTGTGAATATGTGCGTTGTCATGCTCCTGTGACTTTAAGCAACTGCTTCGAGTGTGTTCGCCAATGCGGAAGTACCGTTTAATAATAAATAAACTTATTGCGCACCTCCGTTAACACATACTACAGTTATATAAAGTCCGCGGAAGGTCTCTGGACACAGACACCCTGCAAAGCTGCATTATTGGAGAAGATTTTTACACGAGAAGCCGCTAGCATAATTATGTTCGCATCAGAGCCGGCCGGCTACTTCCGCCACTTCCGGCGCTGGTCAGGACGTTCTGGTGTGAAGTCCCGTGCGTCTGAAAACTAGAGAATGCGCGCCTGGTGAGAGAGGCTTCAGCGTTTGAGCATTTGCGGTCTGAATGCACCATTAGGTTTCCCACTGGGTTATTGAGTTGTTCCCAGTGGGGGCGGGTCCTGGCACAAAAATGTCCAAAAGGGCGTGCGCTGACGTGCATGCAATACCACCCCGGGCCGATAGCGGTGGACCGGAATATGGATTATTCAATGCAAATGTATAGCCTCATCTTACCTCTCGAAAAACGTCTTTACAGAATGGTCCTAAAGTCAACTCTTGGTCCAAAGCTATGGTCCACCTGTGTCAATGCCGAGGGGAGTGAATTTTTTTGGACCAGTCTAGTTATGTCGCTGTGGAATTTTGAAGGCACTTGTTAAATTAATGTGACTCGTGCCGGCTGAGGCATGCGCAGATGCGTTTTTTCAAATTTCCAGTCCCCGCGGCCATTTTGAAACTGCCCATACACGGTGAAAGTGGTGGCACTATAGTTTCAAGGGCGGAGATAGGCGTCGAGGTGACGACGTCCGATAATATTTACAGTCTACGGTTGTTCCTTGCAAATGCAGGACAGTGATGATGAACCAGGACAATAATAAACATTTATTAATAAAGCTTAAGCGTAAATTCAGACTGAAAGACCGAGTGCAACTCCCCCCTTCTAGGCCAACCAATCACACAGCGCTGCCGACCTCGAGCCTCTGCCAATCACTCAGCCCGGCCAGCCTCCTGCCGACCCCCTGACAGCAAAGCGGGCAATTTAAAAGGCAGCCACTTCCTGATAAGCAGCGCTTTCTGAAGCTCTTATCTCCCACCACTTCTGGCTCCCGCTCTAGGCTCCCGCTCTGGCCCCTGCTCTAGGCTCCCGCTCTGGCTCCTGCTCTAGGCTCTTGCCCTGGCTCCTGCTCCGCCTGCGCCCCATTCACACCATGCTTCTAGCTTCTATATAGATTTGTAAACTTTATAAAAACACAATGACAGCACAATCAAAGAGCACTGCTGTGTCCCAAAAATACCCAGTATCCTCACAGTTTAATTCCCGTTTGAGCATTATTTGGGAAACTCTTGTAAACATCTGCTGAACTCCAGTGAAACTCAAGCCGTTTCCCGTGAAGTGGGGTAGTAGCTAAAACGCGGAAGTGGTGCGTGCATAGAGCCCATTGACAACTCTCCGAGAAGTCCTCCGAGACGACTGCTGTTGTGATTTACAGTTGTACAAAATAAATGTAATTGAATTAAATAGTTTTATTGGCATTTACAGTTACAAAGTTTGATAAGAGAAAGTTACGAAACACCTTGGGTCTGGAGCCTCACATACAGGACCGAGACCCATCAGACTGGTTTGATAATAATCATTCCTTAAGTCTACTTTATATTCTTATGCTTTGTTATCGCAGTTATTGAAGTCTGTTCCTGTTTAAATGAAGACACATCATACTGTACTCAACAGCTGGGTCATTTATTCCACCGGGCTTTGCTTAAGCTAGTAAAACCCTAGCATCCCCCTAGCAACGCCATCTCCAGATAATATAACAGATCCATGGGTGGGACACATGCAGGAGAAGCAGGATTGCAGAAAGCAGGAAACTAAGAAGTAAACGGAAATGAGACAAGAAAAATAGTGACTAGATGTTATTGGCAGTGATGGGCAAGCTACTTGAATTGTGTAGTGAGCTAAGCTACAAGCTACTCTACAATAAATTCAGCTTCACTACACAGAAGCTACCACCCATACAAATGTAGCAAGCTAAGTTACAAAATTCTGTCAAAAGTAGCTTGCTATATAGAAGCTATTTTCAATTAAACAAACTGCAGTTCATGCAATTTTATATTTTCCTGCATTAACATGTTTGCTCATTTCTTATTTTTTGCACAATTCTTGAGTGTTTTATCCATGCCAAATGTGACATGTAAATTTCTCCTGTGTGAGATTAATAAAGCTTATCTTCTTATTTGAGATAAACTGTCAGTCAGATAAAGGTTAACATTTTGTAGATATTTATTGAACAATAGCCCAAAACACCAAAAACAACAAAGAGTAGGCATCTGAAAACATATTTCTTTTCGCTCATCTCGACTAGAGTGACGTACTTTTGGAGGTATGGCCACGGTACAACACTTTGAGAGTCCTTATCATGGTCCTCCTCCACCGCGGCGGCTCCTGGGCTCTCTGCCATGCTTTTGCTTCGCCCAGTAGCGCGCGCGCATGTGTGTGCGTGTGCGTGCGCGCGTACGTTCGTGTGTGTGTGTTGTTACCAAGCCCTGCGCATGCGCATCAGCATTCTGTCTTTCTATATGTTTGTTTTATGCTGCGGGAAAATGCTGCAATAGATGAACATCAGAGATTTCCGTGAGAAAATAGCTTTGGCGGACGCTACCGCGCTACTTGAGCAATAATATAGCTTAGCTACAGAAAAGTTACTAGGTTTTGTAAATAGTGACGCTACTGTCAAGCTACTGAAAAATGTAGTTAAGCTAGTAGCGACGCTACTTGTAGCGACGCTACTGCCCATCACTGGTTATTGGCTCCATGAAGTCACAATCTGTGGACCAGTGACACAGTTCATTCACGAGGCAACTCAAAGTGCTGAACAAAACAAGACAGAAATAATCGCACATGGCATTAAAAGCATAAATAATCACAGTACATTAGAAAGAGTAAAGAAACAATACTTCAGTTGGTACAGCGAAAGAGAACTGTTTCTTTGTGAGAACATGTAAGAACCCCCACATGTCATTCTTCGTTGCTCCCATACAAGTGGTGATGAACTACTACTGTAGCCACAGCAGCCCTGAGGCACACTGACAGAAGCGAGGCAACGTGTGTGAAACATCTTACCTAATTATACAACCCCAATTTTGCCCTGTACAGCCGCAACCGCCCCACTGTGGCACCTGGTGTTTCCAGAGGTCTCCCATCACAGTACTAACCCTACCCTGCCCTGCTCAGCTTCAGAGGTGTGATGGGATCTGACTTTCACATGCAGGTGTATCCACATCTAAACAACTGATGAGTTTTGTGTCCTTTAATTGATACAAAATATTGTCAAACTGTAGTGCCAATGTGACATTACAACATTTACAACATTTTAAAGTCTTGAAAACTATAGTGACTCATTCACTAGTTTTACTAAAACTACAACTCTTGAACGGAAAAAGGCCAAATTGTGCCTGCAGCCGGAAGTTTCCGGGTCTTATCACCTGACGCCTGCTGCTGCTGACGCTCAGTGATTATTCTAAAACAGAAATATCAACTTTCAAAATCATTTCAGAAGAAAAAGAGAAGCTGAGGCTTCTGTGAAGTCTAACGTTTTTCCTGTGTCCTGGAGCCAGAGCTGTTAAAGAAATCAGTGATGTCATGTTTGTGCTGACTCTGAGCCCTGACTCAGGCCTGACCAATCTAATCCATTTTATTTATGTAGCGCAAGTGCTGCACAGAGATAAAAGTAACACATTTAAACATGCAGGTTTTTTAAAATAAATATAAACAAATATAATTAGTAAAACATTATGATGAAGTAAAACCAATACAAATAATAGTTATCTATGTCATGGTAATAGTAAACCTCAAACATATAACAAACAAAACAGTGTTAGAAGACCCTGTCCCCCAGGTTTAAGACCACAGAGAAGGCCCTGTCCCCCAGGTTTAAGACCACAGAGAAGACCCTGTCCACCAGGTTTAAGACCACAGAGAAGACCCTGCCCCACGGCTTTAGGACCACAGAGAAGTGTCTCAGTTGGACCTAATACTGTAGTTGTGGGTTTGATCCCACCACGACCCATGCCATCTGCTCCCACTGATGTCTGCTATTGTTGTGTCCCTGGGCAAGACACTAAACCCCACATTGCCTGAAGCCCCCGGTGAAACACCAAGGCCGTATCTGCGCTGAAGGAGCAGCCATCTTCCTGTGGACTCAACCCTGCAGGGCGATCAGTGAGGGACTGGTGCTTTGTGATTTGGTTGGCAGCTCTGATTGCCACCTCCCTGACCCAGTAATGGATAATATAGGGATGAAAGTGAATGAAGAAGGCCACCCTGGGTTTGAGACCACAGAGACGGCCCTGTACTCTGGGTTTAAGACCCTAAAATGAACCCAGACCTGCAAATCCAGGCTGGGTTACATTTGCCTAGAGTGAGACCTCTTCAGCAGGAAGTGCGATTCAGGTCAAATCGATGCGACTCATCTCTGTGTGGAGCTCGAAAAACTGCCGATTAATGTCCAAAGGTGTGACAGTAAAGTTAACCTCATCAACCACAGCTTCCAGTAAACACAAGGTTTTTACTGATGAAAAGCATTGACATCTGCAAAAAACTTGCTCAAAACCAGAGATGAACCAAAAAAAAACCTTGTCTTGTGAATCAGGCAAACACTCATGGAAACTCAAAGGGCTTCACAAAACCAGAAACAAGAAAATAAGAAAATAATGTCTAACTGGGTTTCCCTCCCGCATCACACCAGACATTGAAATCATCCATACTCAGCTATGGTTCCAACCCTGTGTTGTTCGTGCTGTCTCTACCATCGACAATAAAACATGTCTTCTGTCTGAATTTAAGACACGATCCCAGACATGTCATCTTCTTCAGGTGGTGGAAGGATGCGGGCCTTGTCTGTAACATCTAGTGAACAGAAGACTTTTTTTTTTTACACAAAAAGTGTTTTTTTTTTTTAAGCCAAAATTGAGAAACCTCAAGAGAATGCATCTGGACCAGCACATGGACAATCTGCACAGCCCCTGATTCCAGTCAGGCTGTGAGCTGCTGAGACATGGACGACACCATCGTCCTCTTTTGCATGGACATCATTTGGAACAATTGGATTTCTGAATTTGGACATAATTTGGACTGAATTGAATTGCTGAATCTGGACACCAAAGCTGAAATGTGTGATTGAAAGACACATCACAGAAGAATTCATGGCTCGACACTACAAATGCAGCCTGAAGAAACCAACACGGAGAAGGGAGAGACTGTTTTCAAAGCAATATCTGGAACCACCATCGACTGATGAAGTTTGGTATTTTACTGAAGATTGTTGACAAGTTTTATGAAAGATCTGACCATGTTTTATGAGTTTTCTGAGTTTTTGAAGTATTCCGAGTTCTGAGTTTTTTGAAGTACCGAGTGAAGTACCGAGTTTATGAGTTTTTGAAGTATTGAGTTATGATGTTATGTTGCTGTTTATCGATCTTGATGGTCACACGTGAATGTGTGACCAGAGGGGGGAATGTGAAATTTCATAACACTTTTAAGCAACTTTTGTTAAGGTTAAACTCATCATTCTATCAATGTGCAGAAGCCAGTACTTTTCCCTTGTTTTGTCTATCTGAAGGCCAAGCTACTGGCACCGTGGAAGCTGCTGATTGGAGGTCTCCATGCCTCCGCTCTGTATAATACACTTACATTCTGTGTTCGTGTTGTTCGTGCTGTCTCTACCATTGACAATAAAACATGTCTTCTGTCTGAATTTAAGACACGATCCCAGACAAGTCATCTTCTTCACAGTGATGGACAATAATCTTAGCATTAATTCTAAAGTCCTGTGGTTTGTTTGCCCTGTGATTCACCTGTGTGTCCCTGTGTGTGTATGTATTCCCTGTGCTTTTTCACACCTGTCCCTGTGCTTTTCCACACTTGTCTTGACCATGCTTGATCTTCGGCTGTGATTTGACAGCCTTTTATACATTAAACTTTCTTCTGACAAAATATTCCCTAAAAGTTTCTTACATCTGTCACATCTGTTACATCTTTCATTTCTTCATGTTATTGATTTCCGGGGTCCTCCGTCTCAGTGCTGTCAAACTGTCTGCAGAAGGAATCAGTGTAGCTGCAGGTTTTCCTTCCAACCAACCAGGAGGACCTCAGACTCCGCCCATTTCCTCAAATGAGTCCAGTCTCGCCCTGATGACCTGAGGACGTGGGTGAAGTCTGCTGTGCTCCTGCTTGTTTGGAACGAAAACCTGTAGCCACACTGAGCCTTTAGGAACAGGTATGAGCTCATCAGGTATGAGCTCATCAGATCTCGAGCTGAACCTGTTAGGGCCTGGTTAGTACTTGGATGGGAGACCAGTGGGAAGAATGTGTGTATGTATGTATGTATGAGTGAATGATCGGCTCTGGTTTGAGATTGTCTGGCTTCCAACAGTCTGACCCAGGGCAGCTGTGGCCACTGGAAGCTAGTCTGGAGAAAATGTTGGGTCTGGATTTGAATAGAATATAACTATTTTATTTTCTGGTGTCAGGCATAGTGACGATAGAAATGTATAATTAGCTTACAATTACACAAACACAAAAAGAGAAAAGTAATCATTATCAGCCCACCTCTTCTTTTCTGGTTTTCAGCCCAAGGTTTTTGTAAGAGACATTTCTGACATGATCAAGAATCACGCATTAAGAAAAGAATGTAAGAAATGTTGTTTATGTAAGAAATTATGTTATAATTGCGTTCTATAGATCTAAAGGTTGAGTTCTGGATCTACAGCCTCAGTCCTGGGTCTACAGCCTCAGTCTTGGATCTACAGTCTCAGTCCTGGATCTACAGCCTCAGTCCTGGATCCACAGCCTCAGTCCTGGATCCACAGCCTCAGTCCTGGATCCACAGCCTCAGTCCTGGATCTACAGCCTGTCCATCCGTGGGAGAGTATTTCTCTCTCAATATGGGCTTCCACGAGGTTTATCATTTTCCCCCCACTATTTAAGGACATTTATGAACATTTCTGGTCATCTCGCTCCCTATGGACAAATGGCTTCTATGTGTTTGTTAATATTGCATTTCCTGTGTTACACTGTTTGACTCTTTGATCTGAATCGATAACTTTGTGAAGTGCCCTGAGACGACAGCTGTTGTGATTTAGAGCTAAACACAAATACGTTAAATTGAATTGAATGAAATCGTGCTCAGCTCAGAGACGTCTGGGGAGAAGAAGGTTTTGGTGGCGTCTTCACAAACTGTTCCTGGATCAGCATTCCCCTGTTTTTGGTAAATAAAGGTTTAGGGGCTGCGGCGGCTAAAATTCCCCTGAAACACATTTAGAGCCTCGTTCAAAAAGACCCCTCTTAAAACATCTGTGGTCCTCATTATTGTTTACCAGCACACGACGTGGATCCCCAAAAGGATTTCCAAATGTTAGTAAACACTCACAGCCTGCGCCCCAGCGGTGGATTCAAACACTCCAGGTTTATTCTGGCCTTGAACCCAGACACCTTCAGTCGCTGCTGTATTTTCCAAGCTCAGAAATGTTCCTCCTGCTCACACAAGAACGTATTCAGCCGCGGCAAGGTGTGGAACTGGGGGAATTCCTGTGAATGATTATTAACTAATTTCAAGTGTCATTCATGTTGATTTCACCCGTGTTTCCTTCTTGTAGTTTACTCAGTCACGCGAGGGTTATTGATCGCCTTCGTATCATTTATTAAAGACTTAAAGCACTTCTGCAGCGTCATGGCCTCATTCTTACAGAACAAAAACATAGAATTCTCACCCAAAAACCACAGTAATTTAGGCAGCAATAAAATCAAACTAGTTTACACCCCATTGCTCACATGTTTTATTTCTTTTTAATTGGTTGTGTATCTGTTTGGGACACAATAACACACCTCTCTGGATTGTTCCTTGGGCTCATTTGCATTTGTCGTCCCACAGTCGCACACACAAAAACTGGAGCACCTGGAGGAGACGTACACAGACACAAGGAGAACATGCAAATCCACACAGAAAGGCCTGTGAGGCACAAGCCCTGAGACTGAGTTGGGAAGTCTTAGTTTGGTCACATACACATCAAGGACGTCCCTTATATGGGCACTGTTATGTTTTCCTGAAGAATGAATGAATGATTGTGTGTCGTAACATTTTCTTGTTTCTGGGGAAGTTTTTCATACTTTTACACGTTGCCACAGTCACACAGATGTGTTTGTGTTTATTAGAGGCTGAAATAGTTAAAGAATGTCTGTTCTAATTTAAGATTCTAAATGATGAGGATGTGAGGGAAGTTTGACTCATGTGATAAGAACAGTGGAACCGGGGTTTTTATATCTGCCATTACACACAAAGGTGTCAGTGCAAAAGCAAACACACTTTTTCCACAGAAACGCGCTCAGTTCAAGACAAAGTTCAGCGAGAATATTCTGCTCCGTGATTCTCTTTGTACATAATCATTTAATAATTTAAATGTATGTTTACTAAGGCAACAAATAAAATCACACAGCCCAAGTCCCCTGTTTGATCTGAGAGCCACGTTTGACACCGTCCACTGTTTCTTTGAGTCTCATCTCGAAGACAGGAAGTACTTTGTCGAGATCCTCTGGCCCTGATCTCTGGAGGGCCACAGGGGTTGATCCTGGGACCTGTTCGGTTCTCTCTCTAGATGCTGCCATTGTTAAATCACAACTACGAATGGCGTGGGACACACTGACTGTAGCGAGGCAATCAGTCTGTGCCATTGCCCCCCCAACAACCATTCACACACATACCAGACTCATTCTAATCTGGGTGAAGTGTCTTCCCTAAGGAGCCGCCCCATTACGGTGCCTGGTGTTCCCATAGGTCTCCCATCACAGCACTAACCAGGCCCTGCCCGGCTTAGGTTCAGAGGTCAGAATCTGGCTTTGACTTGAGGGTGGAGCCTTTTGTTGCTGGAGGCTCTAACATATGGACAGTGATGATCCACGACACTCAACATGCAACAGCATTTATGGACATTTATCATCTGCTCCTTATGGACAAATGGCTCTATGTGTTTGTTAGCATTGCATTTCTTGTGTTTAAACTCTTGTAAAGTCGTCCTACACAACTACTGCTGTGATTTAAGGCTATGGAAACATATATTGAATCTGAATTGAAACACAAACAAACCAAGATAAACCGGAGAGCCAAGGACTGTTTCCTCTTTGCTCCTCACATTGTGGAATAAATTAAGGGTGTTTTATAATGCATAATACTGACGGTATGCATGTCACTTTCACAACTGTACGAGCCACAAACACACACAAAAACACACACACAGACACACCCACCCACACACACATACACAGGATTTGTAACTCCATGATCACTCTCATTGCTTCACTGTCGGCTGGAATCTCACCGTTTGGAAGCTCCTTGGTTGTTTTTGTATTTCACCACTTCCTGATTCAGAGCTGAAGACTTTCTCCTGATGACGCGATGGCAGTGTGTGTGCGTGTGTGTGTGTGTGTGTGTGTGTGTGTGTGTTTGTAGCAGGTTCTGATGAGGCATACTTAACTTCCTCTCTTCAAAGCACCGTCATTAGTGCGATGCAGTTTCCATTTGATTGATGTCAGATTGTGACTGTGTATTTTTGTGTGTGTGAAGCTTGTGGTCAGTGGAGTTAACCTAACGTAAGCCACACACACACACACACACACACACACACACACACTGACAGTACCAAGTGCAGCAGTTTGTTCGCTAATGACAATCCCAGGTCAGTGCTCAGAGAGTTACTGGAGCTGAGAAACAGGTCAGCGTTTGGTCTCTGACGATTCAGACAATTATATGATGCATTATTCATGTTGGCTCGAATACAATGTCTCAAGAATTTTCACACTCTGCATTTTATTAGAGTGGGAAATCTAACATGGCAAGCCAAGCAAGTGTATAGAGTGTGTGTTCACATGCACAACCTAAAGCCCAGTTTAAGTGGCCTAGGCCCAGATCGCAATTAGATCTGGGCTTTAGGTGCTGTGTGACCGCGGCAACTGGGCTTGGGCACGATTGCCTTTCCAGGGAATTGCGTTCCTGTGTCCGCAGCGCACTTGCACAAGCACACACACACACACAAATACGCGCACACATACACACATACAAACACATTGGGGAAAGACACATCTCATACTTGTTCACACTGACTCTGATTGCAAAGAACGCGATCCATGCTGGAGCTGGTTGGTGCCATGATTGGCCACAGTCGCTGAGTGTAAACAGGAAGAGAAACGTAAACTTAACTTGGATCCCGAGGTAGTTGCTGAAGTTAGAATTAGCGCCACCAGCCTGACAGAGCTTTGTACTACACTTGATTTGTTCTGGCACGATTGAAAAAAGAAACCCTTCTGACCGCGGGGTAGAAGCCTGTCTCACATTTTCAGAAAGACAGTTACAGATTATAGGTCATGAATCTGAAATGCTGTCTCCTCATGTTTAGTCCTGACTCTGGGCACCAGCAGGAGGTCAGTCCCTGTGCTCCTCAAAGTCCCAGCAGGAGGCCAGTCCCTGTGCTCTTCAAAGTCCCAGCAGGAGGCCAGTCCCTGTGCTCCTCAAAGTCCCAGCAGGATGCCAGTCCCTGTGCTCCTCAGAGTACCATTTGGGGGGATTTTTTTCAGATTTACATTTATTTGAATTGGAGCCATATCCTGGTCATATTGTAGCTGTGAGTTAGTGTAGTGTGAGGTAACGATAAAGGTGTAGCAGAGGGGAGAGAGGAGGGAGAGTTGCTGCAGAAGGGAGAGGGGAGGAGAGCTGGAGCACAGGGGAGAGAAAGAGGAAGGGAGGGGGAGAGAGGAAGAGCCGTGTTGACCTAACTCCATCATCTTCCTGCATTTATTATTCATGCAGTCATCTACTTCCATCACTTCAGAGGCTCAGCCCAGACTTTCCCTGTGACTCCCTCCACATACAGACCTCTTTCAGACCTGTAGCCCCTGTTCCCTCTGCTACCCCTGTTCCCTCTGCTAGGCTGAGGCCCCTGTCCTCAGTGCTACAGGCCGCAGTCAGAATATGTATCACTCCCACTGTAGTCTTAAAGGCTTTAAGTGTATTTACCGAGTGTATTTACAATTGTGGTCTGTATAGGTTTGTGACTTTTATATCTCTGTATGTAATTTTTTTAAATGTCTGGGCTCTCTCTCTGCTCTCTCTGTGCTCTCTCTCTGCTCTCTCTCTGGTCCAGAGAGAGAGACCAGAGAGAGATCTCTGGTGTCTTTCTCTGGTCTCTCTATGGTCTGTCTCTCTCTCTCAATTGGACCCTGGCCCAGAGTTTGAACTGGCCAGACGTACAGCAATGTAAAAAACATATATGATAATACAATGTTTTTGCAAGGACAACTTCATAAAGGAAAGAGTAGCTGACTTTGACGATGAGAGCTGTTGGTTCTACTGCTGTCTAAATGACAGCTGAATGTGGACACTCTATTTGATGATTATCAAACCTGAGGATTACGACTCGTAACTTGACTTTGACTCAGACTTTGTGCAGCAAGAGAGTGAGTGTCCTACAGTATACCAGTCCAAATACATTTCTGATGAGTTTGGCTTCTCCCTGTGCTCTTAGACGCATCACTGCCCCATGTCTCATTACAATCTGACTGTAGCAGAATCGACACCAGCTCCCCCAAGACGGATTTTGGTTTCTCTGTGTGTACGGGAAAGTTGCTCTTGTGTTTTTGGTGGAAATTTTTGGGTTTTGGCTCAGTGGGAATCAGGCTTCAGGTTCTCGTAAGATAACACAAATCCAAAAAAGGAAATTAATTAAAGCTTGGGTACCTGATGTTCAAAGTTAAAGTAAGAATGATGTTGAAAAAGAAAAATAGCTTCAACAGCCAACGAGCTCTCAGCCCAAAGCTCTTCCTTACAGGTAAGCTATCGCTCGATCTCTTTTTTTATTTGGGGAAAAACAATATGTTTAATTTCTATTCAAAGTTTCATTATTTAAGACCTCAGCAAAACTGTTCTTCATTGGTTTGTGTGTGTTTGTTAGTTTATGTGTGAGTGTGTGTATGTGTGTGTGTGTGTGTGCTACCACAATATGCAATTAAACTTGTACAGGTATTTGTGTGGCTCAAAAGCCTGAATTGTTACAGTGAGCAGACTTCACATGGTGATGTCACATGGCTTGTGTGTGTGTGTGTGTGTGTGTGTGTGTGTGTGTGTGTGTGTATGTGTGTGTTCCTGTCTATTTGCAGGAACACCATATGGTGATAAACGACTACTGTAGCCACAGCTGCCCTGGGGCACACTGACAGGGGAGAGGCAACCAGTCTGTGCCATCGGCCCCTCTGACCACCCACACACCAGACTCATTCTAGGCAATGGGGGTGAAGTGTCTTGAGATCAGGCCTTTCTCTTGTCTCTCTGGTCTCTCTCTCTCTAAAATCTCTCTCTCTCTCTGGTCTCTCTCTGGTCTCTCTCTGGTCTTTCCCTGGTCTCTGGTCTCCCTATGGTCTCTCTCTGGTTTCTCTCGATGGTATCTATGTCTTTTACAAATTATAAAAAATAAATATTATTTACTTCAGATACTTCATACCTCATTGAAGCCAAATTTGACTTTTATTATTTCTTTGTTGTGCATCTGAAATCGCCTCTCCTTCATTCATACCGCTCCACTTTCCTGAAATGCACAGACCACCTCGTAGTGATGTTTCGGCCTGAGGCCCTTCATCAAACATGATAAAGGGACATGTCTGATGAACAGCATGCTCTATGAATAAAGGACACTTATTGGGAACAACAGAGCTGTGCAGATTTTTTTCACTGTTTTCATGTATTTTCCTTAATGACAGTAAAATTATAGGTTCAATTAGTGATTTGTAACTTGTTTAGATCCTGCAACATTAAAACTTGTTTTAACTCATTTGAAATATGAAATATTTGTTATTATATTTTATGTGTCTCCACTACGTAAAAACAGACCCAAAAAGTAATTATTTCTGTATCTATGACTATTTTTATCATTTCAGATTTATATTCAATTAGTGATTTTGTTCCTCCAACAGTAAAACTCCCCTCTCCTTTAATTGCCACACTCCCATTTACCCTGTGGGGCAGACAAAGACACAAGTTTGGTCCTTTTTTTATGCACAGATAAAGGCAAGCTGGTCGGAGCTGGGGCAGGAGAGGGTGGAGAGAGGGGGGAGCTGGGGGAGCAGGGGGAGGGAAGTGAGGGAGGGGGGGACTGGCCGGGCTGTGGGCGTACAACTCACTCGGCGACGATGGCTGATGACTCAGGTGATGTGTCATACTTCGCTATAAAAGGGAACTTTTACATTTGTCCACACCATAACAAACACAACTCACTGTACACAGAGCACAGAGGAGGCCAGAGGCAGGAGCCAGAGCAGGACACGCAAAATGAGAAGTAAGTCTGAGAGAGAGGGCACTTCTGAACACGTCTGAGTGTGTATGTGTGTGTGTGTGTGTGTGTGTGTGTGTGTGTGTGTGTGTGTGTGTGTTTGAGAGAGAGAGAGAGAGAGAGAGAGAGAGAGAGAGGAGGAGGACAGACACGTGGGGAGACTACAGCTCTAAACACTACAGGTATTTGCAATTAAACGTGTTTCAAAGTGTTAATGAGGCTACTGCGGCTCACTCATCTATAATGGACTATCAACTTAGGCTGTTTAAAGCTGGGGTATGTAACTTTTGTCATCAATAATGCACTTCACTTTGGAACCATCAGAGAGAGTCTTTCTCTGGTCTCTCTCTTGTCTCTCTCTAGTCTATTTCTGGTCTCTCTCTTTGGTCTCTTTCTGGTCTCTCCCTGGGGTCTTTCTGGTCTGTCTCAGGTCTCTCTCTTCCCTCTCTTGTGTCTCTCTGGTCTCTCTCTCTCTACTCTCTTTCTGGTCTCACTTTGATTCCATCTTTGTCATCAATAATACACTTCACTTTGGACCAACAGAAAGACAGTAAAAAAAAAAATCGCCGTTTGCATCATGGTGTCTTCTTCCTTTGAATACTTGTAAGAAAGAAGCCCCTGTGAGTCACTGTTTGACTCTTTGGGCTAAGAGCTGATTGGCTGAGTGACCGTGGTCCAGTCTCTTTCACTTTTCTGTAGAAGCTGATCGAAAATTGTGACAGAGGCAAGAAAAAACAAAAACCTGCTGGAGAAAACCAGTGATATAGTTACATTTGTTGTGGTTTAAAATGTACATACTCCAGCTTTAATTGTGTATCTATGGCTTGATGCTTAAAGTATCTTCTTTACTTAAAAATGCAGCCACAATGTCTCTTCTGATCTCTCTCTGGTTTCTACTTCTGGTTTCTCTCTGGTCTCTCTCTGGTCTCTCTCTGGTCTCTCACTGGTCTCACTCTCTGCTCTCTCTGCTCTCACTCTCTGGTCTCTCTCTCTGGTCTCACTCTCTGGTCTCTCTCTCTGGTCTCTCTCTCTGGTCTCACTCTCTGGTCTCTCTCTCTGGTCTCTCTCTCTGGTCTCTCTCTCAGCTCTTACTCTCTGGTCTCTCTCCCTGGTCTCACTCTCTGGTCTCTCTCTCTGGTCTCACTCTCTGGTCTCTATCTCTGGTCTCTCTCTCTGGTCTCTCTCTCTCTGGTCTCTCTCTCAGCTCTTACTCTCTGGTCTCTCTCCCTGGTCTCACTCTCTGCTCTCTCTCTCTGGTCTCACTCTCTGGTCTCTCTCTCTGGTTTCTCTCTCAGCTCTTACTCTCTGGTCTCTCTCCCTGCTCTCTCAGCACTCTCACTGGTCTCACTCTCTGCTCTCTTACTGGTCTCTCTGGTCTCACTGGCTGCTCTCTCTCTGCTCTCTTACTCTCTGGTCTCTCTCTCTGGTCTCACTCTCTGCCATCTCTCTCTGGTCTCTCTCTCAGCTCTTACTTTCTGGTCTCTCTCCATGGTCTCACTCTCTCTCTCTCTCTCTCTCTCTGGTCTCTCTCTCTGGTCTCTCTCCCTGGTCTCACTCTCTGTTCTCTCTCTCTACAAACTGGTCTCACTCTCTGCTCTCTCTCTCTCTCTCTGCTCTCTCTCTCTCTCTTCTCTCTCTCTGGTCTGTCTTCATCATCATTATTAGAAAACACATTTATTTTTCAAACTTGTCTTACAAAACCTTTTGAGTCATTACTGTATGTGACACTGTGGCGCTGGTATCTGATTGGCTGTGCAGGGCTGGTCATCATCACAAAGCTGCTCTGAAGCCGTGACACAGGCCACAGCATGATGCAAGAGAAAACTCCTGATACAAAGAATCGTTTTGATAACTCCCATTGACTTCTGAGGCTAGAATTCAGGTAGCCCAGCTTTAAACAATGATATAATGGGACTGGAGGCTGCAATATGTCATAAGTGTTGGAGTTAATGTTTACTTAAGATCAGAGAGGGATTCTTGGAGGAAGAGGCAGTGAAGGCAATGAGGCTTGTCCTGGTTTGTGATTTTAATGACATCTCCAAACAAAAATGTTAAATTATTAGGTAATAATTTCTTTCATCCTTTTTATCTTAATTTCAGCATATTCTGACTTAAAACAAGCCAGTTAGTCTTATTTCAAGAACTGTTGCTTTAGTTTCTCATTCCAAGGGAGACATTTATTTCATCTTATTTGAAGGCAGTCAGAATGTGCTCAGCTTAAGATACATTTTAGCCAATTTTGACCCATTTTTGACTTATTTTTAATCACTTTTTGCAGTGTAGTTTGTGAACAGACAGATTAGATGTTGAATATTCGTATTGACCTTTTTGGCTTTTGTTGCTTTATATCAATCCGTTGTTATAATTGTGTTCTTATGTGGTCTTGGCTTAGTCCTGCTTGGTTCAGTCTCGCGCTAGTCTTGGGTTAGTGGTCCCAGTTTAGTCCTAATCTAGTTATTATCAATTAAATGTTCAACAATATATTGGAATTCATGTTGATCATGAAATTGCATTTGTTTGGGACTAGAACAGGACTTAACTGGGACCATGAAACCAGGACTAGAACAGGACTTAACTGGGACCATGAAACCAGGACTAGAACAGGACTAAACTTCGACCATGAAACCAGGACTAGAACAGGACTAAACTTTGACCATGAAACCAGGATTAGAGCAGGACTAATTTTTGACCACAAAACCAGAACTAGAACAGGACAAAACCGGGACCACAAAATCAGGACTTGAACAGGACTCAACTTTGACCTCGAAACCAAGACTAGAACAGGACTAAACTGGGACCAGAAGACCAGGACTAGAACCAGATAGTGGCTCATATGGGCGTACGTTTTTTTTGTATGTTTTGAGATTTTCCAGTCATACCACTGCTGTACATATGAAACAAAAAAGAAATAGTCCTCAAAATAAATGGCGTTGAATAAAATTTAAGTTTTTGTTGAGTAATGATTGGATGATTGAAGTAAGACCCACAGTCACACAGATGAACATTTACAAACGCACATGTTCTGGATCTAGATGCACAGTTCAGCGGCTTCAGGTTGTAAGTTAAATCCTGGGCATCATTGTGGTTAAAAGTTTGGGACACTTGCAGAGAGTAGTTCACTGCCAGTTCAGAGGCCATGAAGTATTTGAGTTCTTTTAAGACTCAGGGTTAGAGAGATGTAGTGACAAGAGACTGCTTCTGTGAGTGGAGGATCTAAAACGTGCCATAACTGACACTACTGCTGCTAGTATCAGTTAAAGTGCCTCATGGTTCACTCTGGTCTGGTCTTATTGCCAGAGAATCCCGCCTCGTCTCCCTGTGCAGGTGCGAGCTCCTGGGGATGTGACCCAAAAGGAGGGGAGCGACCCTGGGGAGAGGGCCCGGGTACTGCAGGACTTGGCCTCTTTAAAAGTGGCCTCACCTGCTACAAAAAAAAAAAAAATCACTGAGCTCCTTTAAATGGGCTTAGGGATGTGCCTAAACTGCGACTACTACTACTACTGCGCCTACCTCTACTACTGTGACTACTACTGCTACTGCTACTGCTTCTGCGACTGCAACTACTACTACTGCTGCGATCACTGCTACTAGTACTATTGCTACTGCAATTACTGCTATTACTAATACTATTGCTACTGCTACTGCTTCTGCAAGTACTACTACTACTACTACTGCTGCTACTACTGCAATCACTGCTACAACTACTACTGCTACTGTAATTACTGCTATTACTGTACTAATACTATTGCTACTGCCACTGCTTCTGCGACGACTACAACTACTTCTACTTCTACTGCTTCTGTGACTACTACTACTACTACTTCTACTACTTCTGCAACTACTATACTTACTTAATACCTACTGTCAGTATTATTGTAGCAACTCAAAGATATTGAAGTTTTTTTCTTGTATAATCATGAACTTTGTGTGGGTGTGCGTGTGTGCGTCTGTGTGTGCGTGTGGATAGCTCCTCTGTGGATCAGTAGGTGGTCGTCCTCTGGGTCTTTGCCTGGAGGGCCCCGCTCTCTTTGGACTGAGGGCCCCTGGCTGCATGACTCAACTCTGGTATTTTGTATTGCTTGCTGTCGGGATCTCTGGCTTCCCATTGTTGCATCGTTCATATACTGTACCTGTGTGTGTCTAATATGTCACCTGTTTGTGTGTATCATTGTGTTTTGTGTATTGTGTTGCATTTATTTTGAAGTTGTTTTTGTTTATTGGTTTTCACAGCAACAATAGTTCCTTTTACTTTTTAGTTTTATTCCTGTACTTTTCTGGACTTATGTATTCCAATGTGGTTTTAGTGCAAACGGCAAATAACCTGAATTTGATTTTCTACACAATGGAAAATACTCGTTGATGAGAATGACTTTGCGTTTTTAATTACAGCTGCAAAGTTTCAGCTGGTCATTCATTTCAATGGAAAATGGTGGGGGAATTCTTATATTTATGTAGACAAGGAAGTACCACTTTTAGATTGTGTGACATCTGCAGCAGAAACAGGTGCTTTGTCTTTCTTTCTTTCAAAAAGCAACAGAGTCTGACCACACAAGTATTTTCTCTTTAACAAGCAGATGTGTAGATACAGCCATATATACATACAACTATATACTTATTACACAAGATTATACAGTATTTTATTCTAGCTTCTTCATAATGCTAAAGCTAGAGATTTTTACTTGCTACTTTATTATGCTAAAGTCAAAGATTTGTTATTTTATTTAGTTATTGATCATATATCCTGATGCAACACTGACATTTAGCGTGTATAAACTGAAAGAATCCACTGGTTAAAGTTGCTCTAAATAACTTTGGAATGTCACAGCTTGAAAACCTAGACTTTATCTTGATTTTAAACCCAAAAATAACAGTTTTTTGAATATATATTTTATACCCCTACAAATATTTTCTGCTAATTTCTTCTTGCGTGTGATCTGAGGCCTGGTCCGTGTGAGTCAGGTCTCCGTGATCGGATCTCGTCACGTTGGGAGACCCTCGCGTCACTCTCTCTCTGCTGGTGGTCTCTCTGATGACGATGATGATGATGATGATGGGACCATATCTGAGGCCAGCCGGGACTTCGATGTGTGCGTGCGTTCTGATTGGCTAATGCCTTGTGATGTCACGACCCTGACACAAGGCAGTAGTGTGGTCCCATATTGGATCCAGATGCAGGACTTGGCCCAGTTCCACACAGCAAACACTCAGTGGGAAAGTTCTGAAACATTTTTTTGTTTGTGTGGTGCTGGTCGGAGCCGCAGGTTTAATGTGTGTGTGTGTGTGTGTGTCTTGTCCTCCTTACTACACACTGACACAAAGGTTGAAAAGTTGGAACGACAAATTACTGCTTTTGTGTTTGTATTAAAGGTGTCAGTAGAATCTAAAAACATGCTATACTACTACTACTATTACTACTCCTACCACCGCTACTACTACTACTACTATTACTACTGCTACTACTTTAAATCCTTCGCCTGACAGATGGTTGTTTACTAGATGACTGTCCCTCTTCAGGCTGTGTTTATCACTCTGTTGTTGATGATAAAGTATTGTGCGTCAGTTGTTGCTTCTGGGACTGAAATATCTGATTCTTGATTAGAAAGTTAAAGTACCAGAGGGATTGTTTTGATGGTTTCATTACTGCTACTTCTACTGCTACTATGACACCACTTATACTGCTGATACTGCTTCTTTCCTCTCCTGTTACTTTTACTAATACTGATGACAAAGCTATGACACAGCCAACAACAACAACTACTACTACTACTTTCACTACTGCTACTTTAGTTTTTATTATACACTTTCATACATCTGTGTTTAAGTAGTTGCTTGACAGTTATTATATTCCAAAGAAAGGACATGGAGAACACAGACAGTTGTTTATATTTTTGGATTTTTAAAATGACCTGTATTTACTGCCCATATGTGAACGTGACAACAGTGTTACTGCTGCTCCTGCTTCCATTACTCCTCTTCCTTCTTCTATCCCTGGTACTGCTGAAGAATCTGCACAGTCAGTGTAGCCTGCTATTTCCTTTATTACAAAATCCTATTGACCTCAACCCTCATCAGCTCCCATTACCAGAGTTGAGGAATGACGGAATACACGAATAACGCTGTTTCAGAATGCTCTTTTTGAGAATCTGTATTTTGTTGTTACTTTAAAGTCTAGTATTTAGAATACAGATACTTCCTGAAAGTCACGGGAATATTAGGATACATTTCCATGTATTCTACATTTTCTATGTATTCTAACCCAACACTGCCCATTGCTACTATTACTACTACTACTACTATCACTACTGTTGCTACTACTACTGCTTCCACTACTACTCCTGTTACTACTACTGCTGCTACTACGATGGCGACGATGACTACTACTACAACTACTCCTGCTACTACTACTACTGCTAAATCTACTACTTCGCCTACGTACTACAACTACAACTGCTAATACTACTGCACATTTTTAGAGTAAGAGTACTTTGGTTCTTTGTTTTCCACTTTCCTGAGTTTTCCAAAGTGTTTTATATTGATACACCCTTGGATATTGCTACTACTACAACTTCTGCAAGCACTACAGTTGATACTACCACTACTACTACTGAACAAATCTATGTCATCCTTTTTAAGCTGTCTGTAAGATCAGACTTGCAAACACAAAAACACACAAACACAGGGACCCAACAGCACAGGGTGACATCATACTCAGCATCACCGGCTCTTACTTTAATCGCTGCTGCGCCTCTCTCTCCCCTGCGCTTGCTCGTTCAGGGAGCAGGGGGAAATGTGACCCCGGCGTGAGTCAGCGCTCTGATCTCCACAACAAAAGATCGATGGGTCCCTGAACGCCTCCTGCTGTGATGTAATCTGCAGCCGCCTTTGTGAGCGATGAGGTCACGGCAAAGTAACCAGCACATGTTAGACGCTTGATGGCAACACTATTGTTTATGTTTATTTTAGCCCTTAGCACAAAGACTCCCACGATTATGAAATTAACCAGAGCTGTCATTTATTTTGTTTTATCTTTACTCACTTTTGATAAGAGCTAAAACTGAATGAAGATTGGAAATACAGCAAAAACAGTGAGTTGAAATGCTAACTGCTAACAGTAAACAGCGAATTGCTATGGTAACTAGCACTCCCTCCTCTCTGGTGGAAAACCAAACTGACTTAGTTCAGAACCAGAACCAGTCCAGGACCAGTCCAAGACCAATCAAGACCTGTCCAAGACCATTCCAGGAGCAATCCAGTACCAGAGTGAGGGTGGTCTTGCCGCTGATCTGACCTGAAACATGTAGAGTAAATCATTTATCACACAGACGCACTTTCCAACGCGCGCGGGCATACAAACACACACACAAACACACACACACAAACACACACACACACACACACACGCAGGCATTCATACATGTTAGAGTAGTTTATCTTGTCTTACACATCAGACACCTGTGCGCTCCTCTCTGTTTTTATTTCTTGTGCCGACTTTTCTTTCTTCTCTTCTGTCACATGTGGATGATTCACCCGTTTTTGCCTTTGTAATTTTTGCTCAAAAGATTTTGTTTTCACACATCGCAACTTGATCTGCAGCAGAGCGGGACCTTTGATGAACCACAATTCACCAACTTCATATCTGTATAAAGGGGAAGAGAGCAGAGCCATGCAACAGAACTGTGTCTCTGTAATAACATTGTTTTTGCTCAAAAATGGGATATCAAATACTAAATATGCTGCAATTACCTGATTATATAGAAGAAGGTCCTCTATTCATCCCAGAGTGGGAAAATTTCAATTTAACATACACATACACATCAAGGCATGCAGCATCACTACTTCCGCGCTTATAGGACACAACGACAGCAGACATCAGTGGAGTCGGTGGAGAAGGTCTCAAAGGCCAATGCTCTACCAACTGAACCACCCAACAGTATGTCCGCTTTAGTTTCACTTTCCCTTTTCTATAGACAATATCCTTTTGCTAGTAAGTAATACAAAAGCATCATGACCATTCACCAAAGATTCCATCAACTTCTGAGCCTTCTGAACCCTGAAGACCAAGCCTTCTAAACCCTGAAGACAAAGCCTTCTGAACCCTGAGGACCGAACCTTCTGAACCCTGAGGACCGAGCCTTCTGAACCCTGAAGACCAAGCCTTCTGAACCCTGAAGACCAAGCCTTCTGAACCCTGAAGACAAAGCCTTCTGAACCCTGAGGACCGAACCTTCTGAACCCTGAGGACCGAGCTTTCTGAACCCTGAGGACCGATCCTTCTGAACCCTGAGGACCGAGTCTTCTGAACCCTGAGGACCGAGCCTTCTGAACCCTGAGGACCGAGCCTTCTGAACCCTGAGGACCGAGCCTTCTGAACCCTGAGGACCGAGCCTTCTGAATCCTGAGGACCAAGCCTTCTGATCAAGCCTTCTGAATAACTTTAAATCACTGCTCCTAATCCAGTTCAAAACTTTATTATGAAGCGTGTTTGAATGTCCTTGGAAAAGACACTTAACCCCACTTTGCCTGAAGCCCCCACTGAAAGATCATGGCTATGCTCACACTCAGAGAGCAGCCGTCCTCCTGTGGACTCACCACCTGCAGAGGGTCAGTGAGGGGCTGGTGCTATGAGACTTAGGTGGCATCTCTGATTGCCACCCCCCTGACCCAGAAATGGATTAAAGGGTAGAAAATGGATGGATGGTGTTTGAATGTGCACAAAAGCACTGTATACGTATGACGCATTATTATTATTTTCGTTATTAAGATTCTTATGACAATTTCAGATCTTTCCTCAAAGTTTCCTCTGAAAAAATTACCTACATAGTTGTATCTCGTACAGAGACCTTCCCTGAACCAGGACGTCTCTTGTTTCAAAGGACAGGGACAGGTTCTGATCCCAGAGGACTCTCCCTGCTCACAGAGAGGCCCTGTGCCTCGGTGGAAACCAGGAAGTCTTTATGTGTTCTGCGTTTTCCACCTCAGGCCCTGTGCTCCATATACATATAAATCAGTGTATATTAGCACAGCTTTACCACTCTCGGATCCAGCTCAATAATGTGGTGTTGGTTTTGCGTTTGTTTTAGATAATTTGGACGAAAATGAGGCAGATGTTGGAAACAACTGGTGTGTTACAAACAAGGTCCAAGGTCTAATGAGAACCGTCGGAAAAGTCCTTTTTTCAGAGTTTTGAGTGATTTGTTGCATGAGACACACTTGGAAAACTGCACACAGTCAAACATCGTATGACCGAGAGGTGGCAACTGTGACGATAGTATTGTGATCTTTGGGCCACAATTCAACATCAGTGTGATTCTTAACATACTGCAATACAGCAAGTATTGCGATTCGATTCTGTGATATATCGCGATTCATGTTCCTCATTACTCCCTCTCAAAGACATTACAAACATGGAGGAAAATAAGACTCAACTAAATCATAACATTTATTATGGTTTTCACATGAACTGAAGCAAACACTGAGGAGGGTTCAAAAAATGTATTCTTGAGTCCCAAGAAACAGACATCATAGAGTCACTAGAAACAAACATCATAGAGTTACAACAAGCAGACATCATAGAGTTACAACAAGCAGACATCATAGAGTTACAACAAGCTGACATCATAGAGTCAGAACAAGCAGACATCATAGAGTTACAACAAGCAGACATCATAGAGTCACTAGAAACAGACATCATAGAGTCACAACAAGCAGACATCATAGAGTCACAACGAGCAGACATCATAGAGTCACAACAAGCAGACATCATAGAGTCACAACAAGCAGACATCATAGAGTCACAACGAGCAGACATCATAGAGTCACAACAAGCAGACATCATAGAGTCACTAGAAACAGACATCATAGAGTCACAACAAGCAGACATCATAGAGTCACTAGAAACAGACATCATAGAGTCACAACAAGCAGACATCATAGAGTCACAACAAGCAGACATCATAGAGTTACAACAAGCTGACATCATAGAGTCAGAACAAGCAGACATCATAGAGTCACAACAAGCAGACATCATAGAGTCACTAGAAACAGACATCATAGAGTCACAACAAGCAGACATCATAGAGTCACAAAAAGCAGACATCATAGAGTCACAACAAGCAGACATCACAGAGTCACAACAAGCAGACATCATAGAGTCACAACAAGCAGACATCACAGAGTCACAACAAGCAGACATCATAGAGTCACAACAAGCAGACATCATAGACTCACTAGAAACAGACATCATAGAGTCACAACAAGCAGACATCATAGAGTCAAAACAAGCAGACATCATAGAGTCACAACAAGCAGACATCATAGAGTCACAACAAGCAGACATCATAGAGTCACAACAAGCAGACATCATAGAGTCACAACGAGCAGACATCATAGAGTCACAACAAGCAGACATCATAGAGTCACAACAAGCAGACATCATAGAGTCACAACAAGCAGACATCATAGACAACATAAACCTCAGATGGAAATGACCAGAGGAAACGCAGAGAAACACAAGTGAAACATCCATCCATCCATCCATTTTCCACCCTTTAATCCATTTCTGGGTCAGGGGGGTGGCAGTCAGAGATACCACCCAAGTCTCATAGCACCAGCCCCTCACTGACCCTCTGCAGGTGGTGAGTCCACAGGAGGACGGCTGCTCTCTGAGTGTGAGCATAGCCTTGATCTTTCAGTGGGGGCTTTGGGCAAAGTGGGGTTAAGTGTCTTGCCCAAGGACACAACGACAAGTGAAACAATCACTATTTAATTGATTATCGTGATACTTTGCTCAACTGTATCCATTTAAATGTGTGCACTAAATATTGCGATACTGAATACTGAATACGGCGGGCAGGGCAGTTTTTTTGAAAGTGATTAAACATTCAGAAGTGATTATGGCATCACTTGTTTTAAAGATTAGAGGAACCTGTTACAGATGTAGAGTTTTTGCTGAGTTCTGGTTCAGTGGCTTCATGGATTGTGTGTTTTGACCCCGCGCAGAGCTCCAGGAAATACAAGCAACATTGAGCAGTGGTGAGATTAAAAAGCTTGACAGACAGAACTCTACATGGATTTATTTTGATTGACTGCCGTTTGGTCGACAATCATATTCACAATTGTCTTTTTCACTGCAAAAAATAATTGATAAGTCATATAGGGAATGATCGTATCTAATCAAATATGAGTTTGTAAGTAATGGCTAACTGCCTTTCACTTTTTCATTGTGGGGCTGGTGATTCAGTGATGTGATAAAACGCTTGAAAGACAGAAATGACTTTTGCAGTAATTTAATAATGTAACTTAGTCACTTAAAAAATAACCCCATACTTTCAGTTCTTGAATGCATAATCCTATGATACATATTCTTTATTTATGAAATATGAAACTTTATAGACTCATTTGTGAAGAATAGAACCATTAGACAAGAGGTTGTATTTTGCCTACAGACCGGTGAGTGCTCATGGACGAAGTTTTGTTCCAACTCTGGCTCTGACTTCCATGTGAAAGTAACCTTCTCTAGCTCAGCAACCGTTTGTGTAACACTCACTGTAATGTGATGGCACTGTTTTATGTGTAAGGTTACTAAAGCAGTGTTGTGGCGTGTGATGTGGTGTGTATAAAAAGTACTTCCTAGGCTTAAAAATTCCTGCCTTTACGCTCTCTGTGATCCTGCTGTTTATATTGTGATAGTGTTTTTGTAAATCCAGATATGAGCCGTAAGGATTGACCAATCGGATGCTTTCATTCACTGGGAAACTCCAGATTTCCTTAGCAACCATCTTAGCCACATGTCTGCCCCTGTTATAGTGCAAAGCTGACACCATCAAAGCAAAGGCCCATATAAGGATATTGTCTCCAGTTAGCTTTCTCTGTTAGTCCAGACCTAGTATCCAGTCTCTGCTCTGAACTTAAAATCTAATTGAATGTTAAAGTGGTAAGACATAAACATTTAGCAGTGTAACTGTTTGACCTTTTTGTCTCGTGAACAAAAACCCAAACCGCTGCGTTGGCTAGCAGTGTTGGCCTTTTCTCAAGCTGGTGGAGGTGTCTGCCGTGGTTGAAGCCGTGGGCAGCTCCCAGCCTCAATAAGTGCTTGGTTTTGGATCAAAGAAGTAATTACATACAATTACGGCACTTTCCAACAAGCCAAAACATGAACACCATCAGCTCGAACCTTTCCAATGTTGTTTGAGGAGAACAGGAGATCTGTCCACTGACCACTGAAGCTACTCGCTCGTAGCCTGCTGAGCTAAACATAGGCTAGCATAGACGTATGTACAGAAATAGGGCAGATGTTTGTTGACTTTGGCCCGGTGCAGACGAGGTTGCAGGGACCAGGGAGGTTCCAGCAGCTGTGGAAGAAGTGACATATGTGATGGTTAGAGGAGGGACCCAGGATCTGTCCGTCACTTCGGCTCTTTAACACCTCTGAATGTCTAAGTCGCTGTTTCAACACGTGGATGAGGGACCCGACCCCTGAAAGACCCTGGGACACCTGCATTTGACTCCATTCATCTTTATATTCTGTGTGCTAATTGATTAAATATAAACTTACACTCTCGGGTAATTTCTCTCTTACGCACTTTAACTAAACATTGTGGGACCAGTCTGGACTCACAAATACAAATTGAAGCAAAGCAGTTTATTTAAAGATGTTCCGTCTGCACTTTTTTAATGTAATACAAATCCATGAATACAATTTTCAGAAAAAGTCACCCTAGCTGTGGAAGAGATTTGTTAAAAAAGTGTGTAATTCTGCAGTCTAATAAAAGCCTACAAAAGGACCTGCTGGAACTTTGAGGAGCACAGGGACTTGCGTCCTGCTAGGTCTTCGAGGAGCACAGGGACTGGCCTCCTGCTGGTGCCCTGAGTCAAGACAAAACAAATATTTCAGATTAATGCTGCTAAAGTCTTCCTGAAGATGTGAGACAGGCTTCTTCTTTTAAATTCACGTTAAAACAGTTTTGTTTCGCTGTGCAGACCACTGAGGGATTGCAGCTTTACTATTTTTAATGTACTGTGAATATATATGAATTTAATGCCTTGTGCGATGATTGCAAAACAAAAACATTGAGTTGTTGTGCTGGGCAACAGCATTCGGGAAATTGGCAAAACCATCATGGAAAAATCCTGGTCCTGACCCAAACTGCTCTACGTCTTAATTTTGTGGTTGACTCTTATTCACTTTTGACTTAATCACTGTATCTATGCACTGAAATATGGTTTCTTTAAACATAATTAGTTGTAACTAAAGCTTGTTTAATGTCCATCTAACAAGATTTTATTAAACCCGGTTCCATCTTCACCAGATATGGGGTGATTGTAACATTATCTGAACTCTGAACATTGTAAAGTGCTTTGGGTGACCTTGGTCTGTAAAATGCTCTATATAAATAAACATTACTTACTTGCTTACTAATAACAGTGGTCGTTCCGCTCCCAATGGACTGTTCATATGTTTGTTATTATTGTATTTCCTGTGTTTGAACTGTTTGATTCTCTGATCTGTTGCTGGTGTATTGTGAATTAGCCCTGAGATAAAGGCTTCAAACACACACACGGCACTTGTTTGCCCCGCTCCAGCTCCGCGGCTGTCGCTTGCATGTTTGTCAGCGCGGTGTGACTTTGGTGAATGTGTACATTAAAGCTGCAGTCTGGGGGCCTCCGCTTGATTTATGGTCGTCTTGTGGAAAACAAACAGTCTCAGTTTTTGGTTCAGAGGAAGTTTGTTGAGCGAATGACGTGAAATCTGCACAGAGCTCTCCTCTCATGCCGCAAAGTTCAGGACAAGTTCTCTCTGGGTGAAAAAAAAATCACTTAAAATACTGAAGAAAAAAGCAGTTGGAAAGTCCTGCCTCTTCACTCAGCAGAAACGTAGCCAAAGTTTCCGACGGATGGAGTCTGCATGTGAGATCCACCGCTAGAGTCTGCGTTTTAGCACTTTACAGCACTTTGAGAGGTGAGCCGAGCTGCCAGCGACGGCCGAGCCACAAAAACCAAGGATGTTTGTGTTTCCTACTCATGTCTCTGTTTCCGCCGTCATTAGTTTGAAAGATTTTTTTATTTGTTTTACGCTTTTAACTTGGACTAAAGTCTGCCTTAATGATGTGCACCAGTTTTGCAGAGGCATTAAATAAAGCTGGAGTCCCAACAATGACTGGAGAGGATTTGAATGTGTGATTGCCTCATCACTAATATTCACCATGGATCAATTCAATGTAGTCACTGCAAAAACTCAATATCTGCTCAAATTTAGCAAAATGAATTCATTCACATTTGGGCAAGATTTGCCAATGGGACAAGGAAAATAAACGTATATCTTATAATTATCTCTATAGAGATATGAGAAATGTCTCTCTTGGGATGAGAAAATAAAGAAACAGTGTTTTAAATACAACTAAATGGTTTTGTCCCATTGGCAAATCTTGTATTAAGAAAGTCAAAATTTACTCAGATTAAGTAAGTAATCTTTATTTATATACCGCCTTTCACAGACCAGAGTCACAAAGCGGTTTACAATTGTTATTTTTTTTTTTGGGCACTTGTCCTCTCACTCCACACAGAGATGGGAGCGGGGTCGCCGAACAGGAGGCGCATGCCAGACCTATTGTACATATTTTTAGTGGTAGGGGAAACCGGAGTACCCGGAGGAAACCTACGCAGACACAGGGAGAACATGCAAACTCCACTCAGAAAGGCCCTGGTCCGACCGGGATGCGAACACAGGACCTTCTTGCTGAGAGGCGAGAGTGCTATCCACTCAGCCACCGTGCCGCCATTAAGAGCAAATCCCAGCATCAGCAGGGAATATCTCAAAAACCCAGAGGGAAAAAGTGAGAAACCTCAGGGAGGCCCATATGAGGGAGGCATCAGCTACCACTGGTGGACGAACACGCTGGAGATCCAGGATGGAGTCTCTAGACCCAGGACTGAGGCTGGAGACCCAGGACGGAGGCTGGAGACCCAGGACTGAGGCTGTAAATGAGGCTCAGGTGATGTGCAAATGTCTGAGTCTAGGTCAGGTTTAGAGCCAGCCCGGCAGACCTGGTGGTTCTGTACATTCTGTGTTTAAGGTGAGGAGAAGCTCTCACACTGAGATGTGAGATGTCCGAGCCACCGCAGACAACACTGTGTCATTCATGCACTGTGCGTCTCACTCGTGTTTACAGTGAAACACACAGACAGAAGGCAATGGAAGCACATCGTTCTAGTGTTGGCTCAACCTTTCACTCTGTAACATAGATGTAGCATATTAGCTGTGGTTAGCAATGATGATCTTTGTACAGTGTTTATAGCAGTTGTAAACAGGATAAGAGATTAAAGCTGGGGCACCTTTTTATAATAAATAGTAAAGATTGATTGTCCAACAGAATTGAAAAAGATAAAGAAAATTAAGATCACATATGGCTGTCGTCATTGTTGTTAAGTTATCCATACCTGCAGATGAATGCCAGATGAAGTTAAGCAGGAAAAGGCCTGTTATTACTGTGATGGGAGACCGCAGGGCACACCAGGTTGCCACAGTAAGGCGGCTGTGGCTGCGATGTGCCATTATGTGGATGTAACCTTAGGCTAGACACTTTACCCACATTAGAATGAGTCTAATGTGTGTGAATGGTTTGTGGTGGGAGGGGCAGATGGCAGTGCCTTGCTTCTGTCAGTGTGCCCTAGGACAGCTGTGGCTTCAGTAGTAGTTTATCCATCTATCCATATATGTATCAATCTATCTATGATTATGCTTGTACAATAAATGTCCAGTTCCCACGAGAACATGACAAAAAAATCCAGATTCTATTAATAACTGATTGTTCTCAGACGAGGTCGTGGCTCGTCTCTGTCTCTGAAAAACATCTTACATTTTCCACTGATGTGTGATGTGTTTGTGGACTGGTGCTCGGCTCAGACGTGTGCTCATGCTCGCCCTCTGACCTGGGGCCCGTGCTCTGGGGGCCGCACACAGGGGCCCGCACACAGGGGCCCGCAGAGCTGAGAGAGTGAAGCTGGAGCAAAGAGAAAGAGTGAAAAGACGTGATGATGTCACAGCGTTCAGACCTGACTCACCAAAAAACCCCTCCACAGCATTCCTCACATACCTCTGTCTCTGTGTCTCTGTGACGCTTCTCTAACTAAATGATTGGACAGTTTTACTCATAAACTCGTCTGAATGAGTGGGAGGCGGTGGACAATGCTGCTTTTCTTTGTCGAGATCCAGAAGACGAGACCAAACAAGATTGCATGATTAGATTAGATAGAACTCAATAGACAGCGATTATTAAGTAATACATTCACTGCAAGACTTTACAAGCTTCTCTTTCAACCGGAAACAGCTGAAGTCAGCAGCACAGTGGTTTTAGTGAATGGGCAAGGCAAGTTTATTTGTACAGCACAGTTCATACACAAGGCAACTCAAAGTGCTTAAAAAAAAAAAAACATTCACAAAAGGTATTATAGTTTCTTTCAGCGCTTTGGTGCATTTCTCACATCACTCTTCACATTTGCACAACAGTTAGTGCATTTATCTGAGCAATTAGTGAAACTGTCTGAGTCTCTGAGTAATACGTCCTGACACCAATGTTTGAGAACAAGTGTAAATGTCTTGGTCATGTTTTCATTGAGATACTTTAGTCTCTCTGTGTTTTCCAAAAAGTCTGATCTTGATGACACTTGGTGAGCACTATACACTGTACAGCCGAAAACTACAGTAAAGTTACACATGACTGTATTTAGTGAAGTAACTGAGTACAAGACACATATGTGTGTATGTACTGTATGTATTTATATGTGTGTATGTACTTTATGTATTTATATGTGTGTATGTACTGTATGCTGTTATATGTGTGTGTGTGTATGTATATGAATTGTATGAAAGTAACTGATACATGTCCAAATGCATATGACATTTGTTTAAAGGAGAACCTTCTACGTTGATGTCTTAAATGACTCAATGTTGTGGAGGTTGAACTAATAGTTTTGAGAACTTGACCTGAGAAATGCACCAAAGCGTCTGAGAATAACTGTAAAATCAAAAGTATGTCACAGTACATTAAAAAAGTGAAGATACAATCCCTCGGTTGTTGTAACTAAACAGCTGTTTAAACCTGGATTTGAACATGTCTCACATTTTCAGGAAGACTGTTCCACGTTTTAGCTGCTTTAAAGTCTATTCTCCGCCACAGAAAGCAGAAACCTGAGCCCAGGACTAATGCGATGGTACTTCCTGGTTCTAGTCAGGACTAGAGTTGCAGAGATTTGAATACACAACATGTATATTTTTAGTAAGTATTTCATGGGATTGATTTGAAGCCAGGGTTTGTTTATTAAGGCTAAGCTTGCATAGATTTATTTAGTGATTACACAACTCTTACTTCAAGGAAATAACAGTACTATATTTCTGGTTCAGTTCTCACCAGGAAGAGGCACCTGTTCGACCTTTTGTTTATGAGTGGAAACTTCCGTGAAAAGCCCAAAGGCTGATAAAAGCCGGGCTCAGGTTCCTCTCACTCTGTGGGGTTTTCTGCCTCAGGGGAATGCACTAAAATCACTGTGACCCATTGATAAAAGCTCAGACCCGCGTCACACAGGCCTCACAGGACGCCATTGTGTTGTTCTGTTTGTTGTATAGAGACACATTGTCACAGGAGGAACTGGCCAATCACAGGACACTGGCTGCATGTGGTGTTTGGAGGAATTCTGTTCATTTGCACATAACAAAGGCTTGTGGTGCTACCGGCAGTGGAAAGCCAGATCTGATCAAGCCTCTGATGCTAAGCAGGACAGGGCCTGGTTAGTACTGTGATGGGAGACCTCTGGGAACACCAGGTGCCACCGTGAGGCGACTGTAAAGTGACAATCTGTCACAATTCTCACAATTGTGTCCTTAGGTAAGACACTCCCACATTATAATTAGTCTGGTGTGTGTGTATGAATAGTTGGTGTTGGTGGGAGGAAATGGTCAGTGTGCCCCAGGGCAGCTGTGACTCCAGTTGTAGTTTATCCCCACTGTGTATGGAGTGAATGAATAAAGACAGTGTCTTTGAGCGTTTAAAAAAGCGCTGTTTAAAACTGATGACAAAATGAGATCTATTGCATATTTGTTAGAGAGAGCCCTGTGAGCCACTTTTTGACATTTTGGGCTAAGAGCTGACAGTGAGCGTGGTGTAAAGCTGATCTAAAGATGTGACAAAGGCCAAACCTTCACTCATGTGACAGCACTGATGGAACCAAACTATTTTGAGGGAAACACAGATTTTTGTTCCATTACTTGTGTTTTGAAATGTAGGTACCCAGCTTTAATGGAGGTGTCATTGAGCAAGTCACTTCACTGATGCACAAAGATACAGAATGTTGCTTTAAATCACAGGGTTTTGCTGATTATACATTATTTGTTGACAATTGATTTCCCTCATGGGCTGAACTGTGTCTCGTGTGGTTTGACCTGTATCCAAAATCTCACACCACAAAAAGAAATCTTGGCCTAAATATGTTTTTTATAAGATAATACAGACATGGGTTAAAGCTGATCAAGATATGATTATATTTTAAGTAGTTTGGTCTGTCGTGTGAAATCGTTTCAATCTGGAGAGACACTGGAGATGCAGTAAATACAGTAATGAAGCAACGATCTTCCTCTGAAACAGTTGTTATTTGTGTTTTACATGCATTATTTTTCTTGATTTTATCTAGCAGTAAATGTTGCTGCAGTACAGTGTTGACGGTTTTTACTGATCCAGAGCAGAGCAGAGATGATTCATGGTCTGAACCGAGCAGATCAGGAGCAAATCCATTGGAGGAGAAATGCTTTTTTTTTAAGAATTCGGCATTTTACTCTGAACCAGAGCAGAGAAAATGGTCCAGACCAAGCTGCTACACCACCTCTGCAGCTGTGACCTAAAGTGCTGTTGCATTTTAATCCTATTTTTGGCTACTTTTAGAATTATTTTTCATTCCATTTGTTTGTATGGTTGGATGTGTTTCTGCTGCATCTGGACAGCTGCATTTCTCCAACAGGGATCAATAAAGAATCTATCTAATGAGTGCATTCTTTAGCGTTATCTCCTCATCATCGCTGACTTTAAAACAAAAATATTCTGAATGATTGCGGAGACAAAGGCATTTGGTGACACTTTGTATATATTGTATTGAGTTGCAAAGTTCTTTATTTTTCTAAAGGCGAGGATATTTTATTTGCATGGCACAGTTCATACATAAGGCAACTCAAAGATATTAGCATCATAAATGATCACAGTGCATTAAAAAGAGTAAAGACACAATCCTTCAGTTGTTGCAGTTAAACAGAACAGTTTTTAACCTGGGTTTAAACATTGTCAGAGATTAAGCCTGTCTCACATTTAAAGGAAGACTGTTCCAGATGTTAGCTGCATAAATCTACTGTTGAGGCGACAGTAGATCAGTTGGTATAGCATTGGCCTTTGAGCCAGAAGGTCGTGGGTTCGAGCCCACCTCAAGACTTTCACCACCGACTCTCACTGTCTGCTGTCGTTGTGTCCTTGGCAAGACACTTAACCTCTGGGAACACCAGCCACAGTGGGGCGGCTGCAGTTGTAAAGTGCCAAACTGCCGTTGTGTCCTTAGGCAAGACACCTCACCCCCATTGCCTAGAATGAGTCTTGTGTGTGAAAATGGTTGGTGGTGGTCGGAGGGGCCGATGACACAGACTGGTTGCCTCGCTTCTGTCAGTTTGCCCCAGGGCAGCTGTGGCTACAGTAGTAGTTTATCACTTTACATTTACGCTTTACATGTCATTATCACAAGAATAAATAATAATGACATGTAAAGCGTCCAAAAAGCGCTATATAACACTATATAGCATTATTATTATTATTATTATTGTTATTATTATTATTTTTACTTCTGCTCCTTTGATATGTTTTTTTAGGGACTACGGAAATAAGTTAAAATCCCAATAATGTGTTGTTTTCTCTTCAGTATTCCCAGACCTGACGTCCTGCCTCGTCTTGCTGCTGTTGTTGGACCTGATTGGCCTGTCTTCGTCTCGTCCCGCCCATACACCCTCACTCTGCTCTCTGATTGGCTCCATGGTCCCCCACTTCGACAGACTCATCAATCTCTCGAAGAAACTGCAGGAGCTGGTGAGTTAGACGTTATACACATACAGAAGCATTATCTGTGTTTATAGATCCAGGACTAAGGCTGTAGATCCAGGACTGAGGCTATAGATCCAGGACTGAGACTGTAGATCCAGGACTGAGACTGTAGATCCAGGACTGAGACTGTAGATCCAGGATTGAGGCTGTAGATCCAGGACTGAGGCTGTAGACCCAGGACTGAGGCTATAGATCCAGGACTGAGACTGTAGATCCAGGACTGAGACTGTAGATCCAGGACTGAGGCTATAGATCCAGGCTGTAGATCCAGGACTGAGGCTGTAGATCCAGGACTGAGACTGTAGATCCAGGGCTGAGGCTGTAGATCCAGGACTGAGACTGTAGATCCAGGACTGAGGCTGCAGATCCAGGACTATGGCTGCAGATCCAGGACTGAGACTGTAGATCCAGGACTGAGACTGTAGATCCAGGACTGAGGCTGTAGATCCAGGACTGAGACTGTAGATCCAGGACTGAGGCTGTAGATCCAGGACTGAGGCTGTAGATCCAGGACTGAGACTGTAGATCCAGGACTGAGGCTGTAGATCCAGGAGGATCTAAAGTAGATAGATGTCGGAAGATGCCGGATGTAGATGTCAGAAATGACATGATGCTGGTATAATAATGCCAATGTAAATAAAGGATGAGGAGATTTACTCATAACATAAAAATGTTACATACCCCAGCTTTTAAGTGAAAGATTTAACAGGTCTGAGGAGAGAGACAAGCACTGGTCAAACCTTTTGCTTTTCTCCCCATTAGGCTAATCTTATAATCTCTTACTCCATGATAGAGCAGGGTCAGTCTGCAGTATTTCAAAGTCGATTTAAAAAAAAACAATTTTCTGACGTCTGTGTTTGTCCTCAGTCCGACGAGGACCTGAGTCTGATCGCTGCAGCAGAGCACAGACTGGACTCTCTGCTGGAAATCCCCCACACAGCCGCTGCCTTCACCCAGCCGTTAAAGGTCCTACACCACACCGCTGTTTATGTACAAATGTATTCTTGTTGTTTTCATTCATGTCTTTATTTATGCGGATGGATCTGTCATCACCAAAGTGTCATGACAGAACTCGACAGAGAGACAGAAAGGTGGAGCTTCATTGTTTGCACCTTCATATTTTAGAGGTTTTCTTCCCAGAGAAATCTTGCATTTTAAATTAAGAAAAAAGTTGTAATTGTAAGAAAAAGGAACGTTCTACTGAAGAAAAACAAAGACAAACAGCTCTGGGTTCAATTCCACCTCCAGACAGAAATCTCGGCAGACAAAGCGGTTTGCATCCTCTCTCCATGTCTCCAGTCTCATATACCACTGTAGAACATTTCAGAATGCAGAGAGTGAGCGAATGGTGGTGATGATGCTATAGTCTGTGTCTCGCTTCTGTTATCACTGTGAGTGAAACGAAGGGGAAAAAAGTGGAAACCCAAAAACTGTGACCATGGTCTTTGAAATGCGCTGTATCGATAAATATGGCTTACTCACTTACTCTTCGCAGATATACCCTTTAACAATGACATAAAGTTACGTCAGAAAAGTTACATTTTGCTCAAGTGTTAAATTGTTGAAAAGTTTAGCTCTATTTTGTTTCCTATTCCTAAAATCTTTCCAACACACGTGACATAAGAGTAGAAAATAAACTGCACAACTTGTTCTACTACTAAATTGTGTGTGTGTACTTCTGGTGTCTGCAGTATCCTTTGGGACTAAAACTAACCTGCGGTGTCTGTCCTCAGGTGAACGAGCCCATCTCTCAGCTCTACAACCTCTCGGAGTCGTACAAGTTACACATGGACTGGTTAAAAACAGCCAGAGAGAATATGAGTCTCTCCTCTCAGCCAGCAGAGGGCGCCAGCCACCACCTGCTCAAGCTCACACACCTGCTGAACTCCAGTCTGCACCAGGTAATGATCACCGAGGACTGGGTCAGGAGTTAGTTATGTGGCTTTGTTTAGAGACTCTTGTTTAGAGGTCTTTCTCTAACAATTTACCTTTTTTACCCTTTAAAGCTGGGGTAACAAACTGTTAACAGAGAAAGTCTATGAAAAGCAGAATTTTTGAACCAAATAAACCACAACAAATAAAAATAACATATAATCTATTTCAGTAAAAATTGCCCTCACTATTTGACTTTTTGGGCTGAGCAAGAGTGGTCCTTTTCACTTTTTGAGTTAAGTTTAAGATCTCCCCCTGTCTCCCCCTCTCACTCCCTCTCTTCCCATCTCACCTGTCTCCCCCTCTCACTCCCTCTCTTCCCATCTCCCCTGTCTCCTCTTCTGTAAAAAATGAATCGATATCACAAGAAAGTTCAGTGTGAAATTGTTTTAATATTGAATATACATATTTGTGTATATAATTATGAATATATTCCCCTCTCTCCCCGCTCTCCCCAGCTGCAGGAGGAGGTCCCCCAGGCCGCACCCCCCTCTCTCCCCCCCGTCTCCACGGCCTTTGACGCGCTCCGCTTCTCTGTGGAGGTGTCAGAGAAACTGCGGGTCTTTGTCTTGTTTGCAAAGAGATGGATCCGTGTCCTCCAGAAACTCTCCTGCCCCCGGCGCTGACACCAGGACTGAACTTGGATCTGGACCCTGGACCCTGAACCCTGGACCTGGACATAGGTCTGCTGCTGTGAGGGACCAGGGTGTATCTGTAGGAGAAATCACAGCTGAATGTAACTGTCAGTTTCTAAAGCCTTTACGAGCGCTCGATCACATGTTGGCCCTGTTTGAGAGTCTGAGAGGCCCCTGAGGGCCCCTGGGAGCCCACTCTTACATATGATGTTAGCAATAACAAAGATGTTCAACTGTTACAAATACATATTGTTCCACTGTGTGGCATCAAAAGGAACCTACTTCGTCAAGTCAGTGGTTTAGCAGGAGCACTCCCAGAGCAGTCAATTTGACGGCTTTTAGTTTTGGAAGTGTAATCTCTCCACTCGTACATTTTTGGTCTTAATAAGTTTGACTCTTTCTACGTAGTTTATCTAGTTTATGTTGTAGTTTAGGACCAAGAAGGACTAAAATATTATCTGGTACTGGTTAAACAGGACTCATATATTGGGGTGGAGTAAAGTAGAGCTGAGAAGAGCTGAGTAATCTTTATTTATATACCACCTTTTCACTGCACATCAGAGTCTCAAAGCGGTTTACAATTGTTATTTTTGGGAGTGGGGGTGCCAGTACAGGAGGCACATGCTAGACCTATTGAACATATTTTTAGTGGTAGGGGAAACCAGAGCACCTACGCAGACATGGGGAGAACATGCAAACTCCACTCAGAAAGGCCCTGGTCCAACCGGGATTTGAACCCAGGACCCTCTTGCCGCCTAAGAGCTGAGTAGGGCCAAGTAGAAACTGATCTATCGCCCTGTTGCTACACTGTGGAACCTGTGTAGAGGGTCTGTAGAATCTGCAGGGTCTGTAGGTTCTGCAGGGTCTGGGTTATCTGCCTCAAACAGGGAGAACATGAGACTCGGGGTGAAAACCATGCACTGTTTTGGGCCAGTTGTCCTGTGTTCACACTGACTGTGCCTCCAGGAATATTCTGTATTGTGTCTTTTGTGTTTTGTAAGTTTAAGATGTTATTTATGACTGCAGCAGTGTTTAGTTTGAGGTGCAGGCATCTCACGTTTTGTATATCAGTCCAACAATATGCAATATTTAATAATAATATGAATAATAATAATATTAGCATTGCTGTAATGCTTAACTTTATTTATGTTTTTTTATAATAAGTCTATGTTTTATATGTTTCACACCATAAATACATTTTACAAGAAAACTGCCTCCTGTTTACTGTCGTCCTTTAGTAGAGCCTT